>MJUT01016960.1:1027691-1078811 GCA_002080005.1 Gigantidas platifrons
AAAAAGTATTGGGAAAAAAAAAGTACGGGGAAAAAAAAGTACGGTAAAAAAAAGTACGGAAAAAAAAAAAAAAAAGTACGAGAAGAAAAAAAGTACGGGAAAAAAAAAAGTACTGAAAAAAAAAAGTATGCGAAAAAAATAGTACGGGAAAAAAAAAAGTACGCGAAAAAAAAAGTACGGGAAAAAAGTCCGGTGAACCCGGTTGCGCACACCCCTTGGGTATCCATGGTATTACTACCATAGCAAGGAAAAAAATGACGTCACAAAAGAAACAACGCGGGAAAATGACGTCACTGAAGAAAAAACGGGGGGGGGAAATGACGTCACTTCCGGTAGGGGCGCTTCCGGTAGATCCACCACATGGATCCACCACAAATACGACTTTGTAACCTCTTATATACTACTTAGAAGGACGTTATTAGTGTTTTCTTATTTCGTTCATGCAACTCTTGTTTTATTTGTTGAATAATTTCACATGGAGGAAAATGGCCGCTTAGAAGTAATGACATGATCGTGCTCTACGTTTTATTTTGATAGGATATGAATTTGTAGCATTAATCGAAAAACAGCAGAGTGGGTCAATTACAGATTAATCACAACAGAGGCGCTGGTCAGGGTGAGGGTATCGGTATTCAAGGAGAGAAAAAAGGAGTAAAAATAAATACATTGAGCAAAAGGGGGCAAAGCAGGAAGGGTACACTGTGGTCAGAGAATCGAGAATCAATGAAGTCACGATGACGGGAACTAAACACTCAGCATGTCGAAAAGTGATTTAAAGAGAAATAAAGAATTATGTTGAAATTAGTTTGATTACGTTGCACAAATTGAAGAATAATAGTATCAGTAAAGCATTTATGCTTTAATCATTACATGTGTTATAGACACAAAGCTTAAACAGTGATGGTGAACAATTCCATTAATTTCAACAAAACGAACAAACTCAATTTATTCAACTTAAGGTGGTACTTAACACTACAGGGAGATAACTCTTTAAAATCAGTTGAAAGTTTTGATCATATGATGCTTGTATGCAGATTTCAAGCATCTCGGTGATCAAAACCACAGCGGGAAAAGCTGCTATGTGGATAGTGAATTTATAGCTCTGAGTCTGTTGGTTGGAATTTGTTAAAATTTTGATATTTATTACAGTGGATATATTCAAACACACTGCCCAAAAAATAAGAAAATTAAACGACCAGACCAAATTTTACCTGCAGTGTAAGGTACCACCTTAAGAAAAGACTACAACATAAAACGTTAATAATCCATGAGTTGGCTTGGGACGGACACAAAAATGTTGCGGGGTTAAACCGGTAAATGTTATCTCGACCCTCCCCTCTTGATAATTGTATGTCCATCGTCAATACCGAAATAAAATAAAAACTATAAAAACCTGCACATATTCGCTTCCATTTCAAATAGACCACACACTATCATAATATGATACCACATCGAGTACGTTAGATCGTGGGATTGAAACTCGATCAGGTCAAATAGACCACACACTATCATAATATGATACCACATCGAGTGCGTTAGATCGTGGGATTGAAACTCGATCAGGTCAAATAGACCACACACTATCATAATATGATACCATATCGAGTACGTTAGATCGTGTGATTGAAACTCGATCAGGTCAAATAGAATACAATGAAATTAGTATTTGTTGCTTTTCCGATAAACACGCAGGATTAAGAAGAAAGAGTAAAGACTTGGTTGGTTCGGAGTCAAGATAATATATCCGAGTGTGGCGACATGTCTCTCCGCGGACTGTTATTTCCGTGAGCTAGCACTATAAAAATCCAACAAGCGTGTTGTTCTAGTACAAAGCGGACCTCATCATCATCGCATTGATAAATAACTTGTTCTCGCCATGATATAGCTGACAAATAGCTGAGATGGCGTTAAACAACAATCACTCACAACATAAACATGGACCTTTACAATAGCAGGGTCAATGGATGATCGTAGTTAACTGACTACTAGATAAGAATATAGAGTCTGACGGTTAAATTACTCTAAGGACAACAAAAATAATAATTGATACTTTTAACATATATAATATCAATTAGTCCATAAAATAAACAATACAGCTAATGACCACGTTCGATTATCAATGAAGTACGTATAGTCACACTGACATATAAGGCTATTATTGAGCATCACAATTAGATAAAATACAACTAATATATTTGTTCTCTCGATACCACATAACAAACATAGGACATAAAACACAATTCGCGGAATATCTTTTGATGTTTCCAGTCGTGATGTTGTAATTCACGGAATCTCTTTTAATGTTTCCAGTCGTGATGTTGTAAATTCGCTAAAATCATTATTTTAATTCTTACACATTGTTAGCCATGTCTTACCAGTCTGTTCAGCAAACTTTTAATATCTTCGTAAGTATTAAGAGATATATAAATAGGACTAGTCTCTCAAAGTTGCCGGATATAAGAAGAGTTTGAAGATACCAAAGGGAGGTAATTAGAATCTGTAAATCGAAGAAAGAAAGACAACACAATTGTCAAAAGAAAAAGGACAAAAGGACAAACAACGATATATAAAACACTACACAAAAAACTAATGATCGAGTAGCGCGAACTCCACTAAAAACCGGGGATAAACACATGTGCTCCGGGAAGGGTTAGTGGTTCCTTCGTCGATTGTAGGGGACCAATAAAACACACAGTTCGGTCGCATTTAGATCTGGACGTCAGCTAGTGATCTATGTACGCATATCGTCCCCCTAGTATTACAAGGTCGTAACAGCCACTTACGACCTTACAATGTCAAATATGGAAGTTGGTCGGAAAATTTTTGTTGATTTCTTCATGCAGATACGACCTTTTAATTCTACTTTAGAAAAGTAGTTGATACGACCTTTTTAAAATTTAGCTATTTCCAAAGGGATTACAGGAACCCAGTGTACCATCTTGTAGAGCTTTTGAAGCCGAGTCAAAATATGCAAAAATCTAAAAAGGTCGTATGTACCACTTACGACCTTGTAATAGTAGGGGGACGATATGGGGAATCCCATGCTTCCTGCGAACCATCAAAGACAACGAGAATACTGTTGTTAAAAAAGAAGTTTCCTTTGCGCACAAGAAATGTGACCTAGTTCAAACAGGAATCACCCGTTTATGTCTCGTCTTACAGGGTGTGTTATATATTTGACTCGTCCTACCAATCAGATACAAGTTTTGTAGAGGTTGTAGTATCCAGCTGTCCATCTAAGATTAAAACTCGCTATCTTTCTATAACCAGGTTCATATGATCGGCTTGTTGGAGATATAACATGCATTGTTATTATAATTCAGAGTTCAATAACTCAGTATAATGGATGCTCCTGAATATAAAATGCATTGTTATTATAATTCAGAGTTCAATAACTCAATATAATGGATGCTCCTGAATATAAAATGCATTGTTATTATAATTCAGAGTTTAATAACTCAATATTATGGATGCTCCTGAAAATAAAATGCATTGTTATTATAATTCAGAGTTCAATAACTCAATATAATGGATGCTCCTGAATATAAAATGCATTGTTATTATAATTCAGAGTTCAATAACTCAGTATTATGGATGCTCCTGAATATGAAATATTGCAGTTTACATATTTATACAACATTCGAATTAGACAATAATCTGAATATAGTATGTTTCGTGTCGCAAGTGATTAATTTGAAATAAAACATTGATAAAAACAAATATATAACTAACACTTTTCTTTCTTAATACAAATATGTATAGTGGAACACATTTACTATCATAATAACAATTTACATCGAATTTGATAATATAATTGTATTTAATTCCATCTTAAATGGATAATAAAGAGATGTTGCCACGACAAACATAATGGATTATTGGTTGAAAATATGATGTTTTAATTGCCGTATTTACTCCTGCAGTGTAGGTAAATATAATATATATAGCGTTATCATATATTTATGGACGGATACCTTGATTGTCACAACGAAATAGATTGTGTGTGAATGTTTACATTGCCCATGGAAAGGGACACCATTGGCCACTCCTAACAAATAGGTCTTCATTAGAAGCAGCTAGAAGCTGTCTTATATAATATGAGTGGTATTCTCCAATTACACACAGCTAACGGACATCCCTTTCTAAATGCATATACCTACGGCGGGTAAATTACCTCCTTTTTCAAATTCTAGGATTACTTCGGATTGTGGACCAGCTTGGAAGGCTAGAATAGTATGTAGGGACAACACTGAAATTGGCATGGCGCCTCAAACAAATCTACCCATTTCGAATAATTAAGCTTACGAAATGTTAACAAAATGATATTTTAATTCTCTAAATCTTTAATCGTCAATTCTATAATTAAAGCTTGTTTCTTTCAAATTAATTGAGAGTAGAAAGCTAACATATTCTAAGAAATAGTTTAGATGCAACCAACGGACAACACGACTCTTCCGGAATAAAAAGTAGTACAATCTGAAGATATGTTCGAGAAAATGCAAATTAGCCGGCGATTCAACCACGACAAAGCGTATGCTATACTCGTGTTCACCGAGAGATGTATATGTATACATGTACATTTTTTGTATATGTTACAGTAAATCTGTACAATTAGTAATTATGCATAATTACTGAAATTTTTAGAAATTATGTATAATAACTGACGGGTTTAGGAATTATATATAATTATTCAGTGATTATGAATAATTACTAAAAATATTGCTAGTTATTATGCATAATTACTGAAATGCTCATTTCTCCTTATTTAACTTTACATGCGTTAGAAAAGGGCTAAAAAGTTTAACACTTTAATCAAATCAATGTCACATAAAACACTTTACAAAGAAGAAGTGATAAATACATCCATTTATTTCCTTGTGTGTGAGCCTAGCAGAATTCCATGCTTTGTAGCCAAACGATACCCCTTGTCAGTCTTTTCATGCACAATTGCCATTATATTCTTTGGGCCACCTTTACCACGATCAACTTGGGGTATTGGAATCAAAACATTGCAACCAATATCAACTTTCTCCAAAATGTTATTCGATCTACTAAGCATTCGCTCCACCTGTTTTTCGGTACAGACTGTGGCATTTGATCTTTCAAGTTCAATTTCTTTTTCATTAAAACATAAGAAACTTAAGACTGATCTCCCGAAGCCTTCTTCACCATTTGTTTTTCCACAAATCATATGTACAGTGTTGCTACATTTTGAACATGAATGAGCGTTAGAAGCTGATTTCTGACACACAATACATGTTACAATGTCTGTGTTTCCAGTGCCAGAAACCTCATCGGTTATTTCAATAATGTCAAAGTCATTTCTAAATCCAATGTTTGTGATATTTTTAAGATCATCTTCGGTGCTGATTTTTGAAATTATTTCATCCGGTAAGGAAGATGAGGTCAGACCAAATTTCGCTTCTACTCCAAACATTGCCTTATATGGTGTTCGTTTAATTCCCGAATGGTAACTAAGGTTTTCCATGCCCGGTTGCAATGTAAATTTTTTGTACAACATTAAACGTATCTTCTAGACAAACATAATACTTTATGTCATCTTCACCAGAACTGCGTTTCCTGATTATCTTTTGTACATCACCACACTGACGGATTTCATACCTAAAACAGATGTAAGAAAGTGACCAGAGTCAAAACAAAAAATGGAAACTTTTTGTCTATATCAATGTTACCATATGCTTTAAATTTTTAGTGACTGATTTAGGTTCAGTTCTATGTTATTGCAATGTTCAAGTTCATAGCTAAGCAACAACAAGTACTTAAGATACACTTTAGATAGTGCTTAAGTCTAGGAATATTTTGTTGACAGATATACATGTAGTAAGGGTCTCATTTTAAATACCTTTCAAACCCATATATCTTTGTAATTTGAAAACTTTCGTCATAGAAAACATTTTATGTATTGGTAATAGCTCACATAAGTTACAGAGTAAACAAAAGTAAAATGTTTAAAATAAATTTACTTTTTAAATAGGTAATAATATGCAGGAGTTGTCTTCTTTGCATGTCTCTTTTGTCATCAAGTCCACAATCTCATCATATTTGCTCCTGGTCCATATCTTACATTTAGATTCATCTTCTGCAAGTTGCAGTAACTTTTTAGCATAGCTTTCCTCCAATCCAAGAGACATTTGTGCCTGAGCCATATTTTATGCATCAATGTTGTTAAACAGTTGAATTTAAAGTGTCATTCTTAAAACTAGTGTTCACTTAAGATTAACTAACTTGAGAAGAAATAACCAAACACAAAATCTACTCACTTTTAAGGTTTTTAATTCAATGTCTATGTTTTAATGTATGGCATTAACATTGACTGATCAAGTCTAGAGATGATTATTATTATTCAAATTTCCTAAAATCAAACCAGTAAATTTGTAGAATAATTAACAAAATTTTCAGTAATTATGTATATTTACTGGTCATTTTCAGGGATTATAAAAAATCACTAGCATGTTTAGTAAATATACATAATTACTGAAAATTCAGTAATTATGCATAATTTCTGATTATACAAATTGACTGTAACATATATACTGAATAATAAATAAAACAAAAGTCGTCTAACTTTTGAATTATCGTTTAAGGTTTTGTGACCTCAAATATATTGTACGACTTGGTTTTCCAAGCGATTGACATTGACACTATTAGCAAGATATGTAATGGCATAAATAACCCATTATCATTAACATTATTGGTGAGATTTGGGGTTGGCATTTCTAATTATTGGTGTCAAAGATTTAATTCCACCTTCTGTACATATTTGTTGTATATAATTAATTAAAGTGGTGCCACTTGATATCACAAATTACAATTTTATTAATCTATTATTTTGAGTGTGAGCGTACCTGATGAAGGTTATTCCAGAAACGCGTCGAGCGCACTAACATCGATATCTACGTTTTTAGTATCAACTTCTTTACATACAAATGCATACTTACAGATCTGTGACAATTGTTCCATCTAATTGATTACAGAAGAACCAAAGCATTCCAAAATCATAAGCATAGCATCTACATGGAAAACCCAACTATGTGTGGAAAAAGTACATTAATGACGAAATGTATTCTCATAAACCATATTCATAGTTTGGGAAATTGACAGTAATGTACACCATGTAATATTGTAGTGAATTATGATACAACAAATAAAACTACATTAACCCGGGGATTGCCACGTAAACAATATAACAATAAAGTATCATTGTTTAAAATATTTATGAGTATTCGAGTTGACACAATTTGCTGACACTCAGATAAACGGTCACTACGGCATCAACAGTTATACACAGATGAAAACATGGTTATATGGCTTCATGGGATTTTTTTTTCTAATTTAGTGTCATATTCAAAATTCATAAACCTTTTTGAAAATAATTTCGAATTTTATTAATATTTTTATCTACAGAATATGTTTCAGTATAACATTCTAATAGCCATTATCATATTTAAATACAAATTCATATAAGTGGTAAACTTAGGATGATGAAAGGTAACAAAAAGTGTGTTTTCTTGTTTGTATTGTCAGTAATTATATATGGAGATGGTTCCTAACTATCTACTACCATAAAGATTCAAGGACACCACTCGAACTACAGCTTACAATGTTGTTCTACTATCCCAAGGAAGTCTCAATGGACTGATATTTGTCTGAAAAGGTACTCGATATTCTAATTTTCTCATCATCGTCGTGATGTTAATTGATGAATTCTTGACATTCTCAACGTTGTCATAAACAATATTCATCAAATTCTTTATACGCTATTCTATACAAAAGAGAAGATACACACTGCTGTAAGAAAAGATTAAAGATACCAAACGGGTGACCAGAAGCCGTTAATCTAAGGACAGACACCACTATGGTCAAAAGAAAAAGTACAAACAACGATCTACAAAATACTACACAGAAAACTAAAGATCGAGCAACAGGAACCCCATTAAAAATTATTATATATTATATCAATAATAGTATTTTAATACAATAAAATATATGATAAATATGTCCTTAGGAGATTGCTAAAAACAGGTGGGGGGAGTAATGTTTCCAGAGAGAACAATGGTGCAACATCAAGAATATAAATAATAAGTCCAAGATATAAAAAAAAAACTAAAAAAAACTACCAAAACCCAATAACTTGTGTGTCCACAATTGGCAGTAGGCTTTTCAGACATCCCTCTCCCTGCGAATCGAAAGAGTGGCTGGATTGAACCCATCCTATGCGTGACGTAGACGAATAAACCTCTCATCAGCTGATGTGACTTTTGGTCGGACACAAAGAGGTCAAACTCTCATAAAACCACTTTGCTGAAATCAATGTTGGAGGTCGTTTAACGTCAAACGTCCAAATCTAATAGCCCTTGTGGCTGCTGTTCTAGAGAAAATTTGCATGTGCTTATACAGCCAAGACAAAGCATAAACACTCACAATGCTACGATTTACAGATATATGAAAAATTATATATTCGTTGATTAACAATTGCAGAGGCAAAGGTAAGTTTAAGATATCACAAGGAAATATCAATTATTAAATTGAATATTTTGAAAATAATTATTTATCATTTCTTTTGTCAATAAGTATATGTTCATAGCCAGAAGATTTTGTACTACTGGCCAGATGAATAGACAATAACAGTGCATTGACTTGACATAAAATCGATATACGGATGAGGCTTAGAATCGGGGAAAATGCGAGGGTTTCCCGAGCATTTTCCCAGATTCGTGCCGAATACGTATATCGAATTTTATATCAAGTCAATGCACTGTTATTGTTTTTATACTGCAATCATTAGTGACATTAATGGATATTACTACCAATATTCTAATTATTTAAAAAGTTAGTTACCCCCAACTGATTTCTAAATGTTATAAACGGTCAGTGACCGTTTATCACTTGTAAATATACTGCCAACGCATTTTGACTGCTCAAATAGAACGATTGCAGTATAAATTCAGATTAACCACAACGAAGCATCAAAGACAAACATACATTTTCGAGCATAGGTAACAAATCAGGAAACAAAGTCAATGTCATCTCCAGTGTTTTTGTGATTTATTTCTACCTATATCTTGATAAACATCTCTGTGTGCGCCTTCTCCACGATCAAAGATACCAACTGGTGTATTGTTTCGTTCTTTCAATTTAAAATCTGTTATTGAGGCAACGGAAATCTTAAGATCTTTGGTGGCGGAAAGATTTTGTTTAGGATGCCTTTGCTGACGTGATATTATTAGTTTCACAGTGTGTTAGTGACCTAATACGTTATATACGGGGTCAGTAAATTCCATATGATGACTTAATACGTTATTTACGGGGTCAGTAAATTCCATATGGAATTTACTGACCCCATATATAACGTATTAGGTCACTAACACACTGTGTAACGAATATATCTTACCGACTACCCTTTGAATTTTAAGTTCTGAGTTTTTTCTTACTTTTATGAGTCTATACTCAAGAATTCATAAAATAATTGAAAAATACAAACTTTCGATATTTTATATCACAGAAAAATATCACATAATGTTCAGCAAGAACAGTCAAAATGTTCGCAAAAACAATAAACTGTTTTCAAAACCCTGGAAAGAATGTTTAAAGAACACAAGTAATTTCCCAAAATACATCAAGTCAACTATTACTTATTAATGGTAATTTACTAACCCTGTATGAAATTTACTAACCCTGTATGAAATTTACTAACCCTGTATGAAAAACATACAAGAGGCTCAGACGCCCTGTATGAGTTATACAGGGCGTCCACGTGTTCACGCTAAACCAATCATTTTCTTACATTTATGTAGGAGGTAAGATATTAATTGATATTACATCTATTTAAGAAATTTACATTGAATTTTAGAAATTATTGTTTACCTGTGGAGGCTAAATACAGAAATGTGTTTCTCGTGCAATTAATATTTCCATCTTTTATTGATTTTTTTTATTTACGTAGCTTCGATACCAAAAGATGTTTTGAAGTGGTCGTGGCCTTTTGTCTGCAACGTTTAAAATGTACAAGAAATAATCGTATGCTACAGTAATATATTTATTATCGGCCTTTTTCATGAACAGTCTATAGTTTTGTTTAACCAAAAAGACATTATTGAGTCTTTAAAACTTCATTTCCTACTAGATTTTGTAGAACATTTAACAAAGAACAAATGGGTAAAATTTGAGAGAGAAAAAATGTATGGCAGAAAATATTCAGTAACATTTGACCTTAATGTCGTTATTTTCTAATACTCAATTTTGTTCTATCCTAAATACAATTATTTTAGAATTATTGCACAATTTGCATCTGCAGAAATTTCTATATGTATTACTTAGACAAAATCAATTGTAGAAACGGCAAAAGTATACGATTGAGGAGTCTTATAGCTAATAAACCAAAGCTACTGTATCTCGTAGGAGTAATAACATATATACATTAATGAAGTAACCAAGTTTATCTTGTATTTGAATTTAATATCCTATCCTATACGTGGTTGTACATATATCTTTCTTAGTCTACATTTTACATCATTAGTTAAAATATCTAGACTTGCCACAAGTGTCTGCGTGATTCATCATTTACGTTTACTTTTTTATTTGTTCTTTTTTAATATATTGGTATGAACTAACCACACTTGTTTCTGTTGTACGGCAGATTGATAATAACAACTGTGAATAAAATATCGTTGCACAAGCACTGCAATATTAAAAAAAAGAAGAAATTTATGCATTGCATAGATGTGTGGCAAATCTATGGAATGTCCCGCTTTCTGGAAATGCACACTTCGCCACTACTAACTCCAGAAAATTTTTATTTGAAATTGATTTTGCCTGAATTTGTGACCCAATTATTCGGCAATCTACCTTATTAAAAAAATCTGTATTTTTTCCACCCATCATTGTTTTGTGCTAAAAGTAATCTACACATTCTGCACTTTTCAAAAGGAGCGATTTTTTGTATATACATAGAGTGACCATTTTCGAGGAAATATGCACAAAAATTGTAACATTTTCGGATAAAGTATGCTCGTAGTGCACTCTTGTTACAGGTTTTTCATAACATGGTAAATGATTGTTATTTTACAATATTGAAATGTAGCAACATTACTTTTAAATTTAAATATAGACATCACAGAACGTTATTGACTAATGGAATGCTATTTAACATCAAGTGAGTATGAACATAAAATCAGTATGTAGGCGTCTTTGGTGAGGACGCATGGGTTTAAGGTTTGAATGACACAAGGACTATATGACATAATGGATACATTTTTTTAAACGACCTGATGCTCATTAGGAACTATTGTAAGGGTTGTTCAGCGTCCGGGAGTTCCATTTTCAGAATACTGGGAAGACATGTAGGCCGATTTGGAATAATGCTGACATAAATTCTACCTGGACTAATTTTGTGTTGTTTTTTTGTTTGTTTGTTTTGTTTTGTTTTGTTTTGGGTTTTTTTTTGGATACAAGCGACACAGACCAGGTAGAATATTAATTAATTACATGTCATAGGTAAAATCTTCAGTGACAAATATAAGATGTATCTAACATATTATTTCTGGTGGTTTATGGTGCTTAACGCCACTTTCAACAAAATGTCAGCTCCAATGTATATCGTGGCGGTCAGTTTTATTGGTGGAGGAAACCCGAGTACCCGGAGAAAACCACCGACCTGTCGCAAGTCACTGTCAAACTTTATCACATGATGTTGTACACCCCGCCCTGATCGAGATTCGAACTCACAACATCAGTGGTGATAGGCACTGATTGCACCGGTAGTTGTAAATCCAACTACCATGCGATCACGACCACGACGGCCCCTGATCATTTCTGTTCTACATGCCAAAGGAAATATGACAATGATCTTGATCACACTGTTAGATTCAATATACCGGTAATATTCCTTTGTAGGGAAGCGATGTATTATATATGATTTCCGTGTTATTGGGTAATTTCGTCGTATTGACACCCGAATGAGCTCACGTGTATAGAAATAGCATATCAGAGACGTTGACTGGTTCTTCTTAGCGAATTCCAAACATAATTCAACATACGAACGATGTGTAAATGGGTTCTTTTTGTTTTGCGTATGTCATCCTCGTTGAACGTTAAAGCCAGTAGCAGTTTGTTAGGAGTGGTACATGTAGATGATGGCCCCTCTCATTATCTGTTTTTTTTTTCTTTGTGCCAACCAAGATTAATGTCCACAAGCCATCTCCGGTACCACCTTTATACATATTGCTAATTTGATATTAAACTACAAGCAGTCAATCAATCTATCTATTTAGATTGTTTGTATATCAACGGAAGAATTTAATGTTGAACTTATTATTATTAGCATTTAATCTTAACTTCCAATCTTTAACTTGTACTTTGTATTTTTTGTTTATTTATACAGTGGGTTACTTAAGGGAATTAATGGATTTGTACGAGTCTTATTTTACACGGTACAGTCATTATATTCAGATTTCTGAAACGTCAAGATAGATGAAAATAGAAACAAAATAATAATGTTATTATAATGAACATATCAAAGTAAAATTTGTCAACTTAAAAGTTTATAATCAGACAGTTTTAAAATCGACTAACGTTTATTTTCAAATTACTGTATTTTGTTTCCAGAACTTATTAATTATTCATCAATTTTCACCATTTAAGTTTCGTGTGTTTCATCTAGTAACATGTGACACAGATTTAAGTAATGATAGCATCTACCCATGTATATATCAAATAACAATAGCAGGGTTTAAATCTTTTAGCTGTACTTAATTGGAAAATTAAGTTGCAATTAAATTAAATTTTCAGGAAATTAAGTTTATTCTTCCTGTATTGTACTATATTGATATCTTAGTGCATTTCAAAATCTGCAATGATTAACCTAAACGAAAACAATTGCTTTATAATGTTTTTGATACAATTAAACAAGACATATTTGTTGCTGTGTCATGTGACTACTGGTACAATTTGTATACAACTAGGACGGGTGTGATTTAATTCCCAAAAGCAATTTCTACTAAACATAATTTCATAAGGGGCTGTTGCAAGTTGCATTTCATTTAAATAAACGTGACATTCTACCAAAAGGAGGCACCTTTTTACTTCCTGTTTTGTCTATTTGATACATACATCACAATCAGTGGATATCCATTCGCACGGGAGTGGGACCACTGTGGCCGTGATCGTATTGTAGTTGGACTTACAGCTGCCTATGCAATCAGTGCCTATCACTACTGATATTGTGAGTTCGAATCTTGATCGTGGCGAGATGTACAGCATTATGTGATAAAGTTCGTCAGTGACATGCGACAGGTCGGTGGTTTTCTCCGGGGGTCCTCCGGTTTCCTCCACCAATCAAACTGACCACCACGGTTATTGTTGATAGTGGCGTTAAACACCACCAAACAAACAAACCATTCGCACGGGTGAAGCGGATGAAGAGACAAGTATAACATTGAGAACGTCAGAGTGATTTTATCTAGAAGAATTGGGTTCCTATTATTTTTAAATGCTCGCATAGAATTAGTATCATCGGAACCCCGAAGCTATAACCTTTGAATTAATACCTTGATATCTTTTAGGCTAGACATAGTATAGAAAAAAGGCAACATTTTAGTCCTTGCAGTCACACCTGACTGATTACTCTTTTGATATCTTCACACTCTTCATATACAATACATGCAGGTTTTTTTTTTATTAATATATAAATAATAAATAAATTTAAAATTTAAAATGAAAGAAAAAAAAAAGAAAAAATATTACAGAAATTTTTTTGCATTTATCATTAACTCTTAAAAAAACAAAAAAACAGGCATATATTGAGGACTATTTGAGTCAATTTTCTTATCAAGATCAAGGGAAAGAGCATTGAAGCACATTGTTTATTCATAATATTTCTTTATCATGTTTCAATGGTATTCGAGTACACCCAATTTTAAGTGTTCCATATAGTATAATCTTGTGAGGTTGTAGCTGCGAGATAAAAGTTGGTTTTCTTTTGGTTGGTTATTTTAAGTAATATTTTGTACGTAGATTGACCCCAAGTTAACAGACTTAACGACGCATTTCACACTTCCAATCATAACTTAAATTTGTGCAAAATCATTTTGTCGAAATCAACTCGGAATATCTATTGTTTGCACGAGATGACACATTTGAACTTGGAAATATCACAACCATAACATTTCCAAGAAGAACACACCGTATTGCAGAATCAAGGTACTACGTAACAGAAACAATTACTGGTTTGGACCTATAAACATAGTTGTATCCCGCCACCTTTTATTGAAGTACCTATGCCAAGCCAGAAAAGTAAGAGTTCGTGTATATGTGTGTTAAAGGTATCAATTGCGTCTCTGTTTCTAAGTATAAAAACCAGAGAACTAAAGCTATTGGTGAAGCATATGTAGTAATAGTAATAAAATAAATCAGAAAGGAAACACTTCACTATACAATATACTATTTAATTAAAACATACTTATACAAACTTGAAGAATGAAGAATTTTTTTTTCAAACTAAATTACATAAAATGAACGTTTTGTAATTAAGTAACACCCATTAAATTCCTTTGCGAGTTTTAATTAACCAACTGTAAGTAGTCTACAGCATGTGCCAACTACACGGTAGATGCAACATTTTCAAATATATAAAATCAAGGTTCAGTCACAAATGTATTAAATGCCTATAAGAGTTTTAATTAACCAAGTGTAAATAATTCGGCATATATATGTTATATATTAATTTCTCTTCCAGGTTGTCGCGGAAGTGTGTCTCTTTATGTAATGTCACATAATGCTTAGATAATTGATTGTACAATAAATGATTCTTTGATATTCGTTTTTCTTTTAAGCTATTTATCCTGGTTACCAGCATGATACCAGTATAAAATTATATGATATCGTTTTTCAATATCCTAATTGAATCATTTTACTATTATAAATTAATTAAATTCATTTTGATTATGTATTTGAACCTTTTGTAGCCCAATAAATCATTAAAACAAAATTGAAAGATATTCTCAAACATTAAAGTTATGCAAGGTACGTGTCAACATCCATTATTTCAAATCAACATACTTCCATTTATCTTTTCTACGAGGGATTCAGGTGAATCAGAGGATCATTGCAGCCTCTAATGGCCCACCTTAACAGTTACTGTCAAGTTGCTTATTTCGGGAAATTGTTGAATTTAAAGTTAGAGAATCCGAGAATGGACGTCTGGAGACACATGCAATATTTGGGCTCAAAAACCTCAACATGGCACTAAGCAACCTACTCAGAACTACTATGCATAACACCAGCAGAATGTTGAACTCTACCTTGTACCTACTACTGAATTATTTATCATTAAAATTCGTATATGCAGGACAGTCTATAGATGTTTATATCATTTGATTTCTTAAAGTATTGTGACCATTTCTTTTTTTTTGTAATTGACTGACTATTCTTTTAATTATTCTTTTAATTAAGATGTGGTCCCTACTTGTGAGTGCCTTTTTATGTATATACAGTTCTATTGCTATCATCTACTAAATTTTGATCTTGATTTCATTTCTTTCTTCAAATGGATCGACACCACACCAATTGTCTATATTAAATTCTACTGTCAATGACTATGTTTTTATTGTTATACAGTATACCCTTCCGGAGCACCTCAATTCACCCCAGCTTTTTAGTGGGGTTCGTGTTGCTCGATCTTTAGTTTTCTGTGAAATGTTTTGTAGATCTTTGTTTTTCTTTTGGCCATTGCATTGTCTATCCTTCGTCGATTTACGACTTCTGATTATCCTTTGGTATCTTTATACTTTTCTTCAAATGATATGTCAAGGAAAATTCAGACTAAAGCGCAAAAACCAAAACAAACAAGAACAACAGACCCATGCCATTATATAATGAGACACAGAAATATGAACTTAGGTTTGAGTCCGACAGGAAACGAATACCGTATAATGTAGGAGCATTTTATTAATAGATCATTCGAATTAAAAAGAAACTGTACTTTATTTACAAGTTGGTCTTTGATTTGTGAATCAAACGAAAGCATTCACTATGTGTCCTTTATTATCAATTAGAAAATTAAGTAAATATAATTGAAATACATTAATAGTCTTCACTTCCTTAAAAACACATTCTATTAATGGGTGGATGTTAATTAAATTGATAATTGTGCTCTACTTTGACCAACATTAGGTGTTTCATCAAACGGAAACCCAGTTTTACGGGTAAAGAAAAAACAGGATTTTCTTTTTTGATTTTTGATTTTAATTTAAAAAATGGTAGAACATATATCAAATATGTTGACTAACTGCTGAAAGCAATAATTACTCTATGTGAAACGGCACAAAATTTAATGCGCAATAAAAAAAAATGTGTAACTATCCCATCCAATTATATAATATGGTCCAATGTATTTAGAGAAAATAAATTGTGTTCAATTGGTGCTAATTTGCATATTCTAACAACATTCGCAACAATACCATTTTCTCGAAACGAACTATGTAGATTTCAAGTACATATGTACTCTATTATATAAACGTTAGAGAACACCGAAGGGGCAATCAAAAATGGACAATTTAGAGAAACATATGGTATACAAGACGAAGAAAAACAAAGCAAAAACAGAACATAATATGTATTGGACACCAAACAATTAAGGATTGGGCGCATTTTTTTTTTCGGTTCATGAAGAAATAACCTCAATCAGGTTGTACACACCGTGTAACCCACGTAGCGTGTTACGCAAGGGTGTGTACAACCTGATTGAGGTTATTTCGAATGAACCGAACAAATAATTTCGATCAATCCTGATAAATTAATTAAAACTTTTTTTGTTATGATATTGAAAAATATATTTATTTTTTCAAAATAAGGCAAATAATCGGAAATAAATTCAAATAACCCCAAAGGTGCCTCATTTAAAGAAAATCACGGGACGCCTTGAGAATGACGTCTATTTTTTTTATTCCGTACATTGACAAATAACCTCAACTTTTTAAACCAATCAAAACACGTTTAAAATGACATGTGACTCTAAAATTAATTTATACACAAATAACGTAATTAGACATGAGTCCTCCTATAAACAAAAGGGGGTAAAGACGAACCGAACATTGTTTTTATGCGGAAATCGTAACGGACATCACAACACGGAACTCAGAACGCTAAGACACATAATAGGACAACACAATATAATATCAATTTCAATGAAAAAATAAAATGTGGACCGTCGCTGTCAAGAATGGTCCTCTGGTTTCAAAGAACAAGATCAGAATGTTAAAAGTTAACAGATGAGGAATATAACCTGTAAGAAGGTGAGAGGTCATGTATTTATGTGCTAGAGTATTGAATTTGTCTCTTTCTATGATTTTCCTATTGTAATTTTAAACTGCTCCGACAGTGTGGTATTTTGTTGTTGTTGTTGTTCATTTTATTGCATAGGTTTTCTATTGTCGATCCTATTGACAACATAAACATTACTGACCATAACGGCTATGGATAGAATTGATGTGACCACAGCTATTGACAATAAACAGTGATTGTACTTGTTATTATTAAATAATATGATTAAAACAGCCCTAATACGTTTAAATCAGCCTGTATCATACAGTAGCTCTGCCCAGCTTAATATCTATACAGCTTTTCGGCCCCGGGCCAAAACAGCTTTGGTCCGTATTGGCCGGGGCCGAAAAAGCTGTATAGGTTCCGGTTTGCAATCTTATTTCCGTTCCGACATTACGTTCGCATACTACAATTCTTCATGACGTAATTATTACAAACATGTCGTCTGACAAGGCTGTCGTTGACACTAAGCCTGTGTGGCTTTCACAAATGAAGAAGCCAAACAAATCCTGCATCAATTTGCAAAGGAAATTGAGAGCTTTGAGTTGGATTTCTATAATTTTGATGAGATCAATCGGAGTCCGACAAATCAGTAAATCTACCAGACGCAGACTCCGCAAGCAATAAATGTTAATAAAATTCTGTTAAAAGCATATTGGAAGTTTTCAACTGTTTCATCTAGACATGCACAATGACACTGGAGTCTGGAATAGACCAATTTCACGTTACCGCCGCCATTATGGTTCAAAGGTCAATCGGAGTAAAAAACGTCATTGCATTTGTAAACATATCGAGACAAATTTATTTATCGTGGTAGTTATGCGTATATCATCACTTAAGGAAGTTTTCATGAATTTGTTAGTTAAGAAAGAAAATAATTTATGGCTACATTTATCCCGTAGATCTTGAAAATACAATAATAAAAAAAAATCGTGTAAATATTCGAAGTTATACTGTAGTTCGAAGGACACTATGACCATATAGGCATAACACACAACTTCGCAAATAGTACTATGTTTACAAAACATCATAGACCTGCAATATATCCTCCTAGCGGGTCCTTATCAATTAACTTAAAGAAAATTCATCTACATCTCGTATATTTTGTTGTCTGACTATCCAATAAAAAAAAAAGGGGGGGGGGTCTTATAAAAAAGGGAAAACAAAAGAAATATTTTTCCCTAAACAATGACTGACAGATATTTTTTTTTTACAAAAGCCAGCTTTGTAATGTTAATGCTGGCATTATGTTAGACTTCTGCATGGTTTTATTTATACATATTATATAGTTTATCATATTTATATCACATTAAACATGCAATTTGTAAATTGTCATATTATGGAGTAACAAATAAAACTTTTTAAAAGACCCAACTTACAACTGGTATGACCCTTTTGCTAGAGAATGTATAAAGTATGTTTGTGTAACTGTAAGACACTTTTGATGCACTAACTAGAAAATGACTTGGTTCAACTTTATCATTTTGTGATTTTTTTAGAAGTCAAAGAATGCACACCTTTAGTATCTGTACATTAAACACACTACAAAATATTACAGAAACTGTAGGGAGGGATAGACAGGGGATAATTAGTATGCCATGATACAGGGCTAAACATTAACAGTCATGTTCCATTCTTACATGTATGTCAAGCACATTATTATGGTGTGGTTTCTGTTGGTGAGACACTCCATCATTTCTTGTATATGCCAATAATAACATATAAGGATTAGTATAAAGTGCTAAATTCAGGAACAATGCAAGTAAAACTTTGTTCTGCAAAATATGTACATGCACATGTACTCTGTAAATGATTCAACTCTGTAGCTTTTGTAAATTATAGGGCACAAAAAGTAAACAAATATTCATTAACAAGAAATATGTATTGCAAAAACAAAATATTATTAGCATGTCCGAAAAGTCAGCTGCATGTATAATAATAATGTTGTAAAATAACAAAACTATGAACTGGAACATTGAAGAATAGGAAATAAAACACATTCTCCTCATCCTGGTGAAGTCTTAAGTTAATGATCGAATGAAAATAACATTGCTTTTAACATCAAAAAGTTAATATTGGGAGACACTATACAATTTTCTTTATCCTTTAGTTATTGAATTAAAAAGTTCAAAAATCTGACAAAAGTTCCACCCCAAAAAAAAACATACTAAAAATGGCCAAAACTCCTTTAATTTAAAAATATTTGTCTAAGACTTTCTCAGGTACAATGTAAATGAACAGAGCCCAAAATATTCAATAACTTTAAATGAAAAACAACACTCATATGGGGGATAACAAACATTCCATTCATAAAAAATTTTAAACAATGAACAACAAGAAACATCAACTATAACATACATGTATGATGTGTAAACTATTTAAGCATGAGCAACAGGAAACACATTTAGATACAAAAAATGAAAAGATGAACACGCTTAGTTGGATTTTTATAGTGCTAGTTCATTGAAACAACAGTATGTGGGTAGACATGTCGCTCCACTCTGAAATATTATTCTGATTCTGAGCCGATCAGTCTTTGTTCTTACTCCTTAATGCTGCATGCTTACCAATTTTATAGTCTGGTTTGACTAGCTATAGACAGGGGCTAGAACCCATTGATCTACCACATTCAGTAGGAGCATGCTAATCATTATACCACTGATGAGGTCGGAAATCACTTTGTCTACAGACCCATAATTATACCAAGGCAACATTTTTGCAGTAGTATAAAAATCACACTGAAAAGGGAGTAGTTCTTCAAAACTTTCATTAAGCTAGGGACTTGTGCCCAAGTTAATTAATGCAGTCGACATGGTCAAGCATATATCAAAATAAAACCCATAGATTAGCTTCTAGTCAGATTTGAACTGACATCTTTTCAACATTATTGAAATGTACTACCTTGTACTATAGAAGCTGAATAATTATTAGTGGAAATACACATGTAGTGGACAAACTAAATATGTACACAGCTCATTAGCTTCCAGAGAGATTTTAACTGACAGCTCTCCAACATTATTGAAATGTACTGATTGATTGACACCATAGTAACAACATTTTGGCAGAATCTAGCAAGGCTCCTCACTAAACTTGATTTCAATTGATTACAATAAGCAGTTCTTAAGAAGATCTTTGAAATATTACCTAAACAGAAGCTTTAATGGCCCCTTGTAGCCAGGTTTGATCATCAATTAGCACCACAATACCAACATTTGGTCCTGNCATAGACGCGATAGAGAATAAAAATAACGTGCATAAATTTCTTACCCTGCAGTGCATGAACAATAAGCTCCTTCTGTCAAATTATCATCTTCTTTGGTGCATATCCATACATTATGGGGGTCATCATTCAGTCTATGATGGTGAACACTTACATTTTTTGTAAAATAAATTACACAAGTTCCTGTTCGATTTTGTCTTTAAGAAATATGCCTCCTGCATCCACACACTTAAAAAATATTCAACCTTATAGTCTTTCAGCATGGCAATGCAACACCACCATGGGCTAACAAGAAATACGTTAACTTACATGCCGAAACATACGACCGCTAGGCGGCTAGCTCCTCCTTCGTTCCTGTTTTCGTCAGACTTCTCATCGTCCAGAACTGTCTCAGATTCTCGACTTTCCAACTACTAAATTAATCAATAATTATGTATATTTGATCACCAGTGTAATGTGTAAATGTAGAATAAAATTTTGCAAATAAATAAAGTGAATATAACTTCGAAAAGGTTAAAAATAAAGTGGTAGTCGTATCGCCATGATATAATCCAAGCAGAAAGGCCGCTTACCACCCAGATTTTACTCCGATTGGACTTTGGACTAAGGCCGCTTACAACAAATAATAGGTTAATGTGAAATAGGTCTATTCAAATACCATGTGAAAATGATAAGGTCCGTATAGAACCAGCTTAGTAGGTCTTATATATTTGTCGTATAAACAACATAAGTCAAATTATTTAATAAAGGTGTCATTAACTGGTTGTTTCTGTATTGGCGCCGTATAGATTCTCGATCAGCTGTATTGGCCCGCGGCCCTTCGGGCCTTGGGCCAATACAGCTGACCTCGAATCTATACCAGGGCCAATACAGAAACAACCAGTTAATACCACTATAATATAGCTCAAAGCTATGAATTGCATAGTAATATACATTTATTGACTGAGATGGGGGTAATAGAAAGTTTATTGTTCCCCGAGGCACCAACTATTGCCTGTGGCGAAGCCAACGACAGTAGTTGGTGTCATGGGGAATTAAAAAGACCGCGAAAATATATCGCGTCTCCGGTGAATAGCACAGCCACTTTGAATAGTCATTTGGACTCTACACCGATGAATAATGCATTACACAATTTACCAGTAAATAGTATATTTATGAAAATGTCTTTTTAATAGGACAACTTATAATAGTATTGTATATTGCATTCATCAACACTTCATTTCTTTTTAGGTTATGGACAATTCTATGTGCAATGAATGAATATTGAGGAACGACACTAATAGTTAGTTATACCATGGTGGAATGCAATCAGTATTGTGTAGTTTTTGACCGGACCGAGGCACTAACAGTGATGCTCCGTACTCAAGGAGAATTGTAACACACACGAGAATAACCAATGAACAAATAAACATAAAACCAATCTAAAAGTTTTAAATAACAAAAGATTCTATTACACGAACACCCTCGAGAAAATGGTCAAAATATGCGAGATCATATCCATCGAAATTGTACGAGACTCCGTCTCCAACAATGTGAAATCTGTGCAATATTATGATATCCTTTCCAGGTTGCTTTCTAGACTTAAGAAATGCATATACAGTAATGGTGGTGTCGTTCAACGGAATTTTGTGATAATTGTTGATTGTTAACGTTCTGTCGTTTGCCTGAATAACAAATGATAACTTTCGTGTTGGCAATTTTGAAGAAAAAATAGATGATGTACAAAATATATACCGAACATATCTTCTTTATAAAGTATTTATATAAATATTTTATTAAATGGAAGGAAGCTTCGCAGACCTTTTGGCCACCCTCGTAAACAGAAAGCCCGTATGAATAATTACACGTAATATGGTATGTTGTGAAAAACCCAGGAGAAATCAATCAGGAAAGTACATACGGATATTGTCTAATCAACAGCTGGTTGTTGTAAGATACCAGCAAATAAGAAAGACTTTATTAAATAAAACTATTAATCGCCTTATAATAGGCTAGTGGAAGTCATTTCCTGTCCGTAAACGATTTGTGCATTATACGATTTTCAATGAGAGAAAATTGTGCTTTAATTCATAGACTGGCTTATTTTCTGCTGGATTCCCTTAATTAACTTCTTTGGAGAACTAATTTAGATCTTGATTTCCATAAATCAAATTTTGTCAGATAGGTCTTGACTTAATAGAAAATAATAAGTTTTGGTACCATAAACAAATATCCTGGCAATTAATAAAAACGCTTGATCTGTTGAACTGTCAAGCTGACACGAGCACTGTTGACTTATGAACGGATGACTCTTACTACAATACCATTATTGATCTGAAGAACAGACAAAAGCCTTTTCTTACTGAACCCTTCATCACAGTTAATTGTCAAACCATATTAACCCTACATTAGTGTTGAAAGAACAAACACAGATGGATGTCATCAATTCTAAGTGGGGGATTGTGGTAAAAGATCAATCAGTAACAGTTTGCAAGTATCCATTTATTTGGGCAATTATTGAAGGCTTATACACAAAATGCTCCGTCTCCTCTTCATGGGTCATGGGTCCTTGGGATTAAAAAAAAATCCGTAATGGTTTTGTGTGACTAACTCCATTGGAAACTCTTGATCCTTCCAATTTCACAATTTCTAATTGGAATTTACCACCTGTGTTTACAACAAATGGGGAGATTTTTTCTCTCGATAATTTGAATTATCTGTTCTTAATAGGGTCTATTGACAGAAACACCAGGATACAACACTATGTGATAAAGTTTGTCAGTGGCTTTTTCCGATTACTCCGGTTTCCTCTATCAATAAAACTGACCGCCACGATATATCTGAAATAGTGTTGAAAGTGGCGTTAAGCACCATATCACTAACACATACCCTGCTCCATCAAATCGTGAATACATTTCACAAACACTGTTTTAGAAATAGCAAGGACTTAAAAAATAGCACAAACTTATAATTTCTGAAAATAAATGTTGAATCGGGGTTCTCACAGTCGTAATTCAAAGTATATCTTTAACTAATTATACACAGATATTTGGGACCTAAAAGTTGAACTGAATGATTATACCGGATAAAACTATTGCTTCTATCGATTTTGCGTTGTGTAATGTCAAATGAACATCATTTCAGCTATATTCATGTAGAGAAGAAGTGTGCAAACACTAAATCATGTAGACCGTCATAGGTTAGTGGGTAGAAGTATATAATGCCCACATGGAATAATGGAAAGGATCAATATTGCATTGCTGTAGGCCACCAACTACCACACCCAATCAACTGTTTATCATTAGAAATGTTGCAAACTGTTTCGCGTTGCTTCCTTTATTCACAAACGTGAGGGGTGTATTTGCCAATAATTTGGGTTGTCCAGCACAACTTGTAGATGTCGTTTGCGGACAAGTATTAGACAGAAATAGAGACTATAATCGTATTTCTACACCCGGAGGAGGTGCCATTTGAGAAGAGGATAACTTGTAGTCAATCGTTCACTCTCCTGGCTTGGTACAGGCACTTCAATAAAAAGTAGCGAGGATATACTAGTTTTATGGGACAAAGCCTTCCCTTTTAGTGAAGTGATTCGGTCATACAAGTGTTTTCCTCATTGTGAGTAAAAACTACCCACCAGCATATAATCAGGCGAATGGGTTATCATAAAGAATGTTAAAATCTTGAACTATATATATAACCACTTCAGTTTTACTAAGATTAAATATATTATGTATAATGTTCAAGATTTTATATATATATAACCACTTCAGTTTTACTAAGATTAAATATATTATGTATAATGTTCAATATTTTAACATTCTAACATATATATATATATATGATATTAGTTCTATTAAAGAGGATTTGGGACAGGTCGGCGATTTTCTCCAGGTACTTCGGTTTTCTCCACCAATAAAACTGATCGCCACGATATGAATGAAATATTGTTGAAAGTGGCGTTAAGCACCATAATCCTAACCCTCTATTAAAAAGATATGATGACATCGACAATCATTTAAGAATTAGACAGTATATAAGGCCATCAAAAGTTCATATTAGTGAAACTTTGAACAAAAATCTAATGGCCATAACCACGTTTCGTCATCTGTACGCATTGGAAAGAATACTTTTCAACAAGGTTTTGATATCTTCCGACATGCAATATTTTGAAAGATAAGATCATTATTTATTTGTCAGGGTAATAATACTAATAAAGAATGACACTGAGACGGATGCTATCAGTCAAATATGTTAGCATCCGTCGGTTGTGGTTCCGTCACCAATCAGTCAAATAGTATTTGCGAGTTTTTATTTGCATGTGAACTTCATATTATTTAAATCTAAATTTTGATGTTAGATGTTAGAATTTTTAATGTATTAACAGTGAATATCTAACCGTTTTCTATTTCGTTAATAATAAGACTGTATTTAGATTAAATACCGAATATTTTAACATTAAACAAATACATTGAAAGTGTTTCAATGATAGTCCATCCATGATTGGGAACTTGACAAGTAAATTAAACTGGTAGATCTTTGACCAGTGCTAAAGCTAGTTACAATTGACGTGACAATTAAAAATGTTATTAAATGGGTAGAATTGGCCGGTCAATTATTAGGAAGGAGATCAACAAGATCGCTGTCATTTTGATAGTGAAGTTTATGAAGCCATAGCTGTCCTTGTGTTGTTTATATTATTTTTTTATAAAAACGTAAATACCTAATTCTGATTGCCCTTTTGGTATCTTCAAACTCTTCGTAGTCAAACGGCGCATTTTTGGAATAACCTTCAGATATTTTCAATGGTAATATTGTTGAAATGGTACGTGTTTTACGTCAAACGGCGCATTTTTGGAATAACCTTCAGATACGTTCAATAGTGATATTGTTGAAATGGTACGTGTTTTACAATCTTTCCCAGAAAAAGATCATGTGTCCGTTGAATGCAAACTGTCCGTATACACTTTCCTCACTACTTATATCCAGTGTTATATATCAGTATTTGTATGGTCATATATGTTTTTGTAAATGTAAGTTGTTTCCCTGTTTTCCCGCGTTTTGTGATTGTGACGTATTATTTGAGAGTGTTTAATAAATGTGATAATGGCAGCAGACTTGTTTTTGTTCGGCCAGTGAAGATAAAGATGGTAGATTAGGGATGTGTCCCCCTAGCCTATTACATGGTGGAGAAACCCAAATGTTCCTGTGTGTTCTTGTGTGTTACATGGTGCTGGACTTAATTCCCCGTTAATATTTGATTGAATTTTGGAAATTTTTGTCGACCACGTAGCCGTAGAAATGATTGGACTTTTCGATATTACTGACGGAACTTTCAACCAACCTATTCAAAATTGTAACACTGGAGCATACTATTGATATTTTTAACTGGAATTGTACATTTGATATTGGACTGCAGCTTTATTCCGAAAACCTGTCACTAGCGGTATGCAGCCTTTTGATTCCGAAAATTCTGTTGACAACGTTGAAGAAACATTTGAACAAATTTTGATACAACGTATGCCTTCATTTTCCTGATATCTTACCAGCCGGTTGTATATATTATGTGTGTATTGCCATTTTGATGTGTATCGTCCATGAGTGTATTTGTTACCCTATGTATTGAAGCCCCGCCTCCAATCATTTTATTTAAATGCACTGATTTCAACTTTTGTGTATCGCCCGCTCAGATTAGATAAATATGATTTCTTAATTGGTGATAATTGTATCGCCATTGTCTGAAGAAAATGTATACTGTTGATAAGAAGAGTTTTAAATTAGAAGATTTCCGTGACTGGTTTTAATTGTGTATTGGTGATGATTGCATCATCATGTCGGTTACAGAATTTTCCGGATGTTGATGCAATAACATGTGTGCTGATGTTGTGTGGAACCTGGTTTGACCTCTGACACAGTACTGTAACATTTCATTGGTGATGATAGCATCGCCATGTGACAGTTTTATTTTGGGTTAAATATGTTTATGACATTGTCATTTTTTTTTACATTTAAACTTAATGCTGGTTTGATTGTGAATTGTCTGTAGCAGTATGATAGTATGTCATAAATAAAACCTCGTTTGATATTTTCTTTTCTGGAGATTTTATATGTTCCATTTTATATTTTTTATACTGTGAGTGAGTTGTACGAGTCCTGAACGATAGGGAGAGGGGAATAGTCGTATTTTTTTAAATTGATATGAAACTTATGATGTTTTCACAGGAGTTGTATATCATACCATTTTTAAGAGTTTAAGGTCTCTGATGGCTATATCAATATTTTATTCAGCTACATGTATGACAATTTTCCTGAGGATGTTGGGTAAAGTATCCGGTTATGCATATTTTTTTTTGTATCGTTATATTGTATGTTTGTCTCTGTGTGGAAGTAATGCGTGCATTGCAAATCCTGTGGTGGATACCTGGTGCCAGACTTCAATTTTGTGTGAGAGTAATGCGTGCATGGAGTCCTAAGGGGGAGACTTTTCGATGCCAGACTCTCAGTTTTTCTGCATAGCGGTACTGGATTGTAGTTGCCGATGGATGCTAGATTTTTGTTTTTGAGAATGCTCAGTTATCGTTTTTATGTATTTTTCAGATATTTTTATGAAAAATTATAGATAAAGTAATTTTTAGTTATAGTTTATTGTATCTTTAACGTTTTCATCTATTTACAACACTTTCGGACCATTCATACTTCCGAGAGTGTTTCAATTTCGTTTTGATTTTTAATGTGTTGGTAATGATTGCATTCCCAACCATATTTAAGTGTTTCAATTGTGTTTCGACTTCGAGCTTCATATGTTGGTAATGATTGCATTGCCAACCATGCCGTCTTGAAACGTTATGAATTTCATCAGGATTAAAATTTATTCCGAGCTATACATGGAAAAATGTTACATGCTTTTGTATTTTCAAAAACCAATAGACCATTGTATAAAAATTTAGGAAACTTTATTTTTGTGGGGCGGGATGTTATATATCAGTATTTGTATGGTCATATATGTTTTTGTAAATGTAAGTTGTTTCCCTGTTTTCCCGCGTTTTGTGATTGTGACGTATTATTTGAGAGTGTTTAATAAATGTGATAATGGCAGCAGACGTGTTTTTGTTCGGCCAGTGAAGATAAAGATGGTAGATTAGGGATGTGTCCCCCTAGCCTATTACACCAGATAGTCTAAGAAGTTTGTTTTATGTTTACGACAGTTGCGTTTCTTGTTTACATGTAAGATATCATTATAACTAAAGTGTTTTGTCAACTGGTTTCTTTTCATTGACCAATCTCATCGCCTTTGATATACAGTTTAAAAACGATAAAAACAGACGCGGAGGGAGTGACATATACGTATATTCTAGTTCTTCTCGTGCATCAACTCCCTCGTGAGTTTTGACAAATTAGTCGTGAACAACAGACTTGACATTTGAATATGTTTTATCATACACACTTCATTGACAAATCTATAAACTTTACTTTCTCCAGCCATCTAGTGGTGTTGTTGACATGAATGGATTACCGTAAAACGACTGTATATAGCATGTCGTAATTAAACAGTTTCTTTCTTTCTATAACAATTGACTGTTCTAGTTAATTTGACGAGTTATGAGATTTGTTACTTTCTTCGTTGTAGACGTGTGTGGTGAGATACGGTCGGTATTTTATGGATTCTGTTTCCACATATAATGGTCAGTAATCTCTTTCTGTTTGTTTGTGTTTGGTTTTTTTTTTCATGGTAGCGAATGTGGCGGGAAAACTAGAGGCGTACTTGTGCCTGTATAACTTAGCTAGTTATAGAGTGTCATTCAATTATTCAATAATGATCAATGTTAGTGTGGGTTCAATAAGGTTCGTGGTGTTTAAAGATATATTTTAAGCAATAAATATTCGTTTAGTTCCTTTTAAAATTTTGCTGCAGTAGTTGTTGCTATTCACGAATTTCTTACCAATAAAACAAAAATAAAAATCAGGAATCATCGGCACACAAAGGAGTGAATTTGCTAGTGGACCCATGACCACGTAGTCCGTGATAGCTTCATGAGAATAGATTAAAAACAACTTTTTCACAATGTTATAATTTGTCGTGTGGTGGTGAATACCATGTTGCTGATCCATATAAACCGGTTCGTCAAAGATCAGTTAAGTACAAATTGAAAACAATAAATTATTTATGAGAGAGACAAAAATCCCTATCGGTCCAAGCAACTACTGGTGTGGTGGTCATCTTGTCTTTCCGAACAACGCAATTAATATTAGTGAGCAATCTAAAGAAAATGTCAATGCAACTGTTCTTCCAAATGGAGAAATAGATTTTTAAGACCTTTAGCACAGTTTGGGTTCAATCATGTTTGTAGTTTCTAAGAAAGAAAGCTTTTAATGAAAATGTCCTTATATGGTCCTTTGCTAGCTCCAGCTATGCCGTTACAGCTATCTTGGATTTCTAATCAACACATAAAGCAAACACATTGTAAAGAAGCACACAATATTAAATTTAAAAATCCCACAGAGTAGCCCTTGAACAATATATCATTGTTGGCTCTGGTTGACAGGTTGAACTTTGCATCCGTACAAAAGTCACAAACTGATGATGCAATCAACCAGTTTATTACCAAATTAGTTTCAGAGAAAAATATGTTAACGTACGACACAGGGCGAACAACGACGACGGACACAGATTGATGATAAAAACTAACGTGACCCTTTGGATCAGGTGAGCTAAAACAGATAATACTAGAGGGTGCTACAAACGAAAATATATACATTGTTGTATATTCAATTTAGTTATGTATTCTGGTCCGTAGAGAGGAGTGGAAAAAATTGAGGCAGATAATTAATAAATTGACGACAACGGAAACTGAAAAGGAGCGCAATTCAGAAAATAACAGATTATCCCTTTGAATATAAATCTGAAATTAATCGGTTTCAAATTTAACAGAGATAGTGATTAACGAATCAACCGTGGTAATCTAATAGCACAGATATGGAGTGTGACGTTATAATGTAAGATAAAAACATAAAAACACTGCAAATACTGTTAGTATACCGTTAAAGATTATATTTGATTGTTCCATACAAACTTCTACTTTTCCGGACCATTGGAAATTAGCTAAAGTTATGTCATTATTTAAAAATGGCAACAAGTCCTTAGTATCCAACTATCGACCTATATCTCTACTTAGCTGTGTGGGGAAACCATTTGAAAGAGTGGTTTTCAAGCATGTATCTAATTATTTTTTTAGACAACAAACTGTTATGTAAATATCAATCACGTTTTGTACCAGGATGTTCAACAGTACACCAGTTAATTGAAATATTTCATAAAATATGCATATCCTTAGATAAAAAAGATTTTTTTGTTCAGTTTTTTTGTGATATATCGAAGGCATTCAATAGAGTGTGGCATAAAGGTCTTACTGAAAAGTTAAAGTCTATGGTCTAAGTGAAAGTTTAGTAAAATGGTTTCAAGATTATATTTCTAATAGGAAGCAAATTGTGTTCATTAATAATTCAGAGTCAAGGATAGGGTTACTTAAAGCAGGTGTTCCTTAGGGTTCAGTGTTGGGACCATTACTTTTTCTTATATACATCAATGATATTTCTGATCATTTATCTAGCTTGGTAAGACTATTCGCAGACGACACTTCATTATCCTATTCATCAACTAACCTGCTTCAAATTGAAAGAAAATTAAATTCTGATATGAATATATTAAATACATGGGCTGAGACATGGTTGGTAAAATGTAACCCACAAAAAACAGAATTTGTCATCTTTAGTAATAATAAAAAAAATAGACCAAGTAAACATTCTTTTTAATGGTGAGAATATTAAACAGGTAGAATATCATACTCATTTAGGTGTTTGTCTTTCTAGTAACTGTAAATGGTGTTATCATATTAACAACACATGCCAAAGGGCGACCAAACGAATACACATTTTACGAAAACTTAAATACTTATTAAGTAGATCCCATTTGAGCAAGATTTATAAAACATATATTTTACCAATATTAGAGTATGGTTGTGAACAATGGGATGACTGTTGTATTCGTGATACTCAAAAATTAGAATGTTTGCAACTTGAAGCAGCAAGGATTGTAACGGGTCTACCTATTTATTCCAGTGCTGAAAGTTTATATTTTGAAACTGGGTGGTCAAAATTGGAAGACCGTCGAAAGTCTAGGAAATTAAATTTATTTTATAAAATTGAAGATAATATGGCTCCCTCATACTTATCTGACTGTTTGCCAACTACTATTGGAGAAACAGTAACATATAATTTCCGTAATAATGATGACTATCGCACTCAGAGGTGTCGTCTGCAAACTAGTTCCAAGTCTTTCTTTCCTTCCACTATAAAGTTGTGGAATTCCTTACCTGATAGTGTTAAATCTCTACCCACTTTTTCCAAATTAAAAAAAAAAGTTCAACCTGTCCAAATTCCGGTGGCTTCATTTTATAATATTGGTGATAGGAAAACTAACATAACACATACTAAGGTAAGACATAGATGTAGTGGCCTTAATGCCGATTTATATAGAGTAAATTTGAAGAATGATCCACGTTGTGTATGTGGTCATTTATTTGAGGATGCTATTCATTTTTTTCTTGAATGTCCACTTTATCAATAAGATAGAACTTCTTTGTTTAAATGTTTTAATAACATTGTTCCCATCTCTATAGAATATATACTCTTTGGATGTAACGAAATTAGTGAAGACTTGAATACTTTATTGTTCAAATCAGTGCATAAATTTATTCGACAAACTTGTAGATTTAATAATTAATCATTCCCAACCGTGATATTATCTCAACACAATTTGCTAGTTTTTACCCCACCCCCCTTTTTTCTGTTAAATAATAAAACAATATTTAATATGTATACTTAGTTTGACATTATTTTGTTTAATTTACTAATTATAATTGATATAGCCTGTCCATTTGCTGTCATTTGATTTGTTTTATTTATGCTATTAATGTATTTGTATGGAGAGGGACTAGTAAGTTGTAAAAACTTGTTCCCAATCCAATTGTATATATATTGACAATAAAATCATTATAAAGTTATTGTTAAAATTTTGCTGCAGTAGTTGTTGGTATTCTCTAATTTCTTACCAATAAAACAAAAATAAAAATCAGGAATCATCGGCACACAAAGGAGTGAATTTGCTAGTGGACCCATGACCACGTAGTCCGTGATAGCTTCATGAGAATAGATTAAAAACAACTTTTTCACAATGTTATAATTTGTCGTGTGGTGGTGAATACCATGTTGCTGATCCATATAAACCGGTTCGTCAAAGATCAGTTAAGTACAAATTGAAAACAATAAATTATTTATGAGAGAGACAAAAATCCCTATCGGTCCAAGCAACTACTGGTGTGGTGGTCATCTTGTCTTTCCGAACAAAGCAATTAATATTAGTGAGCAATCTAAAGAAAATGTCAATGCAACTGTTCTTCCAAATGGAGAAATAGATTTTTAAGACCTTTAGAACGGTTTGGGTTCAATCATGTTTGTAGTTTCTAAGAAAGAAAGCTTTTAATGGAAATTTCCTTATATGGTCCTTTGCTAGCTCCAGCTATGCCGTTACATCTATCTTGGATTTCTAATCAACACATAAAGCAAACACATTGTAAAGAAGCACACAATATTAAATTTAAAAATCCCAGAGTAGCCCTTGAACAATATATCATTGTTGGCTCTGGTTGACAGGTTGAACTTTGCATCCGTACAAAGTCACAAACTGATGATGCAATCAACCAGTTTATTACCAAATTAGTTTCAGAGAAAAATATGTTAACGTACGACATAGGGCGAACAACGACGACGGACACAGATTGATGATAAAAACTAACGTGACCCTTTGGATCAGGTGAGCTAAAACAGATAATACTAGAGGGCGCTACAAACGAAAATATATACATTGTTGTACATTCAATATAGTTATGTATTCTGGGAAATAAAGAAATAAAGAAATAAGTGGTCTTTTGAAAAAGGTTTTTCCTTGCTATTGTTTTTGTTTTGGTGTACTTTCCAAAGGTCATGTGATCCGTATAGAGGTGTGGAAAAAATTGAGGCAGATAATTAATAAATTGACGACAACGGAAACTGAAAAGGAGCGCAATTCAGAAAATAACAAATTATCCCTTTGAATATAAATCTGAAATTAATCGGTTTCAAATTTAACAGAGATAGTGATTAACGAATCAATCTTGGTAATCTAATAGCACAGATATGGAGTGTGACGTTATAATGTAAGATAAAAACATAAACATATTTTTTATTTCGAATATATCAGATGCTCATTTAATGAACGTATTTGTTAATGAAAAATATTCAACATATCTGAACAGCATCGGTGGCGTAATGGTGGGTCTAGGACAATAGCCCCCCGGTCAATTGCCCCCCCCCCCCCATCCCCCAATTTTTTATTTCATTTTTAAAGAAAAAACAAGATGCAGCAAGCCGTGTACTTCACTTAGTTCATAACTATGGTAACCGTCATGTGTTGGACTTTTTTCGTGGTGTTGCTCACAATATTCACATGTAAGGACTTTGGTCAATAGACATTAGTGCTTGACAATAACTGTAGTACATTATGAACTAGTAATATATTTGTTCTTATGTAGTGCTTTGTACTTCTCTATATTGTTTTGTTTGTTGTAATATAAAATTTGCGAGGATAAACATAATAAATATGAATAAAGAATTCTTCTCTTTTTTATTAATCAAAATCAAATTTAGTGTACAGTAATTACCACTCTACCTAGAGATTCTATATCTAATACAATGACAAAACAGAAAATCATCACAACTACACCCAATCAACAGATTCTATGCATGTATGGAGTATGGTGTATCTGAACACAATAGCAATAAGAAACTTATCACATAGAATTAAAAACGGAAACAGGGAAAATAGACAACCAGTCGAACCTAAGGGCGTCAAACGACATTAAACCACCAAAATAACACTGAAAAAAATTTGTGGGGGCAATTGTCTGGGGGCGACTGTCCGGGGGGCTATTATCCTACTCCCCGCAATGGTTTGTGTGCTCGCCTCGAGTGCCGTAGATCGTTCTAATCAACACATTGTAAAGAAGCACACAATATTAAACAAAAAACAAACAAAACAGAGTAGCCTTTGAACACTATATCATTGTTAGCACTGGTGGACATGTTAAACTTTGCATCCGCACAAAAGTAACAAATTGATTATGCTATCAACCAGTTTATTTCCAAATTAGTTTCAGAGAGAAATATGCTAACGTACGACAAAGGGCGGACAACGACGACGGGCACAGATTGATAACAAAAACTAACGTGGCCCTTTGGATCAGGTGAGCTAAAACAGATAATACTAGAAAGTGCTACAAACGAAAATATATACATTGCTGTACATTCAATTTAGTTATGTATTCTGGGAAATAAAGAAATAAGTGGTCTTTTGAAAAAAAAAGAAATGGTTTTTCCTTGCTATTGTTTTTGTTTTGGTGTACTTTCCAAGTTTCAAGTTTCAAGTTTATTAGTAGCTCAGGCATACAGGTATGCAACAAGAGTACAATGTATAAATAAATGAACATAAACATACATATATAGGCAGACTGAGAACATACAAATGTAATATTACTAGAGATAGATCATGCACTATAGGAGATAACAAATTACATATAATCTATAAGATTTTTTTCAAATTATTGACAAACCTTGCTAAATTTTTTAAAACCCTAATATTACAATAAAACAAATGTCCTTTCATTTTTTCAGTACTAGGACGCCGATAATAATTTTCGGGAATACATTTTTGTCGTAACCTAACAATGTCTTGGTATTCACAAATGTATAAGTAGTGGTATTCATCACCCACTTGGTCACAGTTACATAAATTGCATATTCTATCAGATCGCTGAGTACCATGCCATCTACCAGTTTCAATGGGTATTTTTAAATTTGAAGTACGTAGCCTACATATATTTATACGCTCTTCAGGCAGTAATTTTAACAAATAATTTTCTAAGCAAAAATCGGTTTTAAAGATTGAATAGAATTCGCCTCTTGACGAATTAACCATGTCACTGTGCTAAGACTGATAGAACTGATCTCGTAATAATTGTTTAACATAATTCTTTATAATCTTTATGTCTAAGGGGATTTGATTTTCCCATATATAACTCAATCCACAATCATCAAAAACACTTTTGATGTAGGATACCCATTTAAACTTATAAATACCACTAGTATGTAATTTGAACAAAATTTAATACATAGTGTTACACCGCTTGCTGTCATTCAAATTAAGTTTTGATCAAAAGCACAACATTCTTATTTTTATTTCAATTTCTAGAGAATGTCGACCTAGCTCTCCATAAACCATTTAATTTGGAGTACTAGATTTCATTTTGAGTATTTTCTTACAAAATTGCAACTGCACCCTTTCGGTAAGTTTTTTGTCCTCAAACCCCCACACTTCACTACCATAAAGAAGGACAGGAACTACAAGCGTGTCAAAAGGTTTTAACTGTAAATCAATAGACAAGTTTAAATGTCTTGTTTTAGTATAAAGGGCATATAGAGACCCTTTAGCTTGGTCAACCAGCTTTTTCCTAGCATCAGTAAAATTACCGTTGTAATTCATTACTAATCCGAGATAAGAATAAAAATCAACAATTTCTAAGGTATCTTAATTTAAAACATTTATTCTTTATTTTCCTCTTTGCAAATATAATAATTTTTGTTTTACTTGTATTTACTTTCAATTTCCATTCAAAGCAGTAATTGTCAAAAACATCAAGTGCAGCCTGTAACCCCTCTGGTGATTCAGACATTAATATAGTGTCATCGGCATAAAAAAGCAAAAATAATCGAAAAAAAATTTGCAATTCATTTGTACATGTATCAGACAGTGTTTCTAAAGATGGCACAGCATTTTGTGAAAAATAATTCTCCAAGTCATTTAAGTACAAAGAGAACAAAAAAGGAGACAATTTTCCCCTTGTCTGACCCCTACTTCACATGCAAAGAAATCTGAAAAAGAATCATTACAGCTAATACATGATTTAATTCCATGGTACATGTTTTGAATAACAGTAAATATTTTACCCTTAAAATTAGAGTTCTGCATTTTTTTCCATAACCCCACCTTCCAAACCGTATCAAATGCTTTCCTAAAATCAATAAAGGAGCAGTATAATTTTTTCCCACTGGCTAGATATAAAGAAATAAGTGCATGTAAAATAAAAAATATTATCCATTGTCGAATATCCTTTTCGAAGTCCTGCCTGTGCAGCTGTAATTAATTCAACTTCATCCGACAATTTATTTAAACGATTATTCAAAATTCCAGTAAAAACTTTGCCCAAGTTCGAAACTAAAGTTATAGCTCTGTAATTGTCGGGATCTTTAGAACTCCCCTTATTTTTGTAAATCAGTTTTACTATTTTACTATTCCTGTCAGCCACGATTCGGGTATATTACCGCTATTTAATATTAAATTAAACAATTTAAAATATACTGGTAATAAAAGATCTAAAGTAGATTTTAGATGCTCATTTACAATGTCATCAATTCCACTAGCTTTATTGTTTTTCAATCTCTTCACAGAATTGACAATTTCCTCTTCAGTTATAGTACTATTGAGGATTTCATCAAAAATGTCAAGTGATTGATCATTAATATTAAAATCATCTGTATCATCCTCATCATTATCAAGATCAGGATTATTGGAATTCAGTTCTTTAAAATATTGAAAAATATGTTACACGTCGATATTATCAGACGATTTAGAATTGATACCTTCTCCCGACATTTTTGACAGTATTTTCCAGAATGACATGGAATCGTTTTGAGACATTTTCCGCATTTCATGTTCCATTTCATTCTGGTAGTTTTTAAAACTTTTATTAAGAATATTTTTATATTCTTTGCTATGATCATTCATTAGTTTTTATTTTCCGAATTTTTAATTAAATTATATTTATGTCTAGACTCATGAAACTTTTCTTTTAGCCTTGCAATCAGCATTAAACCATAATATATTATAAAGATTAAGTCGGTTACAAAACTCAATTAGTTTATAACCATAAGAGTTTTGTCTATTATTATCTTGAGAAACTTTATTTAAAGGTATTCCTTGCCTTTGTAAATTTTCATAATCATACAAAAAATTTAACAATTCTACATCGCTATCAAGATCTAACACATCAAGTAAGTGTTCATCGGGAACAGTATAATCTTGTAATTTTCCGATTTTAGAATTAAAATCACCCAAAAATGCACCATAGATAGATGCTGTAGCTAGTTTATTGAATTCGTCATCAATTGCTTCAAAAGCTTCCAGAGAAGTATACTTAGTATTTTCAGGCGGTAAATATACACAGCCTAGTAATACGTCTTTATCTTCAAATAACAAACCTTTCTTAATTTTTAGCCATTGGACATATTCACATTCTGTATTTGGGAATTCCAAAAAAGTTTCTAAAGATTTTTTATTCATAATAACTATTCCACCTGAACTTTTTTTTACATTTTTTCCTTACTTTTGAGATAAAAGAATAATTTGATGGTAACTCTAAAAAGTCAAACTGGTCTAATTTACTTTCCACAAAAATACTTATATCATTATTGTCAATTAATTTGACAAAATCTGGACAAAGAAGCTTTGATTTTAACCCACAAACATTCAAAAAAGTAATGTTAATTTTATTTTCATTCAGGTCTTTCCGACAGTTCTTCAATTGTTCTCTTGTTGGCCTGTCCTATAGCGCGCCACGGTCACCATTTGTGTTTCGGTTGTCCCGAGGAGCACGCACACGGTTATCTTGACTCGCTTGTTCATCTTGTTGTCTAGGAGGCATGTATACGTCATATGTACGCGTAGAATCGAAAATACGCCCATTTACAAATAGCTTATCATAGCGTAGCTCTGTAAAATATCCTTTGGCTCTCAGTTCCTTCATGTTAGGTATCAGTTTTTTACGCCTTTCACTAATTTCAGCCGGAAATTGTTCAAATACATGAATATCCTGTCCATGAAGCTTTGGGGATGCCTTTAATACTTGGGTTTTGTCTTTCCTTTTTTCAAATCGCACAACAATAGAGCGCGGTCCCCCTCCTGGTTTGTGTTTTAATCTATGTACAGCCTGGAAATCAACTTCATCTGGGATATCTAGCTTTTCGGCAATAAAATTTTTAACGACAGTCTCTGTATTTTCAGCTCTGCCCTCGGGGATACCAGAAATAATTTAATTTTCTTTCATTGACTGTGCTTGTAGTCTTAGAATGTCTTCACGAAGACGGGTATTTTCGTCCCAAAGATCATCTCGTTCTAATTCAACTGTTGCTAAGCGCCGATAAGGGTTATCATTATTATTTTCGGTTTGCTCAATACGTTCGATGTGCTCATTCAAAGTTCTTTTTGCATTCTGAAGTTCAGAAGAGAGGTTCACGAACTGCTCATTCATCAATTGTAATTGTTTAAAAATTTCTGGAATACTATCTAATTGTCTTTACTGTTCATAGATATCAGATATAACATTATCTTGTTCGTTTGTAGCTTTTGTTGTTGGACTTGGTTGAATCATAGTTGACGGAGTCAATTGAATGTGTGGAACATCCGGTCTACGCGAATACGCACCTTGTATAATATTGGGAAAGTAAATATAAGAACCGTCAAAAACTGCATTTGAAGTATTTGGAGTTTGAGGTGGTGGTCCATATAATGTGTGACTTGCATTAGCAATAACATTACTAGATTGAGCTTCCACTGGGCTAGGTGGCCTACGTTGAGGTGGTCGTATCATAATGCCGGATGACGCCCCTGAACTGTTCGAACTTCTACAGCGTTTCCTACCTTTATCTGCCATTGGGCAACATCATACTCCTATAATCCATGAATCCTAACATTTGGAAAACTAAAAATGTCACTGAAACAAGGCTACAGGCTAGTATATGCTCTCAGAAATTAGTAACTGACACAGCCCACTTTCTTACGTGTACACTCAGTCCGCCATTTTATTTATCCTCCTTTCCAAAGGTCATGTGATCCGTATAGAGGTGTGGAAAAATTGAGGCAGATAATTAATAAATTGACGACAACGGAAACTGAAAAGGAGCACAATTAAGAAAATAACAGATTATCCCATATAAATCTGAAATTAATCGGTTTCAAATTTAACAGAGATAGTGATTAACGAATCAACCTTGGTAATCTAATAGCACAGATATGGAGTGTGACGTTATAATGTAAGATAAAAACATTAGCATATTTTTTTATTTTGGAGATATCAGATGGTCATTTAATCAACTTATTTATTGAAAAAATATTCAACATATCTGAACCGCGTCGGTGGCGTAATGGTTAGCGTGCTCGCCTCGAGTGCGGTAGATCGTGGGTTCGAGCTCAGCTCGGGTCAAACCAAAGACTATAAAATATTTAGTTGTTGCTTCTCCGCTAAGCACGCAGCATTAAGGAGAAAGAGCAAAGACTGGTTGGCTCGGAATCAGAATAATTTGTCCGAGTGAAGCGACATGCTACCCGCGTGTTTTTCCAGAACAAAGCGGACCTCATCATCTTGCTGAATTGGCGTTAGACAACAATCAATCACTCACTTACTCACTCAACATATTTGTATTAAAGTAGTTGCTGCAATGTACAACAGAACTCAACTTTTATTTAAGTCACCTAACCAAATGGGATTCGAGATTTTAACATCGTGTTCTGTCTACTGAACCTCTTCGTTTAAATCTTCTCACGGACAAAATTTTACGATATCCCATAATACCATGCATGTTGGCGTAATTCGGGTATTAATATGGTTTCAGAAACAAACGACCAGATTATTTTACGACAAAGGTTACTAGTAACTGAAATGTATGTGCTGCAAGTTGTATTGTTACGTTAGGGAGCATGGTAATAGTCATATACCTGTACTTACGCGGGTTCGCGCCCTCCATGCCTTTTCTAAGACCGGGAGATTTTAGTTCGTTATAACTGTCTGCAAGTGTGACGTCATTAGTGTATGCAAATGGGTTTCGAGCCAATGAAACAGATATAACAATTATGCGTAGTAATATTGCTAATGAAAAATTATGACCAAGCACCTGCTTTCACTCATGAAAGTGGAGGATTATGTTACGTGCTAGATGAAACGTTGACCGTCCTCACGAAAGTGGTAGTAAAATATGATATCCAGGAACTTGTCGGTCACCCCTTGTAATTTATCTCGTTAATCGAAGGAAATGCGGCTTGAAAGTTTTTAATGAATGGTTTCCTTGAATGTATTACGTACTAACGTCTATAATATTGAATTATAGGGTCTTGATCAGCAATGGATTTTCTTCAATAACGTTAATTACATTATTTATATGACAATATAGGAACCGTTCCGACAGAATTTAGCATTGCCCTATAATCTTTGTCGAGCTTGCATTTGTAAACTAGCACGTAAATAACTACATATAGCCGAGACAGCCAAATGCAATCATTAAAGTAAAAGTATGAAAAACACGGAAAGACCTTCATGTAAGTCGGGATGTTCTGAATTAACATATAAACGACGTGATTTGCATTTGAAATTGACTTCATTTTAAATGGACGGGATGAAAACAACAATATAATAGATGCAAAAGTAAGGTGAGCATTTTCATGACTCAATAACCAAACTTCCAAGGTCTTTATTGCAAAGAGCTATTTGCCATTAAGCAACATGATTTGTCGGCGATTGTTGTTGCTTAAAAATGTTCCTTGTTTTGTACGAACCCTGCAACAACAATGTAGATGTATGACTCAGTTGATAATGGATGTGGTAAGAAACCATGAACTGTTATCTGTACCTTTCCATGTTGGCTGTATGTCATAACCAGCCTCTAACGGTAACTTCTGATAAACTGTTGCTTATAAGGGGCTGCTTCAATTCGTCTTTCATGTACAAGGAAATTGACAATCTTTAAATAACATCGTTTCGAAGAGGATAAACCGAGGGAGAGCCCATGTTCTTTGGAAAGGTATTTGAGCCCTTTGATTTATTTGCTCACAAACACTTTTAAATTATTTGTCTTTCCAATCTTTTGAATATGAACGTACCTCATGACGGAAACGTAGTTATTAACCATCTTCTGTTTTCTAACATTTATCAATACTAATTCTATAATCTTCTTGGATTTATAGTTTGCTGACAATTTTGTTTTTATCTGAATAACGTCCTAATACTTGGGATAATCTGTTGTTATGCTCTTGTCCAACACAATGTCTTTATCTTATGATGTTCGATTCGTTTTACAGTAATACTAAGAGTATCACTAGTAGAGCAGGAAATGTTAACCCTTCCGGGAATCTGAGTTCACCCATGGGTTTTAGTGGAGTCCGTGTTGCTCAATCTGTAGTTTTCTGTGTAGTGTTTTGTAGATCATTGTTTATCCTATTGTCATTTTGTTTTGTTCATTATAGTTCATGTTCTTCTTCTATTTACGGCTTCTGGTTTCTCCATTGGTATCTTCAAACTTTTGTGATTTGTCATTTGTATACATGATATATTTCAACTCATTAAATTTCTCCCTCTGGAAACCATTTTAAAATTCATATTATGCAATACGTCTGCTAATTTCAAATTGTTTAGTAACATTTTTTGTCTAATTTTGCTATTAATAATTCTGTTGTGGTAAAAACTGTTGAAAATATGTCAGTTGACATGGCGATATGTTGCATTTATAAATTAGGTATTTTCATGCTATTATTTATAGCTGTCAAGTGTACACATTATTCAACTAAAGCCCTATGGTTGCTTTGTTTTCTATTTGTATTCATGTGATTTCGATATAATTGATGACCGCATTAAATAAAAAAGTCAATAAATTTTCTACACCTATTAACTTCCAAACTACACAGATGGCCATGACACTAGACGAAATAATGACAATGAAACGAAAAACTAAAAAATACACCACTGTGACACTTTACGACAGGCAATGGAAATGGACCATTTTGCTAAATATTTTATTTGAAATTTATTCATTGATTCAGACCCCATGTTGATGATAAGAATAGTACACTATGGATTTTTTTTATTTGTTGGACAAATTTCCTTTGTATTGAAGACACAGAAGTGTCAACTTACTGCATTTTAACTAACACGATGCATTCTAACCGTGTTTTCCGTAGGAGAAAAGTATAATCAATGAATTGACGTCGGGTATGTGTAACACGCACCAGTAACCAGAATGTTGTTCTATCTTAAATACCACATAACTATATAAAGCTTTACAATTACTTTTAATTGCTTTTCGTATTACACTATATTAAGATTCTCAACTTTTTAATATTCTTCATTTCAAATATGGTTGTCAATACAAACCCTTTTCAGATATGGCCACAAGAGTCTCGGTTTGGCTTAGGAGTTATCACCTCCTTCCGAATCGCTGCACCAAATCACCAAATGGAAAAGCCATTTTCAGAAGCTTCAAATTAGCAAAGCAAAGGTCTGTTAGAAATACCCACAAGGTTAAAAACTTTAAAGAAAGTGTATATTCAAAACTGTTGTTTATAACTCATTTGAGTTGTTGTATCTCAAAATATGAAGTTTCTAATTTTGTTAAAAAAAAAAAAAAAAAAAAAAAAAAAAAAAAAAAAAAAAAAAAAAAAAACCTTCATCTCAAAATATGAACACCTCAAATTTTACATCCATTTTGGTATCAAGCATAAATTTCCGACTTCTGATAGCTTTTATCGGTTGTTTTTACATGCTCTGTGTTTCTAAGCAGTCTTATTTCCCATATAAAAATGAAGTTATCCCTTCCTACCATAAAAACAGTCAATCTAATTGAACGTGTAAGGCCTGTCAGCGTGTGTATTAGATCATAACATAGAATCGTATAAATGTCGAAGGTTTCTCTTACGGTCATTATTCAAACTATTGTATTCACTTAAAAATCAGATTTATTTTGTCAATTCCAGCGTTAATCAGAATAAATATTTCACTGCAAATTATATTGCATTTGGTATTACATTTCAAAATCGTCCCTTTTTATACAAATTGTTTTGTCTGGAATTATCGCTGATAAATAACATTTAGGTTATTGTATTGTAAGTCTTAAGAATACTATTTTTCTACAGTTCAATTAAATAAAGGAATTGGATGTTTTATTGAAATTGGTTGAAGTTGTTAGGAATAAAGACATTTCATCAGTATGAATGAGTTGATGCTTTTATTGAAAATAAGTCAAACTATCAGAACAAATATTAATAAAACGTTTCCCGACATGCAAATATGATAATACAATAAAATTAACATAGAGATATCACAGGAATTACTACGCCAAATTAAATGGATTGTTGAAAGTATATCGGACTAATACTAGAGTATTGTTTGTATATATTGAAACCCGCATGTCGCTTTTACATCCTATCGATATTATTTGTATTGTCAATACTTTTCTGAAGGCTCTTAACAAAAATAAATTTTGCTTATGTCAGCAATTTGTTCTCGACAATTACTGAAACGTAACTGTAAATGTCTGTGTATATAAATAGGTCATAATTTCTTCGTTGCGGGGAACATCCATCGGAAAGGAGTAGTGCATGGTGTAATTGAGTGTCTTGTATTTTGAGAATGAAACTCTTTGCAGCTCCTTGCCTGGTTCACCAATATACACTTTCTAGACACAAATGTGTATATTTCCATTTACAAAGTATTGCATTTGTTAATCAACGCCATGTTGACAATGTGAAATCGAGGCCATCTATTGTAAACAATTGACGTCATATTGCCATTCCAACAACGGGATAATTCTATCATTTGCTAGGAAAAACGTTTATATCCTACATACAAATGTTCTACATTATATTGGTAAGCAAACAATATGGTAGACGAGAAGTTATTGATTAAAAATTAACAAATTAAAAAATGTCCTCCAACATGAGCATGCATATATGAATTAACATGGAAAGGGGAACTACAAAAAATGAAGTAATTGATTGTTGTGCTAACTGAATTATCAGTTGCGGTCATACCGGAAATCCCTGCACACAGGCGAGTCATGGTAAATATCCCTAGCATGACATCATTCAATACCTGCATTTGTAGATAATTAATACAATATGGGTGAACCAGTCAATGTCAGTACCTAGTCAGCTAGAACTTGCATCGACTTTGTTCTCGTCTCTCGGCTCGTTTCATCGTGCCAAGTATTTCTGACCATATCCAATACTTCCTCATTATATTTCTAGTAATAAAGGCATTCGTCTATCTGAGTGCAACCTTGTATTGTGTGTAGCATGTTCTCGTCAAGAATATAACTGAAATGCTGCTGGCTTACGATATAGCAACAATCAGTCAATCAATGCATTAAATACCATTGGCGAATATGGTCATGAACAGTTTCATTGTTTACATTAACTCCTAGTGGGTAGCATTTCATCTGTATGTACTCGTATAATAAATTACGGTAAAAGTATAGTCGTTGCTAAAGGAAAGTAAGTATTTACGCAAAAGGAGAAAGATCCATCGTCATCTGATAAATGGATATGTCGTAATGGCCGGCCACCAGTTCGTGATGACGTCCGTATAATTTGTATAACGACTTCAACATGTGAGCCTTGTTTGGATAGCTTTTGCTTCAGCAGATTGGATCTGTACAGAAAATCAGTGTTCTGGCCACAAACCTTAGGATAGAGTGTTGGTTGGGTAACGCCACACTGGATATTGTTTCCTCCACAATATCTAATATTTTACGTTTTAATGACTATTTCAATATTTCAATAACAAATGTCATATTAACACCTCCACTTTTTATCAAAACGTGTGTACCAAGCCATGACAGTGAGCGGTAATGTATGTGTGTTAGGTTATCAAAACGTGTGTATCAAGCCATGACAGTGAGCGGTAATGTATGTGTGTTAGGTTATCAAAACGTGTGTACCAAGCCATGACAGTGAGCGGTAATGTATGTGTGATAGGTTATAGATTTTGCCTCTTTCTACGATTTTGGTATTGGGTTTTGGAGTTGTTGCGACATGCTTTATATTTCCTTTTAGAGCAGTTTGATAACTGAGAAGATCTTGCTACAAAAATACGAGATAACAGAGTATGTCAACCACTCTAGGCCTGTTTACATACTTACACTTAAATGACGTTTACAACCATCCTCAGTGATAGGTATAATATATCAACAATATCGTCTTGTTTTGATGCAAATAAGCCTTAGATACACATAAAATGGGATGTTTACAAGTAGTTATAATTGGGATGGAGGATCATATTAAACTGGATATCATTTCAAACATATTTATACATACCAGATTACAAATATGTTTTTTTTTTAATTCTGTCTTTCATGTGTTTCATACAAATTTTACAAGGCTCCATTTTCATCTCAAGAGTGGTTATTGAAGACACGTAAATCGAAGATCTTGACGTATTTGTTTTATTTTATTGTACGTGTAAACAAATTAATATTGAATTGGAGACGACCATTGGATTCTGAGTAGGGGTGACTGACAGTTTTATAATAAACAATTTGTGCCTTCATGTCAGGTGAACATCCAGAATTGCAAGCAGGGGATTGGTTGTTTACCCGAGGGCTTAGTCCCAGCAGAACCAACTCATTGAGTGTGGAAAATTAAAACAGGATTTGTCCTGTAACGTTGTGTGATGACACCAGAAGACATCAAGCTGCTGCCATCTAATAGGTCATACTGTTGATCAAAATATTTAAAAAAAAATATCGTCTAGTTTGCTATAAAGGAAGGACATCTGGGTGGAGGAGAGAACAACTGAGATTCATTTGAATGCAACGCATGACTTCATTGTTCAAACGTCATAATAATCACACCTACTACCTCTCCTAATGTTGTACATGTCGTCGAGTAAAAGTAATCCATCAATATTTGTGATGCTTGACATTGCCCTAATCTGATTTACTCATCAACTCCTCTGAAATTTTAAACGACATATTGCTGCAGTTTTGCTACAGAATCTTGATCCGAGCGGTTACGAAACTTGGTAAAACAGTTTGAGGTTGCTAATACCTACCCCCCCCCCCCCCAACACACACAGCTAAAAAGGTGATTAAACAAAGCAAAAATCAAATTAAGTCCAAAAACAAGCTGATTCAATACAACGACACAACAGACCCCCATCAGTTGACCATATAGAACTGTTTTGTCACATGATACACAATACAAAAATATCATAGTGCTAATGGGTCGTTTAATTTAATCATGCTGTCAAACTCAGAAATAGCAGTGACACGTCTTGATACGCACGGAGCAACATAGACAAGAGGCATATTAATAACAGTCATAATTGCAACATGTACATACACAACTCTTCATTATTCACTACAACTAAATGAAATTTAAAAAAAGAATACCACACCGTCCAAAATCCGATCAGAATTCATATAAACAGAGGTCAAATCTATACCTCTCATTCCTCTGGCTTGGTACAGACACTTGAATAAAACTACTTGTATCTGCTCAAACCTGTCCTCTTGGTGAAATAATGCCGTAATGTAAGTGTACATATGAGTAAATGCCGACCCTTACATATAATTATATGAGTATCGTTGAAGGAATGGATTAGCTGAAAAATATCGTTAAGAAGATAATAGAAAAACGGAATTTCATTCTTTTACGTTATTTTTATTTTCTTATGACACTTTTCGGATTTTTTAACTGTTCCGACAGTGTATTTGTTTCTGTTCGGAAGCATATGCAGTAAAATTAAGTGCTAATTAAATTGAACATGGCCTGACATTCAGTTCACTTCCTAACGCATTCTGTCAAGGGTACAATGAACACTTTTTGGTTACGGAACCATACGATCTGAGAGTGATATAGATGGGCTAGTCATAGCGTCATCATAAGACATCGTTTAGACCAAAATACAAAAACAAATATGGTATTAAGTTCAAGTACAAAAATGTATATGTTACCACAGTTCTGTGCTTTGCCTATTTGGATGATAATGATATTAAAATCAGGAAAGGTGAACTAAGTTCATCAAAATATGGGAGAAAGAGGTATAATAAAAACGTCCCTCTGTTGTTCCTCTGTTTTGTTTTCTCTCTTGTTGTTTTTTCGTTCTGTGGTCTGAGCTCAATGTTGCCTGTCTCTCTGAACTATTCATTTATGATTGCCTCTTCTTGTTCGTCTAACGTTTATCTACATTGAATATTCGTAGCTCGTTTTATGCAACGAATCCAAAGAGCTCCAATGTAATACACCACAATATAATGCCGTTGAATTAAGAATGAAATAATTCAAATTCCTAGACGTTTGTTTTGTGAACATTATAACATTGATAATTCGACAGAACATACGAATAAATCTTCAAATGGAATCAATATATCATTTTCAAAGGTTGTGTTTTCTTCTTTGATCTTTGATCTTTGTAAGTTTTTTCTCTCTACTTTTTATTGTATTGGAATACTTACCAATTATTAATTTTTTTTGCTGAGATTTTCCATTTTGATAGATCTGCATCAAACGGTAAAATGGTAATGACGGATGGCATAGAACTACTCTAACGTAGTTATAAAGAGTTATAAATTTTACATCTGACTGATTCTCATGCAATACTGAAGAAAAAATCATCATTAAAGTATATATAATGGCTCTTTAACCCACAAGACATGCATAGACTTTGATGACAAGCAGACATATAACTATATAATGCAAATTAAACTTTACCTCACACTTAGCAAAGTGTTGGTACAATTGTTTGCATCATGTCTCGTCAGTTGTGTAAACCGCATCACTAGGCGACGCCAGAAACATTCGCTGAACGGTCATCTACAAATAAATGCTAGAGAAAACCGAAGGGGAAACTAAGAATGGACAATCCAGATACATGTGCAACCTTGGACACAAGATACAATGTTAGTTATTTTATCGATGGCAATTAACGACGGTCACAACTGCATACGATCACTTAGCATGGAAATAGGACATAGTAATTACGAATAAGCACAATGGACTCGATTGTAATATAACTTCTGGCAGCTTAGTGTTTTGGTTCAAACTTTTAGAATATTAGAAACACTAAAACCTTAATTAATCATGGAAATATCAATTTAAAAACGGAATTCTGCAAATGTATATATAATCCAATCAAAACATATATGCATAAATATTATTTTGCATTCCAATGGCTGAATTTTTTCAGTGTTTCCGTTTTAATCTACAAACAAAATTATCTGTGGTATACCGTTGTGTGGGAGACGTAGAACAAAACCCTACCTATTAACAAGTAAAATTCGTTTATATTAGATTACTTTAGTAATTAACTGAACAATTACTACAATAATTCAATGTGTTTGATGTATTGCACCATTTAAGATCAATAATCTGGCACTTTACGGAAGTAGCATTCTTATTCTTGTCCTATCAGAGATGAAATTAAACATCAAATATTAAACACATTTCTTTCTGCACTGCAGATGTAATACACGAATAGATATTTTTATTACCATAAATTACTTGTAAAATTAAATGCCTCTTATAAGATTAAATTTAAATTTAATAAACAAAATTTTCTGACGTCATGTTTAGCGTTTTAGGTTGTAATAATATTTACAACTGTGTAAAGTATCAGTTAAATTCAATATAGGTATTTCTATGATAGCCATTACTGTCAGGTTTATTATTAAATGTACCTTAATTGTTAGTATATTGTATTTTACAATTAGACAAAGATTGTACTGGTGCCGGTTCCTATGACAAGGCTGCACATGCCATTACCATGTGGCCGATAGGGGATACCCTCGATCTCTCTGTTGGGGTTGTTGAAGATTTAGAAAGGCTACATATGTTGTCCCTACCTAATCTGTATTCATTTTCAGTGCCAGTCAAATATATGTGCCCCGGATGTTCCATTTTTCAGGCATTTATATTTTGTATACAAAATGTATATTGTTGAAATTCCTGAATTAGCATGATATTTTTGCCACAGGACATTAAACATCCAACCTACAATCCTTAGAAGATCATGGTCAGAACTTCCTGTGTTTCTGTCTATACATCAGTACGTATATATAGGTTTATTTGGATTATTCTGTCCACAGATGAGTATGTGTGCTTCACAATAAGTAACATTGTTTTCCTGTTTAGAATTATTATATCATTCTTGAGTTTCAATGAGATGTCAATCTTCGAAAGAAGCAATGTGGTATTTGCCAGAAAGAACATTTGGTTCTTTTTACAGAATTCAAGCCATTTTGATCTTACTCGTAACATTTATTGCAGGTTAATATATCTCTATATATGCCTGTAGCATATCCACATTGACACAATGTACTGGGTTTGGTATATACGTTCTCACATTGACGTTATAAAGACTAATATGGTTAGTTCTGTAATATATAATTATTGACATGGTTTCAATCTTTGTCTCGTCAATTCAGACCATACATCATGCCTATGCTGTATAATTCACTGGAATGTGTTTAGTGTCATATGGAAAGAAGAGTAGATTGCAATATCAAAAATTGTTATAAGATTATTGGTTTCTTGCCCGGCTATATGTGAGGGTTGGCATCTAACTCGCACATGGAAAGCACCAGCATGGCATCATGATTTCACCAAGAAGGGAAGTTTAAGCCCATATTGAAATGACTAGACAAGGCCACGAAAGTGAGCGGTCATTTATTCATATGTTAGATGTTTTGCCTCTTACTACGATTTTGGAAATGTTCCGACAGTGTGTTTCGTTCTATTACAAGAATATTCAACGAAAAGTTTGCCTCGAGTGATAAAAACGTATACAGAGCCGTCCGGTGTGTTCGCGCACCTAAGGGTTCAGTGGTTAATTTCACAGCTTACCAAAATTTTATTGAATTAATTTAAATCATCCTCAAATACATTGAAGTATTATTTTTATGGTCTTTATCTTTATTCCGCTATAATTTTTAGCATTTCAGTGAAAACGAAGTGTAAACAAACCAACACTCGATTTTTGACAAATGTTGCAACGTCCGGTGATGTCGCGCATGCATACTTTGGATTGTTCTTAAAATGAATAAAAGAAAGATTTTATTTTGAACGTTTTCGAAATTGAAGTTTATACCTATTCCTTCAAAATAAGCTCAAATTTGAAAACATTTGATATATTTTAATATAATTAGAATTAATCCTCACATACCAGTAGTCTCCACCTTAACTTTTCCAATGATTTTGCAATTTTTACATGTACAATACGTATGCGCGAACTCACCGGTGCCAAGACAGTATATCAGAATTAGCTATATTTTAACTTGTTATTTTTGCAGAACCTTTGATAACGTTTTCCAAGAGTTTTATTTAAAGAATCATGTATATCTACGTAAATAAATTGAGGATAAGTTACCATTTTTCATTTGTATTCTGGTCTCTCTCTGTCGATGATCAAACAGAACAGTGTCCCATGTTTAATATCTTAACAGAGTAGCCATTATAGTGATTTAATCATTTACATCTGTGTCCCATAATTTTAATCAGATTTAATCTTCATGCCATCTCCAGTGTTAATCGGAGGACGATAATGAAGAAAATGCAAATTATTTCTTGTAATCTACACTAAAATCATGAGGACATCTTGTCATGTATTATTATTAAATGTGCGTTATCATAGATTGTATTTCAAAAAGTTATTATTTCCGAACATTTGATATAGTAACATAAACATTTTAATATTACAACTATTATGAAGCCCTCTATATAAAGCATGTCTTATCAGAAACATCGGACAAGAAATACGGGAAGATAATCAATTAAAATGGTTATTAGGAGCGACGTATGTTATAAATAATTATCTCTCCCTACATCAAACTATTCATTTCATGTTTTTTATAAAAGTATGGTTATGAAAGTGTGACGATCAAGCCATTTATATCTTATCATAAAGTACCAATTATTCTCTACAAGTAAATGTAATTATGTCAATTGCATGTTTATCGCCATTAGAATCCATTTGACTGCCTACGTCCGTATACTGTCTAGCTTTGAACATCTTGAAATGTTTTTAAACCTGCTTTTAACAAAAAGAAGATAATGACTTGAGAACACTTTGATTTAAATGTCCTATAAATATCTTATTCAGAACCGACATTTTCAAATTGCACGAAAGTAAATAAGACTGAACGGATGTTAACGAGACAGTGGTTTATCAAAATGGATGTTAATTTTAATTAATTACAATATGATACCTACATTGACTATGTAATTAATATAATTCATGCATTTTTTTTCTTGACTGCTGTTCTTCTATAAACGTACCAGATATATATTTATTCTCAAACTGCCAATGCATAACATATACCTATTATAAAATAAAATACAAAAAAAAATACCACACTGTCGGAACAATTGCAAAATCAAATATAAAAATTGTAGAAAGAGCCAAAGTTGATAACACTGACATACAGATACATGACCGTTCATTGTCCTAGCTTGGTACGGGTATTTATACAATAACAACCTGACATACAGATACATGACCGTTCATTATCCTAGCTTGGTACGGGCATTTATACAATAACAACCTGACATACAGATACATGACCGTTCATTGTCCTAGCTTGGTACGGGCATTTATACAATAACAACCTGACATACAGAT
>MJUT01016960.1:1078874-1091011 GCA_002080005.1 Gigantidas platifrons
ACCTGACATACAGATACATGACCGTTCATTGTCCTAGCTTGGTACGGGCATTTATACAATAACAACCTGACATACAGATACATGACCGTTCATTGTCCTAGCTTGGTACGGGCATTTATACAATAACAAATGAACAGACGAAACTATATACAACATATTATGCATGTACGGTATCTGGACTAATGGAATTATCTGGGAGGACAGAATACCGTATTAAAATAGTCAATGAATTAACATAATTTTTGTAGGATTTGGCTTTCGTTTGATAGTCATTACATTTTGGAAATTAAGTATATTTGGACGTCTTATAAAATGTTTCGGAAATAGTGAATTACATTTTTCACTTAAATGAGAACATTCCTTATATGTAGCGATATTCGTCTCCATTTTGATTATTTGGACAAAGTTCGGACTAGTGGTTTTCCCTAGAAATATTACTCCATCTCGAATGGTATTCTAGATATGCGTCGTTCGCACTAAATTAGATATATATTCTTGTACTTGGCGTCACATGACCAGTATTACAGGTATATTTATGGCGAGAACAAGCTTACAATCATTAATTCATGTAGGTAAAACGATGACATTGGGATAGGTCAATGAGTGAAAATTTACTTTGCTTCTTAAAATTTGCGTCTTGAAAAGGGTGATTCCAACGACAAACTTGTTTATTTGGGGCTGATGCATATTGTCTTTTATGTACAAGGAGCGTGGAATTCGTCGTACACGAGGAACTCACTCGTTTCTGTCCTGTTTTTGCGTGCCTGCTTTGCGTGGTATATAATGCGCAACCCAAATACAGGGCATTAACACAAACTCAACTAATCGCTACTACATGTTTAACATTATACTGACTAACCTAACACCGAACAAGTGCATACATGGAACAACAACAAAAGCTGCTAAATCAAGTGTATAGTTATTTTCACACAGCTAAGTAAACATACACCGGTCTAGACTGATAATAAAAAAGATATCCACAGTCTGATCCATGCAGGTGTATGGTTAATAATGACCTCTGGTGTTGCTATAAACTCTGTGATGAAACACAGCTTTTTCATATTTATTCTGATTTGAAATAGTGAACCGTAAGACCTGTTATAATGGCGAGTTGTGTGTTTGATTCACCTCTCACCACTAGTGGATGACCGTTTTGATACTCTTAAGCTTTAAAAATATGTTATATTTCCATGCATAAATTAATTACCCAACTACAGCAGAGTCTTGATGTTAAACCAATGCGCCAATTTTCTCACGATGTCGCCAATGCAAATACAAAATATAGTAGTTTTATCTTCAATGGCCATTACGTTTGTTTGTTTTTTATTATTGAAAATGGTTGAACTACTTCTTTTATTATATTTCTTAGTTTGAAGTTTAGGAATACTTGTAGAAAAGGTGGAGAATTCAAATGTTTTAATTTCTTAGTTTGGAGTGAGGAATAGTTGTATAAAAGGTGGAGAATTCAAATGTTTTAATTCTAATGATAGTGTTTGTAGAGAGTGACCTTCATTATAGATTTTTAGAATTTTACGCTCAAAATTGACAACGAAATTCTATTACACAAAATTGTAATGAAAAAAGTACTAGTAGTTAGTTAAGGGATCTCACCATTAAGCGAGTTCGAGTGTTCAATCAATTATAGACAAGATAATTAGATAAATCGTTCATGTCGTTATTTGGATTGAAGGTAAGAACTTATTTACTGAGAATCATTTGAAGACTATTTTGCTGGATACTTTGTTCCTTTAGTTAGATTCCGTTTGATTGTTTTCTTTTTCAATCTCCTTCGATCTTTACGTAAAAATAATTTCTTAATTTGCATTTGACGACTTGATCGTAAACATAATAACTAAATTGGCTTTTGCTGTTTCCGATATACTTCATATGAAAGTGCAACAACTACAGGAAACCATAACAATTAAGGGAAAAAAATCATGCTATTTTACTTTCTTTTACTTATAGATTAATTTATCCATGTGATTCTCTAAATGTTAAGAAAATGAATATTGTAGAAAATGGAGAGAAACTAGCTATTATTTACGTTTATTATCATGTATTTTTGTATGAATTTGAGAATGCAATTAATGGGAAAGAAATGACTGTAGTCCAAGATTGAAAATAAAAATACAAACATCATTCGGTCCAATAAATATATAGCAGTAAAACAAGAATATATGTATAATAAAGTCGTAAGTTACGTTACGATGTGTGCCACTTAAGGAATTGTTTGCAACGATCTTGTGGTAACCATTTTCGTAAACCCACCACTGGTAAATAAATATGGGAGAAAATTGTTTTAATGATATTATATTGTAGAAATTGTGTACCAAATTCTCTGTAAATCTTTGATAGATCTATTGAACGATTGATTGATTGCTTGATTGCTGTAAAACATCGGGCAACATCTGAAGATATCAATTGGGTAATCAGAAGCCGTATATCGAAGAAGGACAGACGTCACAATGACATATTAAAAAGGACAACATGCCAAACAATGATATACAGAACACTACACAGAAAGCTAAAGATTGGGCAATACGAACGCCATAAAAACCGGAGGTGAACTGTGGTTCTTTGTAAGGGTAGCAGTTCCTGTTCCACCAGTAGTAACAGTCGTGTTACTATTCTTACAAAAGATGACAAGTTATTAAAGGGGAAAGAAGAACGTTAATGGTACAACGACATATGGAAGATATCCGTCGTTATCTTAGACACAGATATAACTTCCGCTGCGGTCTAGTGTAGTAAATATACCATATCATCTTGTGTATGTATTGTAGATCGTTGTTTGTACATGTACTTTTTCGTTTGACCATTGTGTTGTCTGTTCTTCGATATACGGATTCTGATTACCCCTTTGGTATCGTCAAACTCTTCCCCAGTCGTATCGTACCTGTCAAATGAAGAAGACACAAGTCATTGATCTCTTCAAGCAGCAATGTATTAAGTTATAAGTAGTAGTTCTACGTAAGTCTGACACGAGCCTTTCCTCTCACTGTGACTTTTACGTACAATATACATCAGTGCTGTCATCATTAAAGCACACACCATGTGGGTTCAAAAGACTGTCGAATGTTAATGATACTACATAAAATAAATAAATAAATTCAAGATGGATCATATGAAACCGGTGTTGAATAATGATGTAGCGATAAACAGACAATGTATGGTTTCTCTAATACAAGAAGAATTTGAAGATACCAAATGGGTAATCAGAATCCAGAAATCCACGAAGAACAGACAACGCAATGTCCAAAAGAAAAAGACAAACAGACAAACAACTATCTACAAAACATACACATAAAACTAAAGATCGATTAACACGAACTCCACTAAAAACCAGGGGTAAACAGTTCCTGCTCAACTATTGCATCCGTCTTGTTAATCTAGTTACAATATATGGATTAGTAATTACCTCAGTTGTATCCTGCTACATAGAAAGTTTCTCAACACACCAAGACATTTCCTACATGATATATATACATTCATACCAATTATTACAAGTTGCCAATAAGCTTACATATCTGGTATCTGTCAGTTGTATTAACTGCTTTATGGATGAAAGACTGTGTGTGCAATTGCAAGTGTCAATTGTGTATTAAATGCATTACTGCATTCGTATATTGTTTATTCGTTCTGGTCAATCGATGTAAATATTTACATGCAATGAATTAAAATAACCACAACTTAATCTATTTTGAGTTATTTGAAGGAGGAAAGGGTTAATGATTTGACATGTTGTAGTGTAGATACTTGATAGTTATTTCTGGTTACAAAAAACATTTTCCCCAAGAAACATCTATGTTAAACAGACTAAATTGCCGTGTTACTCCTTTTGATATATAATGTTAATACCAAGGGCATATACACAAACCTTAAAGTCAGATAGATTTAAACTGCAGTTGTGCACACTGTCACTGATTCTGAAATTGGTGCGATATTTTTATTAATGCGACAAATGGCATTGTATTTTAGATTGTTACGTTAATTAGCGTTATGGTGTTTAATGCCACTTTCAATAATATTTCAGTTATATTGTGGCGGCGAGTTTTATTGGTGGAGGAAACCGGAGTGCGCGGAGAAAACCATCGGCCTGTCGCAAGTCACTGACAAACTTAATCATATAACGTTATATCGAATACACCTCGCCTGAGCGGAATTCGAACTTCAGTGGTATTATGAACTGATTGCATATGTGGTTGTAAATCTAACTACCATACGATCCCGACCACAACGCACTTTATGGTATTTAGAGTATCTATTACTATTGGTCATATGTATAAATGTAATGTTTCCAAGCACAATATTTTCAGGTTCAAGATATGTTATTTCACGGGAAATCATAAGAATAATGAAAACTCAATGTTATGTGGGGATACAATAAATTTATTAATATTAAAATACACATAAAATGTACCTTAATATGAAAACGAAAGGAAAATATTATAATGTTAATTCAAGAATGCAATTGAATGGTTTTTTTATAATCTTTTTTTCATAAAATGCATGAATAATGACATAATAAAGCAGCCATCACGGACAAATTAGCATAATCCAATTCAGCTTTATGTAGTTTCACAATATACTGGATAAGTAATATATTACTATTTCAAATAAATAATTGAAACCCAGAGCAACTAAAGAGAAAATTGGTTTCGTATTTTTATGACTAATCCTTGCAAAAATGTTATTTGCACGTAAACGCTATCTTACAACAGCTCTTAGAAGTAACGTTATACGACTCTGTCCATTACATACCCCTTCAGTTATGACATTCAAAATATACTTCCAGAGACCCATCCCAGTACCTACATTATTTATTATATGTACTAACTGAGCCAATGAGTTCAATGGTTCAATCTATCAAATAATGTATTTACCAATTGAAATCTGCATGAGGGGGATGAGCAACTGTATTGCGCTCTGACAAGGAATTGTATTCATTGAATTACACTCAATTGTAGACAATAAACTTATATTTCACAGTTCATTTAGGTAATGTCTTGAATCTTTGACAATAATTAGATATTCTACAAAAAAATAACAGAAAAATGAACAAGCCAAAGCTACTAAAGTGATCCTCCATACAGATATGCCGATTGTTAATCCAATAGTTGGGCTATCCTGTTTAGGTCCTTTGGCTTACTTGCTCCCAAAGACTTTAAATGTATTTGACGTTCCATCGTTTGACTATGAGCGTTCTTGATACAGGTGGTTCCATAGTTTGACTATGAGCGTACCTGATACAGGTGGTTCTATCGTTTGACTATGAGCGTACCTGATACAGGTGGTTCTATCGTTTGACTATGAGTGTTCCTGATACAGGTGGTTCTATCGTTTGACTATGAGCCTACCTGATATAGGTGGTTCCATAGTTTGACTATGAGCGTACCTGATACAGGTGGTTCTATCGTTTGACTATGAGCGTTCCTGATACAGGTGGTTCTATCGTTTGACTATGAGCGTACCTGATACAGGTGGTTCCATCGTTTGACTATGCGCGTACCTGATACAGATGGTTCCATCGTTTGACTATGAACGTACCTGATACAGGTGGTTCCATCGTTTGACTATGAGCGTACCTGATACAGGTGGTTCCATCGTTTGACTATGAGCGTACCTGATACAGGTGGCTCCAACGTTTGACGATGAGCGTTCCTGATACAGGTGGTTCCAACGTTTGACTATGAACGTTCCTGATACAGGTGGTTCCATCGTGTGACTATGAGCCTACCTGATACAAGTGGTTCCATCATTTGACTATAAGTCTACCTGATACATGTGGTTCCATCGTTTGACTATGAGCCTACCTGTTACAGGTGGTTCCATCATTTGACTATGAGCCTACATGATACAGGTGATTCCATCGTTTGACTATGAGCCTACCTGATATATGTGGTTCCATCGTTTGACTATAAGCCTACCTGATACAGGTGGTTCCATCGTTTGACTATGAGCCTACCTGATACATGTGGTTTCATCATTTGACTATAAGCCTACCTGATACATGTGGTTCCATCGTTTGACTATGAGCCTACCTGTTACAGGTGGTTCCATCGTTTGACTATAAGCCTACCTGATATAGGTGGTTCCATCGTTTGACTATAAGCCTACCTGATATAGGTGGTTCCATCGTTTGACTATGAGCCTACCTGATACAGGTGGTTCCATCATTTGACTATAAGCCTACCTGATACATGTGGTTCCATCGTTTGACTATGAGCCTACCTGACACAGGTGGTTCCAGAATTATATATTTGTATTTTAACAACAATGTTGCAAATGACAACGGAAAAACTAATAATAAACTAAAAAATAAACCTTGAACAGGCTTTAAAATGAGAACAATGTTGTTCAAAGTCAAATCCTTAAAATAAACATCAGCTGAAGTCGCATAACAACCAAGGTCGCCAATAATTTGCGACAATCCTTTCCACCATATATTTCATTCCTTTCCTTTTGAAATCGTATAAATATGTCATTAACAGAGCTAATCATTAGTTTATCTTTAATATCGATCAGAAGGTATATAATAATAATACACAAGACCACTTTTAGACCAAATATAAACATGCCAGTCGATATATAACAAAACCATTTTGAACATTGTTCGATAAAACACTGCACAGGAAGCTAAATATTGGGGCAACACGAACCGGATCCAACTTATACCAGAGTGAATTCATATGTTCCGAAAGTGTAAGAAAGAATTGAAAGTATAAAAGAGATAATCAGACGCGTAAATTGTAGAGGAACAGACAATGCAATGACCAAGAGAAAAAGTACAAAAGGACATACGTTGATCTACGAAACACTAAACAAACACGAGCTGCGCTAAAACCGTGAGGTGAACTCATGTGCTAACGATGTGTGGCAGTCGTATTGTTCTGGTTGCAAAACCACGATAAGTCATGAATGAGGAAAGGACCGGATTATGACTACGACAGGCAGAACATATCAGTGGTCATTTGTGACAAATATATTCCGTAACGGTTAACCAATTCATGATGGCGACCGTTCTTAGCCACTACAAACCTTTGGTTCAGTAGCTTTCTTTTAAACACTAGCACACTAACCCCTATCCAGGAAGATTTATTAGGAGCCACAAGCTCTGGAAGGAACATCACAATAAAAATCATTACTTACAAAATATTCGTATTACTACGATGATTCCCGAGTAAACGTAGATATATAGAAGTAGTACCTAGTTCCTTTGCTAAATAGCACAACCCCCCCCCCCCCCACCTCCCCTTAGTAGGCAGGGATAAATTTAGCAGAAATAGAACCACAATTCAGTTTATTTAAGCTTCGTTTTCGTGGAAGGTTGAATTTTCAAAAAATCACAAGGAACGAAGACGGACGCAATGTGATGATACTAGACCACTTGACCTTTAATAACTTATATCCGGTCAATGTAATATTACAAAATAAAAATGTGTGTTCTTGAAGGAGAATTCAATGATGCAACTAAATATTCAATATACTATTATTTTGTCAGCTTCTTAACCGCAGAACAATCTATAGCTTTAGACAAATTCAATTATAAAACAACAAACACTTCTATTGCATTCCAGAGCTTACGACATCAAAAGATATTTCCTCCAAGTCTTCAAGCCTTCTTCATTATTTTTCAATATTTCATAGAGTACTTTACATTTCAATGCTTTCTAAAGCTCCAATCAATAGAACAACACAGTGATAGGCATCTTGAATGACAAATTGTTTGCAAATGAAGAACTTTTTGACACCGAGATCTTTATGAATCCACGTCGAATGTTATTCGATTTTCTTTTGCTTTAGAATCAATTCGGGTAATTGCTCGTAGCATTTCCATGGGTCTAATTATAGGACAGTTACTAACCAATAGATGTTATTATTGAACTGAAGGACAATGAATCCGACGAAGAATCAATGACCTAAATGAACACGAATTTATATACTACAAACGTGTTGTCAAAGACAAACTCAGTAATTATAGTGTATCAACTTGTCATCAGTATAAAAATGAAGGAAAATTTTAATATTATTCTCTTAGATTAATTTATTCTCCAAAATCGTTCATGTTTCTGTCAAGATATGAGACAGAAAATAATTTCCATCTTGTTTGTCGATCCGTATTGTTTCAGAATTTGAATATGCTGTGGTGTATTTGTCAAAAATATCAACTAGTACAAGACAATAAAATGGAGGAAAAAATAGCACACTGTCAAAACGGTTCTGAATCCAATCGAAAAATCGTAGAGGCAAAAACTTTATATATCTAACATATATATACATAACCACTAACACTCCTGGCTTGGCACATTCACGGTAACGGGATTGTGCTAGGTTTATGTGTCCAAACCTCTTCTTTGTAAAATGATCTACATTCTAGTGTTTGTCACATATAATATAGTCCGCATTATTTGAATACGGAAAACAAGCTCACAAACAATTTATCATATAGCATAGAATTAAAATGCTACCAATACAATAAGTATATGTAGCAATCATTTGATTATCAAGTTAAAGTTTTCAACAGACATTCGGCATATGCAAAAACTAAAATAAGCTAGCCCGAAACTTTTGTGACTTTGTTGACCGCAGCTATCTCTTTGAGCTTGAAATAAAAGATATCACATATACAGCTAAGTCTGTTTAAAATCTTGACCTACACATCGAAATTGACAATAAGTGTCGGTTAAGAATGAAACATTACGACAAACGATATGATTTCAATTTTCCCATTGTGAACTTTCCATTTATGTGTAACAAAATTCCAGCAGCACCTGCATATGGAGTATATATCTCTCAGTTGATCCGATATTCCTTTCCGGATTTCTTTGATAGAGGGTTGCAGCTAACAAGTAAAGTACTGAACCAAAAATTCCGAATGGCTAACTTGAAGTCATCACTTCCAAGGTTTTACGGTCCCCACCATGACTTTACGGAATACCAGTGTCACAAATGACCACAGACATGTTCCACTTGTCGTAAGCACTACCCGGTCATCTCCTCATTCATGACATATCGCCGGGTTTATAACTAGAGAAACTTGATGGGTGCCACTAGTGGAACAAGAACTGATTACCCTTCTGGAGGACCTACGTTCACACCTGGATTTTAATGGGGTTCGTGTTGCTCATTCATGCACGTTCTATGCTATGAAATAAAAACGTAGCTATCTAATTTAGTGCGCACGATGCGTTTATGGAATAATAAAAACGTAGATATCAAATGTACCTTCTTCAGGTACGCTCAAAATGGAGAGATTGGAAAGCCAAGTAATTTTAATATTCAGTGTCTAAATAGGACATCAAAAATCATCTAAGATCACCAATGTCTGAAGGATGATCACCTTAGTTCTTATCTCCAGTTGTTTGTGTGAGGACTCATGTCTTATTTATGTTATTTGTGTTTGCGTATAGTGGTGTCCAACATATATTGTGTTGTGTTTTTGCTTTGTTTTTCTTCATCTTGTGTATCCTATGTATGTTCTATCATTTAGGAACTGTGAATGTCATTAAATAAATCTAGTAAACCACCCCAGTGCAGAAACACTGACTACTGTCTAGATGATACCTTCTGGGACTTAATAGAAAGCAACAACGGATATCATATCGTTCTACCTTTTTCGCTGTATTTTAAGCATATAATACAACTTGGTGCCAATTATTATTATGTGTTGGTAAAAAACGATTTTGCAATTGTAGGTCCTGTTGATAATAGCAAGTGTCATTGTTTTTAAAGTAATACTACATATTTCAACTTTCATTTCAATCTAATTGGAGCATATTTTTGTCCATGTTTTTGAGGCCTAAGTCTAGCCTTTTCTGCCATCACTTTACTAAGAAGAATATCTTTATGCACTTCCCAGTTAGTTCTTACAAGAAAATTTTCTGTTAAATCGGCATCTTCGGGATAAGGTGAAACCTAAAAAAGTCATTGTTCTTGTTCATTAAATTGTGAAAAGCAGATTATATGTCATAGTGATAAAATTGAGGATTATGATGAAGTTGAGGATTATCATAATCCTAACGAACATTGCTTCAAGAAAATTAATGAAATACAGAACATCTGGAATTAGAACGTATTTTTCTGTTTAATTTAAATCACAATGCATATATAATATACAGTTGATAATTATCCTGTCTTGAGTTTGATTTCTGAAACTATTAATTTAGTCATCACTTTTAAAGATTAAAACTGTTATGGACGAATAAAGTGTTAATCTTGAAAGAAAACATGTTAAAATTATACAGTTGTCATAGAAATCAAGTAAATCTTCATTTGAACGCTGGTAGAGTATTCTGCAATTTTTAATTGTCCTGTTCATCAAGTTCTTCATCGAATTATGCTGGTCTTGCTGAACATTGCTATGTGTTATTACTGTTATTACTTCCTATTGATGTTAAATATATTATCGTGATTCAGCGTCATTTGAAATGCCATGTCCTATAGTACGTACGATTATTATAAAGATGGAAGACGGTGGTTAGGGTTTTTAATGCCACTTTCAACAATTTTCAGTTATATCGTGGCAGTCATCTTTATTTGTGGAGGAAACCGGGGTACCCGGAGAAAGCCACCGACCTGCCACAAGTCATTAACAAACTTTAAAACATAGCGTTGTATCGAATACACCTCGCCATGAGCGGGGCTAATATGACATGTGATATGAAAAATGCCATATAATAATCTATAATTATTATACCTCATATATGAATTGCCGTAAATAGATTAATTTGATTGGACAATGGGTAAAAATCAGAACACGTGATCACACAGGACAAAAATCATATTCCGTGAAATAAATATCATATTCCGCCACTTCGGAAGCCTCGCGGGTTTTCCCGCCAGAGTTATCGTTCTTTGACAGGAAAACGTCAGAGGCACTTGGAACGCATCATTTGCCGGCAACCGTTACAATGTGTTTTTTAAATATCTGAGACAACGTTCCAATGGACTTCGAATATGTTTGCCAGTAGTATTTTACATATATGTGTTTTCTTGGTTTCATTCGGTATAATAAAACATTTATAGCATGCGGGTACAAGAAATATGAAAATTTATTCACCCACGAGTATCATATTCCCCTCGGGCGATGCCCTCGGGGAATATGATACTCCTGGGTGAATAAATTTTCATATAATTTCCCTCACCAGCATGCAATAAATGTATATTAATACATTTTCGTTTTGTTGTTGCTTTATTTGTTTGTGTGTTATGAAAAGAAAGTTAAAACAATGATAATTGGATATCAAACGACAATACAGATATCAACAAACTTGGGTAAGGTTTTGGTCCCATTAACTGGATTAACACTGCCACATATGTGTGCCTGTCCTAAGCTGGTACCTGGGTTTCCAACGCCAGAATTCGTGGTCTTTTTATGTTCAATGGTTTAAATTAGGTGAAGTGAATGTTCGCTTGAGATTGGTGGGATAGTTTACCATCACTTGTTTAAAATTTCTTTTCATAATGAATACAAAAGAACCTACACAGATTCACTTCCATTCAAAAGGCATTATGCAAGAGAAAATAGTATGTTTGTATTTGCTCATTCCATCTAGATAATTATTTTGTTCCGGATGTTCGACATGTTACACTGTCTTATAAGAATACATTTTGTACTTACATCACTTCGGAGCTTTTCTTTAAGATCAAAGTCATCTTTGATTAGATCTCTATAAACCTTTTTGTGTATCATTAGACACTCGCTTCCATTACTCTTTAGTACGAAACCAGGTTGATTTTTGTCATCCATTTCATCAAAAACAATATATTCCAAACCCTAAAATTAACAATGCAAAATGGTAATACACCATACATACCTTTATCAACGAAGTATTTAATATTATTTTAAAACTGAAAAAAGTGTATGTTCGATGTTAATGAATATATCGACTCATGTAATTAGAAGTAATTCGTCGCTTAGTCTTAGGTACCATTTGAATTTAGGCTAAAAAAAAGTGAAAGACAGCAGTCGTGTATTTGTGTGTTAAGGGTATCGATTTTGCCTCTTTCTATGGCTTTTCTATTGGATTTTGCCTCTTTCTATGACTTTTCTATTGGATTTTGCCTCTTTCTATGACTTTTCTATTGGATGTTGCCTCTTTCTATGACTTTTCTACTGGATATTGCCTCTTTCTATG
>MJUT01016960.1:1091297-1159598 GCA_002080005.1 Gigantidas platifrons
TTGCCTCTTTCTATGGCTTTTCTATTGGATTTTGCCTCTTTCTATGACTTTTCTATTGGATTTTGCCTCTTTCTATGACTTTTCTATTCGATTTTGCCTCTTTCTATGACTTTTCTATTGGATTTTGCCTCTTTCTATGACTTTTCTATTGGATGTTGCCTCTTTCTATGATTTGTCTATTGGATTTTGCCTCTTTCTATGACTTTTCTACTGGATATTGCCTCTGTCTATGACTTTTCTATTGGATTTTTCCTCTTTCTATGACTTTTCTATTGGATTTTGCCTCTTTCTATGACTTTTCTATTGGATGTTGCCTCTTTCTATGATTTTTCTATTGGATTTTGCGTCTTTCTATGACTTTTCTACTGGATATGCCTCTGTCTATGACTTTTCTATCGGATTTTGCCTCTTTCTATGACTTTTCTATTGGATTTTGCCTCTTTCTATGACTTTTCTATTGGATATTGCCTCTTTCTATGACTTTTCTACTGGATATTGCCTCTTTCTATGACTTTTCTATTGGATTTTGCCTCTTTCTATGACTTTTCTATTGGATTTTGCCTCTTTCTATGACTTTTCTATTGGATTTTCTATTGGATGTTGCCTCTTTCTATGATTTTTCTATTGGATTTTGCCTCTTTCTATGACTTTTCTACTGGATATTGCCTCTGTCTATGACTTTTCTATCGGATTTTGCCTCTTTCTATGACTTTTCTATTGGATGTTGCCTCTTTCTATGACTTTTCTACTGGATATTGCCTTTTTCTATGACTTTTCTATTGGATTTTGCCTCTTTCTATGACTTTTCTATTGGATATTGCCTCTTTCTATGACTTTTCTACTGGATATTTCCTCTTTCTATGACTTTTCTATTGGATTTTGCCTCTTTCTATGACTTTTCTATTGGATTTTGCCTCTTTCTATTGCATTTTGCCTCTTTCTATGACTTTTCTATTGGATTTTGCCTCCTTCTGTGACTTTTCTATTGGATTGTGTCTCTTTCTATGACTTTTCTATTGGATTTTGCCTCCTTCTGTGACTTTTCTATTGGATTTTGCTTCTTTCTATGACTTTTCTATTGGATGTTGCCTCTTTCTATGACTTTTCTACTGGATATTGCCTCTTTCTATGACTTTTCTATTGGATTTTGCCTCTTTCTATGACTTTTCTATTGGATTTTGCCTCTTTCTATGACTTTTCTATTGGATTTTGCCTCTTTCTATGACTTTTCTATTGGATTTTGCCTCCTTCTGTGACTTTTCTATTGGATTGTGTCTCTTTCTATGACTTTTCTATTGTATTTTTAACTGTTTCGTCAGTATTTGTATTTCTCGTTTTTCATTTTACTACAACAGCATTCCTTTAAAGGTCACTTTTCAGGAATATTATAATAATAATAATATAATCCTAATTGACAATAAAGCATCATATAAACAAATAGTCGGGTATCTGAAAACAATATTTAAAAACATCCCTTATATACATTCATATTTGAAATAAGGCCCGGTTTGACCCAGCCACATGTTTCTGTTTGTCCTAAGACAGTACCTAGTTTTCCATTCGCTTCTGACATCGTCATTTTTGTGTCTGTCCGTACGTTTGAGGTTTGTTAGATAAATTATTCGTATTGTGGTTGGCTATATTATGGACCATCACTCTTTAACGTATTCTGTACAATCGAGTGATGTCAACCAAGCTTGATTGGAACAGTACACAAACGTGTCATATGATAATCACCAGTCTAACCCACCATGTCGTCTAATACATTTATTAAAGTGCATTGCTTTTAAACGAAGTTTTTACAATGGTACAGATTGATAATACTCACAAAGACATCTCCTTTAGTCAGTGTTTTAATCTTGCACACTATTGTGTCGCCTTCCTCAGTTGTTTGCTCCTTTATAGCCTATTCAATATACAATAACATGATTGAGATAAATGTATTAGTAGTCAACAATGAATATCTATTTTAGATCAAATACAATTTTAACTAGGAAATCCATTAAAGAGAAAAAAATAGCACTTTTGTTGTATTTTACAAATAATATGTTTTTGATGTATTGTAGAAAAAAAACAAGGAACAATTCTAAAATCACTTTTATATAAGTAGATCTATGGCAAAAGTACAGTTGTATCTTGTTTGTATCAGCTTTTTTTTTATATTGTTGAATATATTGAGGGTGGTTGTGGTTGTAGTGCTTAACGCCACTTTCGACAATATTCCATTCACATGGTGTCAGTCAGTTTTATTGGTGGTTGAAGCCGGATTACCAGGATGAAACCACTGATATGAGGCAAGTCACAGACTTAGAAGTACAGATCTCATAGTGAAAAATGGCCGACGTTAATGAGTGCTTCATCTGTTGAAGAATACCAAGCCTAACGTTGACCTCGTTTGTTTCAAACTTCACTTAAATGTTTTGAGACACGTTATCAGCTTTATCTTTGTAGACTGTAAGCAATATATTGTCAATTTTGTTTTGTCAAATGCTTACCGCTTGCACAAAGTGTTATTTTCTGGGTTGGTTTTTTTAGCACTAGTGTTACATAGATAAGAAATATATTGCATTGTGCATTTGAAGAAACGCATTTCCATAATAAAATAATAAAATTAGTTTGTACAAACAAAAACGAAAAACTATGTATTTAGAGGGAATGTTGATCTTAAATTGTTTACATTAACATGAGAAAAAGGAAAAATGCGTTGTTTAATGATACTTTAATATTATTTAAGTAATCGATTATTCATAGTTGTCGCTGATATTCCGGGGTATAGAAACATTATCTACTTTCTCAGCTTCAAGATATCACCCCTCCGAAAGGGGAGTCAGCTGAGTGTGCGAAACTAATCAGATATTCGTAGAACAGGAAGCAAACGAATGCCCGTGTTAGGAGAATGTCAACTTCCTGGTAGGTGAAAGACAACTTGCAGTAGCTACTAATGGGCAGCAGATCGATTTGATTGGTCGTTAGTGGCACGTTGCTAATTAAACATTTCCGATTATATCCATTATAACTACCTTTCATTATGAATATCTAAGCTTTAGCTCTTACATCGAAAGGTCCATCCCCAAAGACACCCGTTTTCTATATGGTTTTATTTTTTTTAATTTATGTTCTAGTCATGAATATATCTGAAATACCGCTCACTTGACGTTAAACACCAATCAATCAAGATTGTTCATAACAAAATTGACGAAAATCGGAGAGATAAAACGTTTAATGCGGTTATGACGTTAGTTATACTGATGATATATCCTGATACATGTATGGCGTAAATCAGATCAATTTCACTAGTGCATTCTGCGTTGTGAAAGAATTACAATTATCAAAGTATGTAGATGTAGATGTATATATTATACCCGTGTATACAATTGAACAACGTGACACCTTTTTTCATTTCGTGCAGCCATGAAAATAACGTTATCGTAAACAGCGACATAAACATGCAACACAATTCACAAGATAAACACATGCATTAATTAAACAAACAATGCCCTTCACCAATAATACATCTATTGAGAAATTCTAATACCCTAGACTCTATTGTTACATGCTTTTTCCTACTTAGGGATCCCCGATGATCATAGTCAGTCTGGAAATAAATACCATCCTTAACAATCAATTTCAATAGTCATGCCTTTTGTTTCTCGTAATTATATTGTATTTAGTTAATAAACGTGATGTGAATGGAATAAATATCAAGCATGTTTGTTTCTATACAAGAATGTTTATTAGAGTATTTTGACCTTTAGCTGTAAATACAGGGTCAAAACAATAAATAGTACATGGACCTCTGTCTGATCCAATTAAAAGACATTTAATTAAAACTGTTACTGATAAAACGTAGAAGTGTAATTAATGTTTTTAGGATGATGCCGATGAGAAAATAATTAATTCTCTTGTTATAGTTCTTTACAGACTAAATCTATAAACCTTTTTCATTGTCGTCCACGGGTTCAAGACACGCAAAACATGACAATTTGTGGAGACAAGACCCTCATCTCGGACAGATGGAAATTTCACAGAATGCACAATACATGTTGTGACTGTTTGTTAATATGCCACTTATTGCAAATATGAGTGTTTATTATATATCGTAGAATTAATTGAACAATAATTATGATTTAATTCGGTAATTGTAAGCGGAGCATAATTTGTACTCATGAAAATACCAAAATCGTCCGTTGAAACACTCGTCCACCAAACTGAACAAAAACGTTGTCGATGAAAAAAATCTTACATTTGAATTGCGTTTCTACTTATCCCGGTTCTGCTTTCAGCTGCAACGTTGAATCAAATATTTAATTCTCAATTTTAGTTGCATATTTGAATAACGTAGAGAAATAAAATGTTTTAATGATGTTACAAACATACTAAGATCTAAAACTTAAAGTCTCTAGCATATCTTTTGATCTTTTTAATATCCACATTTGATTAACGTTACTTCTAGAAAACCTGGTATCACACTTGCTTTGTAACTTACAAGCTAACAACTTACTAAACTACTTGATGGTTTTTCTTGCCTAGAATCAAAGCCTTCTTTACTGTCGATCCTATCTGAAAAGTACAAAACTCAACATAAAATTTAAAAAGCAATCAGTAATTATAATACTTCGAAGATTCTAATAAATACAACAATGTATACCAAATAGGTGGTATTGTATTTTAAAAGTATGAATGTGAATAGTTAGTTGTATTTAGCTGACAGAGACAGTAAGAACGGACGGAAAATCATTGCTAGTTTTTAGAACGTTATAACATTTGTAGAATGTAGTGTTTAATATCATATTATAATTGATCTTAGTACATCACCCACCCCCTGTGTCAGATTTTCAACCAAAATGACAATGAAAGAACGATAACCCCTATCACAAATGTTATAAAAAATAATTGCAAATCAAAAGGAAACGATGAACAACAGTTTGATAGAGACGGTATATTTAATTGTCGTTCAAGTTACGATACTTATATAACAAACAAACAAACAAATTCTTTATTTGTCAATTAAGACGCCCATTACTGAGCCGTACAATCATATGATATATATACAAAAAAGAGACATTATGATTTCAATGATTATAAAATTAACTTGTAATGACAAGAATTTATAACAACCCCCCTTATATGTTAGCTAAAATATAATCAATATATACTTTACTTGTTTAAATGGGTGTATATTAGCTAATTACATTATGGCAAATATAGCATAGACAGTCCAATTTCGGTGTACATTTTGTATAATATTTCTAAACAGGGGCTTAAACATAAATATAGTAAATAAATGTATGTAATAATTAAGACCTCTACATCACTGGGAAAGTTGGAATGCTTATATTTTACCAGGTTTTACTTGTTACAACTTCTACTAACAATAGGGAATTCTTGTTAATTAACATTTCGAACGTATGACATCAAAATTTACCCAAATGTTCATGGAATGTTGAGGGACATGGGTGAGATAAGCACCTAATGTGTCGAAACATTAAAAATATATTGATTGGTCTGTTAAAAATTGGTGATAGCCTTCTGAGTTTTTACATTATAAAGTGTTTTTTCATGGTAGATTTCCGTCAAGTTAAGTTACATTTGGCTAAGGAAGATTGAAATACAAAAACATTGCCAGAAAAACTATCCGGACACAAAGTATTGCCAATAGCTGACATGTGCTTTTGAACCAGATGAGCTACATATTGGTAGGGATACTACACGTCGCTGTCAAAAAAAAATGAACATGCTTCTCATACCATCAGTCAGAGAGGAATCATCTCGATGAGGTTCCGGTGTGGCTGTAGGACTTGACTGTTCTCGACGATGTGGCAATGACTGTCTCCTCTGTGAAATCGAACAGAAGATATCATTTTAATAGTGTCAAAATAAGCTTTACCTGTGTGATAAGATATGGATTTGTTTTATCTTCATTTGAAAAAAAAAGTGTGTTTCGTGCTTTAACATGATATACTTTTCTTCAAAATATGATTGTATCATGTCTTACATGTATCATGTTACAGGTAAATGCTTTGATATTTATGGATACCTAAATAAAAAAAAAGTATATCGTTTGATTTAACATTGATCTTCTTCTCATATGTGTAGGTTTTGAATTACATCCTCACATTCAATAATGCATACAAATCATATACAATTAAAGAATAAAATAAAAATATCGAGATGTGAAATAATTATTGAAATTAAATTGATGTGGAAACAGTGTGAATGAACAAACTAATTAAGAAATAATCTGTTTACTTATGGTAGATCTTGTGTGTATTTTACTGCATTAAATCTTAGAATTGTATTTCTAATTATTTGCTTTAAGCCACAAGATTGTTGCTTCAATTTCAAATTTTTATAGATAGTATTGAATTCAGCTGGATATGAAATGGAATTGATGGTATACTGTTACACTTATGTTTATAATTGGATTGGTTTATAGTGTTTAATGCCACTTTCAAATTGAAATTTAAAATTCCTAAATAATGTAATTATTATTAAATATCTAATTTAGTGCGCACGACGCGTTTTTTTTTTCCAAGGTTGCAAAGCCAAATAAATTCAAATCTGCAGGAGCAAGAAAACCTTAGGGCCTAAACAAGATAGATAAAATCGGCTACACAGTCAAGATATCCAAAATATACCCTGGTATTATATTGAGAGGAAATATAACATTTCGAAAAAAAAATTAAATTACATTACCCTTTTTGGGATGGAAACAAGCTTCGAGCTTATTGCAGATGTTGGTATTTTCTTATTGCGAAGTGAATCTGGCGTACTAATAAATCGTTGGTCACTTCCGGTGCTGGTGTGTGGTCGTAATAAATGTGTTAGACGACGTAGAAGTGGTGCTGATCTCAGATCTTGTCGTGAAGAATTTGTACTGCTGGCTGTTAAAGGACGGTTAAACTTTGATGCATGTAAAGCTGTAAATCTCTCATAATGTGCACCTTTTGTCAAAAATTCTAAGTAACTGTTGGTATGTACTTGGTCCGAATATTTTCCAGTTACCGTATTAATCGTAGGTTTTACTTTGTTGAATAACTTCATAATTTGTATTGAGCCCTACAAAATATGCATATATAGAACGAAATATAAAACACAAACAAATAGATATTATACATTCAATGGAATGTGATCATTTTCCAATTATTATGAAAAGTTTACATATGACTGTAGGTGAAACGATCATTTAAAAGATTACACAATTCCGATAGTTTTTCAAGAAATTAATATATGCCCTAACATATAATATATAACGTCCTTTCTGAATATTTTCATTCTTTTAATCCTTCTTTTATTTGTATATACAGCTGGACTGTTTTACATACAATTTTTTCCTATTTCCAAGGATCGTCTGGCTTAGCTAAGTTATGGAAATAATTTTATATAATTTGCCTACACAACAATACAGCTGTAAAACTGCTTAAGTTTCCCCTAGCAACGATCACTCAACCACTCAACTCCGAGAGAGAACCATCGGGAATAGACCGGGTATATTGGACACAATACCCTATGAATGAGGCGTCCGGTAGTTTTACGAGACTAATGAAATACATAACTGGTCCTTAGGATGGGATGTCAGTGAGTGTCTTGTGTATACAACATGTCACGCTCTAGGTAAGTAAAAGTCTACTTGCAGCAGCTCGTATTGTGGTGTTATAGCTTCTTACGAGTGGACGACGTTGATAACATGTTGCAAGACAATTTTCCCCCATCCTATTAATTACATCCTCGTTGTCCTGTGACAATCTCAATTTCCACAAAAAGACAAATTCCATTGCCATCTTTACTTAAACCATTTATTGTTTGGTGTCGTCATGAATACAGCTGTTTACATACTGCTTGTGTGACGTGAACAACAATCAGTCGGTGAATCCACCAAGGTTGTAATTTGGCGTTTATTCCTTGTATTCGTGTATTCGAGAGAAAAATCATGATAAAGTTGCAAACCTTTTTGATTATTGACTATATTGATTAATTGTAGCAAGACAACTTTGTGATAAGTTATTGTCATTACTATATGAACAAACTGTGCTTTCCTATGGTCGTGATTATAAATGTTCATCGGTTTCAGACATATGTCCAACTTAAATGTGTGAAGCTCTTTTATTTCTTAACTGATCTTAAAAGTAAAACATCATGATGAATGATATAGGAAACAGGGAATGGTAGCATCAGTTAAGAAATTTGTGATAAGTCCACGTTTCTTTCTTTTGTTTTTCAGTAGAGCTAGCCTTGGTGTTGTTTTTGTATTGCGATCATCCTTTTACTAGATCACTTTTTTCTTACTTCGATGTTCTGTGGTCGCACATGATCGTTTATATACATAGTGTATAATTATTTTCAACTATCTGTTCAGTAAAACTTGCAAAATACCATGAGGAACCTCTTGTCATTTTTGTTAAATTACTTACTGATTTCACGACATATATCCATTCAAATGTTCTACTATCCTGGGGTTTCTTTTCATCTGAATCTTCGTAATCATATTCTTTTTCGTTTACAAGCCAATTATTTCTGTAAACAAAAACATTTATATTCATTGAATAGTCGATTCAATTGTATTTTAGCATATATAATTTAACAGGAATATGTTTACATAGTTAAGGATTATTATGTGTCGTGTTTGCACGATATATGAAGTGAAATTTACATCTACTTATGTAATCAGTGTCTATCATATAGTGGCTGTTTTGTATCATCTCCGGTTTGTCGCCGCCACATAACGACAAGACGACAGAACGATTGAGCAAGAATCACTCAATTCTCGTTCTGTCATTTGACCGAGAATTGGGAATTTCATTTTCTCGGTCTGACGCCATTATTTTGGTTCCGGTTCGGCTGGCTTTATTTACTCCCAAAGTCTTGGATTATGTTCATTCTTTTTACTATGAATATACTTGATTATGGTTATTCCTGAAACGCGTCGTATAACTAAATAAGATATCTACGTGTTTGTTACGAAAGGTTGATGATTTACTCAACCAAACACAAAACAAAAAATATGGAACACCACAATGTCTCTAACTACTGTGAAAGTTACATTAAACACTCGTATTAGTAATCAAACAATAGGTACATGTTAAACTTACGGAAAATATTTCCGTCTAATTTTCTCCCCGTCTGATTTGATTTGTTGTAGGTTCCATCCATCAAAAATATCAAGTTTTCTGCAAAATATCATCAATAACGTTATTACAATATCAAGATGAACGTATCCTTTCATGCTCCAGTTCAAACATTTATTTAGAGTCGATACATACTATATATACAACACCAGTTCATTATTGTATTGATGGTGTGGACTGCCAACCAATTCAGTTTTATAGATTAAAGGAAAATACCAGTCAGTTGAAAAGTTGTTTTAATTCAATTCATTATAACTTGTTATTCGTAAATAGCTGATTATTTAAAAAAAAAAACCTTTATTAACATTAATATACCCAATTAGAAATATGAATATTTGTAATTTCCTGTCGTAGTGTAAGCGGCCATGACACCTCTTCATGTGACGTCACACAGTCGTATCATGTTAGTTGAATAAATAACATGTATCTGACTCTTCCCAACATCATGCCCGTTTGGTTATGTTTTAATATCAGATCAACTGCAATACAATGTTTATAAATGTATATCGTTCTAATTTTGTTCTTAATATTCCCATCCCATGTTACATTTTCATAAAACAAAGGAGTTTATTTGTATCGGGGGAGGGGGGGTTCTACACATAAGTTCATGTTTTACGTGATTGGCCGTAGGTTAAATAACTGTCATTTTTAACTCGTTTTGTGCTGACACATGTTTTTTTCTTTTTTGTCCCCAATACTGTCATACTTTCCCGTGTTTTTCGAGGTCACTGATCGATGATCATTGTGTTGACAGGTAGTCCTGTCCGACAAAAAATCTTCTCACACTTTCCCTTCGTTACTTAGTGCAATAAAATGCTTAACATAAGTCATAATGATTTTGTAAATATCAAAAGATAAATATATACCACGTTATTTTACGATTTACATAATTGTTAATGATAAATTTGCAACTGATCAATGCTGATATAATATACGATACCGATTGCGTGACGTAACGGGAAGGTATAATCCGGGAATGGATACGCCCCTTTTCAGGCTTTTGTCTCCTCCACATTGGAGAGTTTTGAAAAATGGCGATCCCCATTATTTGGTGCAACAGACAACTTCAATGACCAAATTCTACCTTACGGTATACTATTTTTAACATTCATTAACACAAATGTCTTTTATTTACTGTCATTTAAATTTTCACGCTAACTTGTCAAGACCATGGCCTTTTCCTTTAATATAGAGAAGTGTATGTTTAGTGTGAGTAGAACAAGCCAGACTTGCATTTCTAAGCTGAGCTTCAGCAAAACACTTTCAAATAAATACATCTCTTTAAACAAATATAGCTTTCGTTTTTATATTAAATTGTATATGCAAATATCTTGTGGAAGTTAGTTACTTTTACATGTATGTTTAAATAACCTGACTGTTTTATTTTTTATATTTTTTCTTCAAATATGAACAATTAAATCAACATATTCTACCTTCATGGCTAGTGTTCAGTTAACTAACTACGAGTATTCATTGACACTGTTATTGTACTGTCCATGTTTATGTTGTCATTAATGTTTGTGATTGTATGCATACTTTTTGAGTGGAAGTGAATCTGTGCAGATTTTGTTGTCGTTTGCTTATTTCTGTATATTGCCATTGTAGATCCAGTTATCAATAGAGGGGTGAAATCCCATTAACCGATTTGGCCCCGACACATATTTGTGTCTGTTCCAGCAAAGTCCTTGATTTCCTACGTCATATGTCCTGTTCTTATTTTTGTATTCAGTGAGTAAGACGAAAGGTAATTATTTGTGTTCTTGATATTGGTGGAATCAATGACAATCACTGTTTAAAATTTCTTTTCATAATAAGATATATTGTATATTGCAATTTGTAACTAACCTTAAAAGTAGAATATCATCTTCTCTAACATTGTGTCCTGCCATAAATATATCGTAATAATCCTGAAATTAAAGCAAAAGTAATGTTTTTAATATTTTGCTCGTAAACAACTTTTAATATAAATATTTCAATAATGTCACTAATACATTGAATTTGGATGATTATCAATGGAGTGCAATCATAAATTATAGATGTACAAATGTATAAGATGATTAGCAGGTAGATCTGACGGAAATCACATTTTATTCATTGAATTCGATTTTCCTTTTACAAATAATTAGATTGTTAGACACCAATGTTGTATTACAACTTACCTCAGCTGTTACTCGTAATATCTCTGTGTATGAGGCTGAGATGTAGGATGCTTTTCTTGGACTAGATGATTTCATTTCATCCTCCTGAAAAATATATTGATGTCCATCAGTAATTGAGATATCAAGGACATAATATACTTTAGTATAAGATACAGTACTATTGAAACAAAACAAGTTGCGCATATTAGATATAACGGATTTTTTTCCCGCATGAGTACTCAGGTGAAGGCCGTGGTGCACACCTTGAAGGTACGCAAGCCAGTAAATTAAATTTCATATGAATTGTATCATCCACATTATCTTTTTTTTTCAAGTTAACCATTTAATCCATTTTTTTAATGCATTATTCAACAATATATAAATTTGACGAAAATGCTTTAACAGTTTAATGAATTACTTACACCAAACATTTGTCCTTCCTTTAAAGGTTTGTCATCACTTACAGCCCTAATAGCACCTTCATCAAGCGACGCACGTATTACTGTAATATGAAACAAAGAAATCATCAACAAGAAAAGTCTGAAGACAGCCAAGGGATAATCAAAAGCCGTTAGTGTGTGCTTGAGACGACAGGTCCGTTATCCAATAACATTTTAGAAAAAAAAACCTTGCTTAAGCCAACACTATAGCAATAGACGCAGTGGTAAAATAATGATGATAATAATAAATTAAAAAAGCAAACTGATGTATGGCAAATGCATTAGCTCTATATGTCGATACAGTCATAATTTGATTAACATTGTTTTCCCATAATACGACAAACATTTATACCGACAGAAGGAAACAAAAGACAATAAATACCTTAATTACCAGAACAAATGGCCACTCACGATTTACGTGTGATCTTTTAATATATATGGCTTATAGAAAATACTATATTTTGATTGGACGCCAGGCCGGGCACAGCAGGCTAAGTATACTGCTGGATATGTATCACGTGATCAAATGATTAAAAAATGTCATTCGTCTGCCAGTTCTATTATTTTTGTTACACATTTCATTGTGTTGGTCCGTAAAAATACAGGTTTTTCCATAAAAACAATTAGAAAGGAGCTGAATTGTGATCGCTATGACGTGACGGATGTTAACGTTTATAAAGTGTTCTACCATAACAAAAAATGACGTCCGATACGGATATGGACTTTCCACAATGTTAAAACGGCATGGAAATATTTGAATTTCTAAAATTAAAAGCTATACACCATAATATAAGTTAATCCGGTTCTAGAAAGGGCATAGAAATGCAACAACCCCGTTCTCGGATTTATATACACCTCGCCTGACTACGCGGGTTGAATAAATTCCAAGCCGGGAATGTGGCATTATATACCAGGTCTAGAACCTGAATAACATATATTATTGCTAAATCTTCCTATATTAGTGTCGTTACATAATATACCATGGGAATCCGATACGCTATGTTTGTCGTGGAAACCTACCAATTCAAGTTATAAACAGAACGTTACATTTGTAATTTAATAAAAATTAAAGATGGTTTGAAATATAATATTTCCATTATTTAATGTTGCTAAGTACAGTTTACCTGTTATATATGTGTTGTAAGTTATATAAATCCTACATTATGTAACTTATTATAATATGATTGCTGCATCATCAATATATCAAATATTACACACATACCCGATCCTACTATTATCAAGTAACAATACTCAGCAGCGTAGCCTTCTTTTATAATAAATCTTTTTGAACCTAAACTGAAAAATAATAACATGTATTGTGTAAAAACATTGTTTAGCTTTAATTCAGAAAATATTGTCGAATAAAACTATAAGTAAAATAGTAAAGAATACACATGGCATGGTGTAAATTTATTATTGAATATTTGAAGGCTTCAATCGTTATGTCCAATCTGCAACTTTGCAAATTTGTGAATTCGAATCACGCTCATGGTGAGGTATATTCACTAAAAATTTAGGTGATCAAGTTTGTCAGAGACTTGCGACAGGTCGGTGTTTTCCCCAGGTACTCCGCTTTCCTCCACTAATAAAACTGACTACCACGATATAACTCAAGTATTGTTGAAAGTGACGTTAAATGTCATAACAGTAACCCTCCAAATCTGCAAATTGCACAAAGTGTTAAGATTTAAAATTAAAGATACGTTTCTACTTTAAAATACTTTTTAAACCTTTGTCTTATATATTCTTTTCAATTGATATCCAACACACTGCCTTAAATACGTGGGCAATAAATCTTGGGTTCAGTTAGAAGATATTATACAGTTATCAACCTTGCAAGTGTGTGATATGACGGATTGTCTCCCAGAAAAAGGTTATGTCACAAACTTTCGAAGGGAGACAATCCATCATATCACACTCTTACAAGGTTGATAATTGTTTTATTACATCGCATATCCTACACAGTGCCATAATTAGTTGGTCTAATTCAATTTTCCCTCGGTCTTTGGGAAAGACCAAAGTGTTCTATTTTGTTCGCTGCCATGTTGTTGTTGTTAGGGAAGTAACAAGATTCAGAAACACGCGAGTTTCACAAGGGAATTTTCTATTGTGGTTTTGCAAACACTTCTGTACAGTTAAATGGGTTTTGTGTGAACGGTATCCTTGCCCGAAATTTTAACTGTACAGAAGTGTTTGCAAAACTGACGGGTTTCCACGCAAGGAATGTATGCTAACAATGAAGTCTGATATGTGGACCCTTCGGTGAACTACTTGATTTTGTTAGTTTTCCTTTTTTTAAATTGTACAACTACATAAACCTACCTCGAGGCGGTGTTGAAGTATCCGTGCGTGTGACGTAGCAAACCACCCGTGTGAGTATGTAATAACAATTATTTATATATAGAATGAATAGATACGCGTATATACAATTACTGGAAAGATACAGATGATTTGATGGGGGGCTATAATGAGTGCCTTGGTTGGAGAGTACCACACTGATTGCACATTACATACCCATGTCCAACTCTCCAACCGCTGTTCCTTTGATTACTTTAATTTTTGTCTAATAATAAAATTGGATAGTCTCTCATGTTAATTTACATCCATATCCTTTCCTTCTAATTTCCAGAGGCAGTTAAAAGTTGCTGACCCAGTTATTACATTCCTCCCCTTATTTTGTGTATTTCTTAATTATTGTTGAACTTGTGCTCGTCATAAATATCCATAAAATATTTGTCATGTAACAAACAATCAATCAACAAGCGATTTCAAGGATTGTTGTATACCTTTCTAATCCCACATTTTTTGCCAGTCTTAATTGACAGTCTTCTGGTAATGTCTGTATAATCTCTGTTTTTGTAGCCATTAAATCTGTTTTAACCTAAAAAATAAATATGTCTGAACTTTAGAGAATTGCTAGCACATGTATCTATAATTTATTCATAAAGTCTAAGGTTTGTCATACGAGTTGTCTCCACAATAACCAAAAACCAAAATGAACGTCAAGCTACGGAGGGTATTAACACATCACGACTCCTTATTTCATTTGGCTTAAGTGCATTTTACATCAATGGTCTCTTTTGAAATGTTCACACAAAAGCATTTTATAATTGTAACATGAACATCTTTAACCATAACAGTCTGATGGTTCTAGACCATTTGTGATCATATTATCTTATAATATACATATCAAAATCTAGTTCTAATCGTTGCTCATTTGTTATTTTTGTTTGGCGTATGATATATAACTTAAATTTACCAATCTACCTGAGTAACATGTTGTTTACCTTTATAGTATAAGCATTGCAAGGCTTAAGTGCACGTGTTTATTAAAATGTATCGGCATTTAGTATTACTGGTAACGAATGGATACTTTTAACCTAAATTTACATTTTTTTTATTGTAATGTTAAAGTTGATCATCAACTTATGACTACAGGCATATTTTGCATATGCATATATCTTGCATTAGCTCATGTTTTGATATACAATCTGTTATACCTGACAACATAAATGTGTGTAAACTACAACAATTAAAAGCACGTTAACATACTACATACATGCTTAATCTCCTCGTCTGTCCTCCTTGATGGATCTTTCATTAGAATTCTCTTTGCTTCTTTTGACATGCGTATCTGAAGATATAAAATTATAATAATCGTTCCATGTAATTTTCATTTCTTTGAATTCAAACGTTTTTTTTATGACTACAAATATTGAGCGATTGGTGACTAATTAACGTCAGCAAACCTACAAGCAATAAGAACAGTTTGAAAATACCAAAGGGGTAATCAGAAGCCGTAAATCGAAGAAGAACAGACAATACAATGACAAAACAATAAATCATGTAGATAATTTGTGGTTCTGTGGTGAGCCTATGGACGGGTGTTTTGATTACCACATGTAACCAGACAGATGATTGAAAATTATCATGTTCATTGGAAGAGAGGCATGATAAACACGAGACACCTATTTACGCCCTTTCCTGTAACCAGTTCTGACCTTGATTCTTCCCGCATTACCAATGGGCAAAATTATTCGGAGGGATGGCCGTGATTCGACCCGCAGAAACAGTGGTCATCCCATTACTGATGGATATAAACCCCTTCGGGGAAAAACTCTATCCTATTTTCATATCCGGGTGTTTCCCCTCCCGGGTGATAAGAAAGATAACATCTTTGACAGAAGACGTCGAAATGTATGTACCTTAGTGACTGGTTTGAAGTAATCTACATCTAACCCTGCATAGACGTTATCGTCTTCAGACGACACAAAATTTCCCTCTGTGAAATCCATTTGGCTCTTATATGCTTCTAATTCCTGACTGCAGTATAAACATAGACAATGATTAAGCTTCAAAATGTACAAGTTCGAAATGTCTTTTCAATAGAATGTAGCAATTATTCATATTCACGTTTGAATATACATTTGTGTATTTGCTTAGTTTTGTGGCATCACTATTTACACATGAATAAGTTTGCTACATATATGTTGTCGAAATAATTATTTTAATTTTGCAAATTCATATGCTATAAGCGTGCATTGCATTTGTCTGTATTCATAAATATTTTCATATACTGGATTGAAAACTCAGACGTGGCCAACAATTAAAAATTCAACCTGCAGTCTGATTGCGCATTGCAGACAACGTTTAATTCCCTCTGTTGTGTAATTTGGGCTTTACATCACATATAGACAATAAAGTTAATAACATATAGTGCTATCAGTACCCTAATCGATACTCGGCACGAATTTTGAATATCAATCTTTATATTAGAAATGTCTTTTAAAATTCCTTATTCCTACGTTATATCATAAGCTTCTTCAGGGTCGAAAAAGATAGGCACGCTTGTTTTTATTTTGGAAAATCCGTTACGCATAAACTTTTCTTGAAAACTTCATTTGGATTTATATAAATGAATTATGAATAATACAAAACAGTAGGAAAGCATTGTTAGTATACATTGATAAAATAAACATAAGGAATAGAAAGAAAGACATTTCATAAGAACTGATTTAGTGTCTTAATAAAAGAATTTCACTCACTTTTTGCGAATTATTTTTTGATGTAGCCTTGTGAAATACACTAACGTGTGTGACCATAATTTTAGCTTGAATCGTAATTTCTGAAATGTAATTAGTCACAATTAAATCACAAATTGATATATTTAATAATGTTGTATGTTATTGGCTATTGGACGTTATGGTTGTATGATATATTTAATAATGTTGTATGTTATTGGCTATTGGACGTTATGGTTGTACGTTATTTACTGTTGTGCGTTAAGTTGTCATGGACTGTTGTGCGATATTCTCCGTTGGATGTTATGGGTTGTTGTGCGCTATGGGATGTTGTATGTTATGGACTGTTCTACATTATTGGTTGGTGTATGCTATGGGCTAATGTACGTTATGGATTGTTGTATGTTTTGGGATACTGTACGCTATGAACTGTTGAACATTATGGGCTGCTGCAAGTTATGGCTAGTGGTACGTTATGGGTTATTGTAAATTCTAATATGACTTCATTTATTAGCTATATAAAACAATGCCAGCAATACTTGTTGGTATCTATTGTTTTCTTACTTGATAAATTGTGGCCTGAGTGATTTCGTATGTTTATACAGAACGGAGGTACATATACATTAAAATTCCCTTTAAATGTTCGTATTGTTTATTTACAGTTATTTTTTTGGGAAAACAATACTAAATACAAGTAGGATCGATTTTGACTTTTGTAAGTTGTCTACTTCCGGTGCTGTTGGTTGACGATACTAAGTGACAATGATCATTGTTTGTCGATTTATTTTTAGGATTTTTTTTTTTATTATTATTTTTCGTGTTTAAAAACTGGTAAAAATCAGAATGCCATCAAATTAGAAGATCAACAACTTGATGGCAACACAATATAGCGCTATTTGTGTATACAAAAAGCGAATGTAAGCATGAAGATTTGTGGATTTTTTTTTATTACATGCATTTCGAATCAATTCAATGCTGCCTTCCACTTAAAAAGAAGTTCGATTTTTCTTATTAGAATCGAAATAATTCATGGAAACCATAGTTTGTATGATGTTTTAAAATGGGAAACATTATTTTCGTTGCATTTAATCCTTCACTATTGCTCGGGATGAATTGTATACGCAATTAATGCTGCCCATGTTAAAACTACATACAAACTATGGCTTCCATTATTATTTCTTAGATCAATCGATAGTAATACAAATAAATCGAGGCCATGTAAATTGTTTTCCTTCAAAATCCATTATAAAATCTCATATGATAATTACGATCTATCGTTCATTGTATGTTTGTTTGCTTTTGTGGTTATTTATTGTTTTCGTTATGTCATACGGTTTGTTATGATATTGTTTTGTATTGTGTCAAGTAAACGTACAAAGCATTAATTTTTAAATAACAAATTTACATACCAAATCTCGTTCCCTTCTTGCGATACTTATACTACTTTCAAAGGACTTAGAACTTCCCAATCGCTTGTAATCTGTCAACGGTGACGCATATTTTATATCCTCTCTAGATCTTCTACTATCTCGTGATCTTAAAGCCAGCCTCAATATTGTATTTTGTTGTCGCGGAGAAGGTCCGATCCTATGACTTGCTGCTGTGATCTGTCCTTCAGAAGCTATTCGTTTCGTTCTTTTGGAAGATGATCTGCTTCTTGCTGATTTCGTCTGTCTAGATTCATCTACATTACAAATTATACCAATTTTTAAAATTTGTTCGATATCTGTATTAAAATGAAAACAATAAAATACCACACCGTCGAGATAATTGTAGAAACAAGCAAAATATATACCCTTAACACAGAAGTACACGGCCGCTCATTAAATGACTTGGTACAGGCATTTCTCTAAACGTGGCCGGGTTAAACTAGTTTTATTGACATGAACCGCCCCTCTTAGTGACATGCTGCGGTCATGCAAGTGTCTTCCACATGTGAATTAAATGCAAACTCTGACATATAATAGCTGGCTGAGAATGTTATAAAGTGTCTTCCACATGTGAAATAAATGCGAACTCTGACATATAATAGCTGGCTGAGAATGTTATTATAAAGAACTTTCGAATCTTGAACTTTATACAAAATATATTTAATCTTCGTGTATACATTTATAACCGTATGTCATATTTGATAGAGACATAATTACAACTATAACACTCATAAAAATACATGTAATATAACATTCGTAATCAGCTGAATTGATCGATGTGTTCCTAGATGAAGCAACAATACAACATCGTGATACAAGGTTAAACAATGATTGAAGATTACAAACAGCTCCTAATCTGTCGCTGGACGTTAAACATCAATCAATCAATCAATCAATCCTAATCTGTCCTTCGCTTATTGCTTGAAGTTCAATATGAACATAAAGCATAGATATCTAATTTAGCGCTCACGACCCGTGAGTTTACTTTAATCAGGAGTGACACGCATGTCTCACATGTATTGTGGAGTGATATTAGACTACAGAACTCTCATACAAGTACACAAACATCATTAATATGTAGGTTGAAGATTATGCAAGAAGAGTTTGAAGATACCAAAGGCGCAATCAGAAACTGCATATCTAAGATTAAAAGACAACACAATGGCCAAAAGAAAAAGCTCAAAAGGACAAACAACGATCGACAAAACATACACATAAAACTAAAGATCGAGTATAAAACACCAACATCGACAGTTTTCATATTTAAAAAGATCCACATTAATCAAAGAATATTTATAATGAAATGTAACAAGTCAAAAGGTTGGAATAAACGGCCACAGTGCACTAAAATGACGTGATCTTGCAAGAGTTAACAGAATGCCGAAAAATGTAATATGGACAAATCTGCGCTCAACTGGTAACAGTTGAAGCTTAAAAATTCCACTTGGTTAAACAAATACACATAAAACTAAAGATCAAGTATAAAACACCAACATCGACAGTTTTCATATTTAAAAAGATCCATACTAAATTAGATGGACGACAACCATAATTTGCTCGAAACGTTATTTTGATTTGATTTTGTGATTGTTATTTAACGTCATGTCACGTCAAGTAAGCTCACAAAACCTTCTCTTGTTCCCAAAAATGTTTGAAATTAGTTGGCTTTCGAATCTTTTTTCCTGATGAAGGTTGTTCCTGATACACGTCTACGACGATAGGTACGTGTTTCTTTCACTTGAAAATGCTTTAGCTCAATACAATCCTGTCAATACAATCCTGTCCATTTGAATTGAACATTGTGTCTATTGACAGACATTACATAGTAAAATTTGAGATTTTAAAATAGAGAAGTATTTGTAAATGACAATGTTAGATTTTTCAAAATAGTACATGTGTACAGAAAATGTAATAGGACTATATTATTATTGTGGTAATCATACCAGAAATATTGTACCAGTGTTTATTAACTCAGTAATATTTTACTAGTGTTTATTAACTCAGTAATATTGTAATAGTGGTTATTAAATCAGTAATATGGTACTAGTGGTTATTAACTCAGTAATATTGTACTAGTGGTTATTAACTCAGTAATATTGTACAAGTGGTTATTAACTCAGTAATATTGTACTAGTGGTTATTAACTCAGTAATATTGTACTAGTGGTTATTAACTCAGTAATATTGTACTAGTGGTTATTAATTCAGTAATATGATACTAGTGGTTATTAACTCATTAATATTGTACTAGTGGTTATTGACTCAGTAATATTGTACTAATGGTTATTAACTCAGTAATATTGTACTAGTGGTTATTAACTCAGTAATATGATACTAGTGGTTATTAACTCATTAATATTGTACTAGTGGTTATTGGCTCAGTAATATGGTACTAGTGGTTATTGACTCAGTAATATTGTACTAGTGGTTATTAACTCAGTAATATGATACTAGTGGTTATTAACTCAGTAATATGATACTAGTGGTTATTAACTCAGTAATATGGTACTAGTGGTTATTAACTCAGTAATATTGTACTAGTGGTTATTAACTCAGTAATATTGTACCTTTGGTTATTAACTCAGTAATATTGTAATAGTGGTTATTAACTCAGTAATATTGTACTAGTGGTTATTAACTCGGTGATATGGTACTAGTGGTTATTAACTCAGTAATATGGTACTAGTGGTTATTAACTCAGTGATATGGTACTAGTGGTTATTAACTCAGTAATATTGTACTAGTGGTTATTAACTCAGTAATATGGTACTAGTGGTTATTGACTCAGTAATATGGTACTAGTGGTTATTAACTCAGTAATATTGTACTAGTGGTTATTAACTCAGTAATATGATACTAGTGGTTATTAACTCAGTAATATGGTACTAGTGGTTATTGACTCAGTAATATGGTACTAGTGGTTATTAACTCAGTAATATTGTACTAGTGGTTATTAACTCAGTAATATTGTAGTAGTGGTTATTAACTCAGTAATATTATACTAGTGGTTATTAACTCAGTAATATTGTAGTAGTGGTTATTGACTCAGTAATATTGTACTAGTGGTTATTAACTCAGTAATATTGTACTAGTGGTTATTAACTTAGTAATATTGTACTAGTGGTTATTAACTCAGTAATATTGTACTAGTGGTTATTAACTTAGTAATATTGTACTAGTGGTTATTAACTCAGTAATATTGTACTAGTGGTTATTAACTCAATAATATTGTACTAGATCTTTGACTAACTACATATGTTATTCATAAAAGATTAAACGTTCAAGGATTAATGTAGACAGGTTGTTCAACAGCGACGGATTTATGTTATTATCCTTATACTAACGGTAGGTATTGTACACTGTACTAATGGTAGTAATCTTACAATGAATACAGTCAAAATTAAAAAATAGTTTAAAAGTTCATTTTAGCAAACTGTAATTGGTTTTATAATGCATAGAAAGTCAGCTTGATTTTGAAACATTCTATCCTGTCACCTATGCATAGTGAATACCGAGTCATGTCAGTTGTATAATTTAATTAGATACATACAAGACAAACATTCCATGGAATAAAATGATTTTCTTGTTAATTTGTTAAGTTTGTTCTGGCCCATTTATTATGGGAATTATAATTGATGTTCTGTCTAACCTACTGTGTCATTGAACTTTTCTTGTCAATCACAAACAAAGTATGGTTGATATTTTAATTCAAAGCAAAGGGCTGCAATGGGCGCAGTATGATACGACCAACACACGTCGACCAATGCTTTCGTATGCACACAATTTATCGCAATCAAGTTTAATCGAAAACCATAACTGGCATCTAACAGCAACACAAGAAAGAAGAAACTCAACTCCATTCAAAAGCGAAAAAGACGAATCAAAATAAGATGAAAATAAAAATTGTGTAGACCTTACAAATATGCAACATTTCAGATGTAGTTATTTATGTTTCATAACATTCAGTTTTTTTTTTGTGAATACGTTCCTGGTGTTTTATATTTTACTACATTAATCAATATGACCACTTCCGTGCAGAAATAAATTGTAAATTAATTTAATCAAGTACCACCTTAATTCAATAATTGAAAGTAAAAATTAATAGAGCAGATATCATCGCAAATAAGAAACCTTTATTCTAAGTAAATGAGAACAGTTGCACGAATATGATGAAGACACGATGTTATTGATATTCCTTCTTTATTGCTATATATCGCAAATTTGCATGTTATTTCCCTGATCCATTCGGAAATGTGAAGGACACTTGTTGTTTACCACTATTAAAATGTTCAGGACCTTGTCATGGATGACTATGTAGATCGCATGTATCTTATTATACCCCCACTCGTAGAGAGGGGACTATATTGCAATCACCTTGTCCGTCCGTTTGTCCGTCCGTCCGTCCGTTCACACTTTCGTAATAGATATCTCAGCTTCTACTGGAAGAAATGGTTTTATATTTGATATGTGGCTTTGGCATGGTGACTTGTACCGTGTCTCCCCTTTTCAGGTTTACTGCACATCTACTTCCTGTTTACCGTGCGACTTACAAATGAACGAGTGGGGGTATTCTTAGCACGACGTAGCGTGCAACATCTTGTTGTACTTGAAATAAAGGACTCCATTGACATATATACTTCTACTTCCTCTACCAGAGGCTGACTGTATTCAACAAGTTGAAGATTATTTCAGAGATTACAAATGAAAATTGAAAACAAAGCTTGATTTACATGTTAATATTTCTGCTTCATACCTTGCCATACCCAGATTGAAGGCTTCCGATAACTCCTATAGACTCCTTTGGTATCTTCAAACATTCTTACAACAATATCACGGAAATTACATGTTTCAAAGGACCCTCTGCTAGAATGATACGCCTAACCCTCAATTATTTAAAACTATATTGGAGGTACATTGGTTAGAAGGCGGAATTCCAGGAATCCTATAGAATATAAAATCTAACATGATTTTTCTTCTCAAGATTTTTTCGCGATGTTCATTACGTGTTAGCGATTGTGTATTGGTGTGTATATTTTATATTTGACTTTTGGCTTTAACATTAGTAAAATTATCACAAGTGACATTCATTAACTCATATATACTAGATTATAATGCTTGATAGATCATGCAGCCATTTTGCACTTGCTATCAAGACAAACGGAGTGTTTCCTAAATCAGTGAAAGTCACTACACAACATAATCAAACACATTGAATATAAAGTCAAACAAATACCTTATACCCAAAAGTATCAAGGTAACACAACATGAGTGGCAGTCGCACACTGAGAGATGATTGTTCGTTTTCCTGATATTGGTGAAATTGTTGACCATCACAGATTCAGATTTCTTTTCATAAGAATAGAACACAGATTTTTACACGGAAATTGTAACAGATATCACAATACTTTGAAAACTTATGTAACATGTAGGACTAAACTACCACCCACTAAATATTGAGATTTGTATCGTGTGCTCCGGAAGATTTATCATCTGCTTTCACATAAATGGAACCCTTAGTGAAGTCCTAATTCACAAAACCTGTTAAAAATAAACAGTGATACCCAAGTTCACATTGGAAACATGATGGGGGAGACGACGGATGGGGTCTGAAAAGTCTTGTAAGGCTCCACCAATGTTGCATATATGCGTGAAGGGAGCGTGTATATCACAGACACGAAAACTAATTTACATTATTCGTTCCGTCCTCAAAACTAGAGGTGTATATAATTCGTTCCATACAAGCAGCGTACACCCTGTTGTGAATGATTGAACACCACAACGAAGAAACTATGTCAAGACCATGGATTAGTGTGTTTACAGTATACGGTTTTAATTTTGTTTGTAAGATTAAGCTCATTTGTAATTATGAATTCAAGCTAAATTTAAAATATCAGACCGTAAATGAACTTTCATTCAAAGCAAATTTTGGACGTTTTTCATTTTAAATCATTTTTCTCTTTTAGGTGGAGTGAACATTATTTTAACTCTGTTGGAAAATACACACATTCTTTTATTTTTATCCTGGCAGATGATTTAACATTTATATCAATTTTTTATAAGAGTTACATGATTGTCATATTGTAGGACTAATTAGTTGAAAGACCATTCAATTGAAAACACTGTCCCTCAAATTCACATTGCACTGTGAATAGACGTAAAACGAAAAGCCAAAAATATAACACTGTAGGCACAGTTCCGACATTCAATAATGAAATTGTAGAAAGAAGCATAATCGATATCCCTAACACACAGAGACATAAAAGCTCACTTTTCTGGATTGGTGCAGGCACTTCGAACAAAAAGTGGCGGGGTTAAACTTGTTTTATTACCCAAACCTCCCGGTGTAAATTACGTGTAACACAAATAACCAAATATACCAACCTCGGCTGGATAAGTCAATATCTGTAGTACTTCTTGAAAACTGGACATGTTTTGAGGTTGGTCGAGATTCTGGCGTGTGTACAGGAAGAAGCGTTTCTTTAGTATCCATTTTTAATTAGTTATTTTCACAAAATATTTCTTTCGATTGTTATAATTATTAAAATTAATCCTGAGAATAAATTAAAAATAGAATTAAAATAATCGATCTAAGCCATGATAGTTAACCAATACACCACACATTTTGTAAACATGTTAATTTCTAGTGCTGTAGTTATGGAACCTTGAGAATTTAAAACAAAGACGACTTTCTCCTTGTCATAACAAGAAACACACGGATCATTAAACAAATAATAACGAGTGTCACTTAAGACTATAACTACCCGCACTATTCATAATAATAGTGAAATACATTCCATTTAAAAGATTTGTAATTAGTTTTTCAACACAGCTGACTAAATTACAGATCGCTATCAACGATCTTATTCTTATCCTCGTTTGTCCGATTGTGACATTATATTTTGAAATGCATATCCAACCTCCAGGATATTATTTTAAATTGACGGTTAAAGGCGACACTTTTTAATTAAAAAGAAATAATTTACTACTTATTATTCAAATTAAATCGGTAACGTACTTAATCAATCGTTTCATGAAGCTACACATTGAAATACAGTTTAGCTGCACTGCAAAGAGGATTAATAGTTGGCACATGTAGTCAATGTTGCACGATTTAAGACTTTAAGGACATGCTGCATGATTATCCCCCGGTCGAAATGAATTGTAATTTATATATATTTTTTAAATTATTGTATATTGTCATATATGTTTTACTTCACATACATGTATGATACATTTTATTGCTATTTTGCCTCCTAATTCTGACATGACTACGTTTACGTACATGTATATAGTGTAAATAAAATTGGTAACTCATAATCTTGTTTGGTTGTTTTATAACGTCAGATGAGCAGCCTATTGGCAATAAATAAACGGTAGAGAATACTAAAGGGGCAATCAATAATGGACAATCCAGAGATATTGGTAACATAGGTCACACGAGACGAAGAAAAACAAAACAAAATATGTGTTGGACAACACTATATATTCATGACGAGAACACATATGTAACAAATAAGGGTAATAACAAAATTACCGAACTCCGAACAATCTTCCAATGGGGAAGTAAAAACTCATAAGTATATAAACAGACAAAATCAGTCAATAACCGGAAAACTGGGAAAACCGTAATGACCATGATAGATATATATCTTGATAGACAGATGGGATTTGGTTGGCTGTTTTCTTTGCCACAGGTCACAGTGAAAATAATGGGTACGCTCAGAAAGTATTGATTTGCAACGGGCTGCTAACAACTCGTGCCAAATTGATATTCCCTAAGACAATTTATCCTTCATGCGATAGGCACAACGCGGCATTTCTCAAACACAAGGCAGGATTTACTCATTTCTGTAACGTTCTTAATAAGGAGATGCGACAATTGGCAAACCTCGGGTGAATCCGATGATATTCGCCTGTCATTCGGCTGTACTACGGAATGTGATATGTGTCTATATTAACATCCCCACCCTCTTCGGCGAACGAGACACTGCGACATTGAAATAGTGCAGACTAAATACCTTCTCTGAATATATGGCGACCGTGGGCAAGTGTTTATATTATGTTATGAAACAATACTGTATTGTATATTTCACAACACTTTTCATTGGAAAACAACTAGATTCGGACACTCAGTGTATACATAAGTTGCCTGCAGGTTTTAATGACAGACACCTACATACTGTCACATTTATCAGTGGAAGTAATATTTTTCATTCAAAAACCACTTAAATACTACAAATTTATTACATTAAAATTGTCTAGTCTAGTAGATCATATTTTTAACTGATCGCATCATTCTTACATTGCTAGGATTATCCCTCACAAGATTTTCACAAGAAGTTCCAATGGCAGCTGTAGGAATACGGACGAGGCTAGATGGAGGAAGGAATCCTCCGAGTTGTGATTAGTAGTGGGGTTATTGTGTTTAGCGCCACTTTCAACAATTTTTCAGTTATATCGTCGCTGTCAGTTTTATTGGTGGCTTCCGGAGTGTCAAGAGAAAACAACCGACCTGCCGCAAGTCACTGACAAACTTTATAATATAATGTTTTATCGAGTACACCTCGCCTGAGAGGGATTAGAAGGAGATGCGACCATCCGAAAGCTACAATCAAACTGTATGACATAATATTGCCCTCTCTACGATTGAAAGCAATGAAACAAAATGGATTTCAAAATTTATTGATATGACAAATAAGTATATGGTATCGTAATGTATTACCGGTGTAATCTATTTCCGGGGTATATCGGGATTTTCTCATTTGCGAGCACGAGACGTGACGTCATCAGTCAAAGGTCATCACGTTTTGTTGACAACACAACAAGCTATCACCAACCTTAAAGATTTTTCGAAAATGCAGAGATTATTGGTATATTTTGATTTTATTCATTATTCTTATCAAATTGGTACATATTGGAATTCCATGGCATACATCACATCATAAAATACACCCCATAATATTAAATACTAGACAGAAATCATCACCGGAGCCTTTGTTATGATCCTCTGTCAGTTGTCTTTGTAAGTAGTGCATTTCTGGTTGCACAAGTCCGCTGGATAATATAAAACCGCGGGAGAAAAGTATGGAAAGCATTAAGGGCTATATACAGGAGCCTAATGAAAACAAGTTTATATTAATATCAAAGATTAATTGGACATAATATAATCGAAATATGGGTTAGACTTCCCATGACAAATTTAAAAAAATGATGAAAGTATACTGTAGACATAAAATTCATCAACCACAGAAAAAAAAACAGGGTAAAAAAGCAAAAACAACAAAAAAACAACAACAAAAACCAGCCAAAAAATATAAAAAAAAGAAAAAAAACGTTCAATATAGTTAAGGAACAATATTTTCATCAAATATGAAGAATTTTATATACCTTTGTACTGAATATATAGTGGCATATTTTGTAATCCATACTAATTGTTTGTATCCTGTCCATTCTGAATTCTCGTACTTTACCGCATTTTTAATGGAACATTCCGATACACCGGTAATACATCCAGTTCATCTGGCAGAGGAGTTTGCATGATGTGTACTTAAACAAATTGGAGCTTTAAACATTTAATTAATAAAAAGCAAAAGATATGTGGTTAAAACACTTAATGACAGTGCATTCATAGGCAAAAGTTTGGATCAGTTGACTTCGAATAGTAAGTAGCATTTCATGTTTTCCATTTTACTACCCCAGTAATACATTACACAATCATACATACTTATTTTTATATGTTCAATGACTTCGTAGAGACAAGGAATTACGAAGAATTAAGTCAGATCATATATTTGAATTTCACTTGTCAATATATCAATGACCCTTAATCTCCAGTAACCTTGTAAAACACCTATACTTTCGACTTATGTAGAATATCAACACAAAATACAATTAGTTTCGTTACAATACACATTAAGAGTCTTACTTCGTTAGCTTTTGATCCCGATTTGGTACAGGCGCTGAAGAAAAGTGACAGAGTTTTCTGGACCCAAACAGCCCCTCTTGACAATTACATAAGGGTAATAACAAAATTATCGAACACCGAGCAATCTTCCAAAGGGAAAGGCAAAACTCATAAGTCAACAAACAGACAAAATCAGTCAACATCCGGAAAACTGGGAAAACCACAATAGCCCTGACTTGGTACAGGCATTTCCAAAGAAATGGTGGGTTGCATCAGATTTTACGGCGCCAAACCTCCCGCTTCCATTACGGTTAAAAGGTTAAACGAATAATTGCTACTGGCCCTTGCATAACGAATCAATTGCGAGATGTAAACAGCTTATGCAGGAGAATCTGGTATATTGCTGCACATATTTGGAAAATGTATGATTTTAAAATTTAAACGGGGTGTTTATCATAAATTTTAGTACTGAGTTGACCACTGTCGTCAAATTCGAGGTATAAGTCAAAAAATGATGCGGCCGAAGCTGTATATGTGGTCTCTTTAATTTCCAGCTCTGGAGGATATATCAATGGAAGAAATTCTGCAAATCTAGGATTATTGATAGATTAAACGTCATCAATATACCTGTATGTGAAATTAAAGGTTCTAGCTTATTGAATCTTCTTATCTTTTACAAGATTTTGAAGAAACTCCGACTCATGAGTATAAAAATAAATCGGCTAGAAGATGGGCACAATTCGTACTCATTGGTATACCGACGACCTGCTGAAACAGTGCCCCTCCAAAGGAGACAAATATGTTATCGATGAGGAACTCTAACATATACTGATCACTTGTTCCTCGGAGTAGCATGTTTTACCTTTTTTAATTTTGTTTGAAAAATATGTGGAATTGTAGTCTAACACAACAAATTTTGAGCCATCGTTTCTATGACTGAAATCTTTGTGAATGGTTTCTTTTAAGCGGACTTTTTAATTTGTCATGCAGTAGGGTGGTATACAGAGTTGAAAAATCAAAAGTTTTGATGGAGAATACCTGAGAGAAAGACCTTGATTCAAGTTTATCCAAAAGATTTTTAGAGTTCTTCAAAATCCACATGTGATATATGCCACTACGCGAATAAACAGTTTCACAATATTTCTGTTGTCCCTCTTTTACTGCAGACAGAATCTTTGTCAGGTGAATAGACAATTCTTTTGTTGAACAAGTTGATGATCCCGCTATGTACCTTTCTTTGTATGGTGTCTTATGGAGTTTAGGTATCTAATATAAATAGGGTAAATCCTCAGACTCTTTACCAGAGGGGATGTTTAAAAAGGTCACGAAGGATCTGTGGTTAGTTAGGATTTCATCTTTGTCGAACGGAGTTGGTTTGTATGTGGTATTACCAGAGGTGTTGTTATTTATGCCTAATTCCTTGATTAGCCATTCGTAGTAATATGATTTACATACAAACACGATGTTGTTGGAAGCCTTTTCCGCAGGAACATCTTATTTCTTTTTAGGGGAAATGAGTTGAAGTTGTAAATACAACTGCATGACAATGAGTAGTTCTACATATCCACACCTCAGAGTTTTCCATACGTTTCTGATTGCAAATTAGGCTTATGTTGATACAATAATATCGCAATGAAATCTTCTCATGGCCCACTAAGCTAAATTGGGTTGATATGCTATATGCATGACACTAACCTATGATGGAGAGAACCAAGTACAGAATCTCAGATATACAAGCACTTTTATTGCAAGTTCATTAATATAAATAAATAATAAATCAACAACAGAAAATTCAAAATCTTCACATTATTTCAGCTTAATGCGTGGATATTTTGGACCATATTTATCTGGATTTTGATAGTCTCGCTCGACAATTAAATTGTGAAGAAGAACGTCTTTGTAACATTCCCAATTCATCCGGGTAACTAATCTATTTTGTAAATATTCATCTGTAGGGTATGGCGGTACCTGTAATTAAAATTCAAGTTCAAAATTAATAGATGCATATTGAAAACCAGTGCAATAAATATTGTAATCCGCACGACAAAACAAAATCACTGAGACAAATCGTTTAAAGAACAAAGGATTTTTAAAGTGTAACGGATATACTATTTCAAATCATAGTTAATATTTAAATCATAACGAGACTTATATTAGGTATTCAAACCGCATCGGTGGTGTAATGGTTAGCGTGCTCGCCTCGAGTGCGGTATATCATTGGTTCGGGCTCCGATCCGGTCAAACCAAAGACAATAAAATTGGTATTTGTTGATTCTCTGGTAAACACACAGCATTAAGGTGCAAGAGCAAAGACTGGTTGACTCAGAATCAGGATAATGTTTCCCAGTGGAGCGACATGTCTACCCGCGGACTGTTGTTTCGGTGAGCTTAGCACTATAAAAATCCAACATGTCGTGTTGGTCTAGTACAAAGTGGACCTCATCATTATCTCCTTGAATGACAAGTTTGCATAGCGCAGACAATACACTTTCTTTTGATAAATGTTGAATTGATTGGTGAAATAAGTACACCAAACCCAATAAAATTGGTAAAATATAAGTACACAAATAAGTATTAAGGTGCAATTAAGATAGATTATACAACGACATAGGGACAATATTGGATAGCATGAACAGAACCGAAATATCAAATTACAAAGGGGTCGAGCAAACAAAAAATAGGAACATAGAACCATCAAATTGACAATCATTGTAGAGAAAACAATTAAGACAAACATTGGCCGACAAACAGGAAAAAAATCACATATCAAAAGATAGATAGGAAGACGAAACTATGAAAAGAAAGTTTAAACAGTGATGGTCAACAATTCCACAATCTTAACCAAATGAACACTCATCCCTCATTTCAAATCATTGAGCGTAAAAAAAGACCACAGCATACGCTCATTAAAATACAGATACTGAACAGATTGAGAAGAATAAAGAAGAAATCTAGTATTATTAAGATGTACTTATTTAAATAGTATACCTTTGTAAGTAGTTCTGATTTGATTGTGAAATTCATGTGTTCTTCAAACATACGTCGATGAATTTTTACACATTCTGCACCATTACTTATTACAATAAAACTGGGCTGTGGGTGACCTTTATATAATATATATTGCAATCCCTAGAAATATACAATATTATGTGTAAAAACACACAACAAAACAATATTGATTAATTCTTTACGAAATATAATATTCACCACGTAAGGTGTGTACATACACGTGAAGAGAACTGATATTACAGGATCAAGTTTTATTGACTGTCAAGTTGAATACATGCAAAGTAGAAATTACTAGTAAGGGGCTCCAGTGAAACTTTATACTGACTGTTGGCATCTTGTTTGGCTGTTTGTTCTTGTCACAATATCATGTATCAACAAATGTTTATAAGACAAAAGTTCGACACCAAGTTAGAGTTATCTCTCTTTTCTCAAGATTGTATTACTAGTATATGAAACACAACGTGCAATAGTAACGGACATTGATTTAGTTTTATTACTTACAAATACTTGTCCTTTTGTGAGGGTCTGCACCTGAACAAATTGTGGGTTACGATCTGCCTCTGTAAGCTCCTCTTTCTAAAATATATTGTTCACAATCACTAAGCAAAAAATCAGAACAAAATAAACTAGAAAAATAAATGTAAGCATAAAATAGAATATGAATGCATAAGTTCAGTCAGTACGATATCAGTATTGTTGTTATTTCATTTTTATTGTAAATTTTATTGATTGAATGTTTTAACGTCGATCTAATGGTAACATTTCAGATGCATCTACCAGGAGAATAACTTTACAAGTAAATCCAATTGAATGGATAAAAGGTGCCAATGGGTATGCCTAAGGCTATGAACGGATGCATGTAAGCCTCAATGAATGTGGAGTGGTGGATAAATATATGAAAAATATTGGTTTACAACTGGCCATGCACGATTATGAACAAACTTGTTCACTTAGAACTTCCGCTAGTTGTCGAATTGTGACAGGAGTATGGCATTGTACATACGTGGGGAACTATTTAAACTAACGTTAAAAAAGGAACTAATTTACGTCGCGTATGGTAATGATTCGTCCGGCACAACTACCATTTGTCCATGGGAGAGAGGATTTACCATAAGAAGCGAATAAAACTTTATCTCCATCTAAGTACTAGGTGGAGTAGTGGTTGGATCATTCCTGTTTGTTCCAACTAACTGTAAGTCGAAATCAAATAGCTCAAATGTGCTTAATACGTTCATTATTATAATCAACAATGGCTTTCATTATTGCCTTATATTTGATTATGGCATCCTAGTCATAAAATGTAGGACGTCGACCTTTATAGCTACTTTGTTCTTAGTTCCGGCATCTCAGTTATCAAATATAGGACGTCGACCTTTATAACTACTTTGTTCTTAGTTCCGGCATCTCAGTTATCAAATATAGGACGTATACCTTTATAACTACTTTGTTCTTAGTTCCGGCATCTCAGTTATCAAATATAGGACGTATACCTTTATAACTACTTTGCATTTGGCTTAGATGTCACAATTATCAAATATTTCACGTCCACCGTTAAACTTACTTTGTATAAAATTTGGTAGCGGTATCTCAGTCACCAAATATACTAATAATAAGTTTACCCTTAGCATTATCCTGTATTTAGCTACGACACTACAGTCATCAAATATAGCATGCTTACATCGACCTTTTGATGACCTTGTATATGGTTGAGCAACTCCAGTCATCAGATATATCAATTCGACCTTTATAATGACCTGGTATTTTGTTGCTGCATCCCAGTCATCATATATGGTCCACGATCCTGACCTTGTATTTTGTTGCGGAAACCCCGTCTTAAAGTACGTCGACCTTTATAATTACCTTGTGTTTGGTTGCGGCATCCCAGTCATCAAATATTGTACGTCGACCTTTATCTTTAGAATCTTCTACTATTAAAATGAAATTTAAATTGAGATGGTAATATATAACGCGTCGTATGACGTACAAGAACCATGCACTATTTCTACTAATGCGAATAGTTCTACAAATCACCAAGATCACACCCGTGAAATACGGGTCTGTACATTGTAATGTATTTCCATTCTGTCAATTGTTTTACTTCTGTAGTTAATGATTTTTAAGATAATTTTTATTTTCTATTTCATGTTAATTCTTGTTCATTAAAATGTGGGTGTCGTGGAAAATGCACTGTCGATCCTGTTTTTGGCAGTTCTGCTGCTTAATTGTAGTTTGTGGTGTCCGAACGTCTGTTAGTTGTTTTTGTTTTACCCATATGTTCTAATGTTGTTGTTTATTAATCGGATTGCATCTTTCAAATAAATGACCTTCCGAATGGGGTACTCTGTCTGTCTTTTCATAGGTTTCATAGGGCTCATGTCTTATTTACGTTATTTGTGTTTGTTTGCGCATAGTAATGTCCAACACATAATGTGTTGTGATTGTGTTTTCGATTTTTTCTTCGTCTTGTGTACCCTATGTTGCCAGTTTGGATTGTCCATTTTTGATTGCCCTTTCGGTATTCTCTAACGTTTATTTCAAAACAGGATGTCGTGAACTGGTATGTACAAGTATTGATGCCAAGGCCTCGTACTGATAACGTCATACACTCTCACAACTGGGTTTTGTTTCCGGCAGGGAGTATAATTTGTTGAAATGTTATAAATTGAGGCAATTACAGTCAAATATATCATAATTATTACCAAAATATCATTTAAAACAAATTTACATTTTTATAAATATTTACCTTGTCAATCAAGTTCATGGCATATTTCGTTGTTGAATCTGTTATGCAATTATAACATATGTTATAGATGTCAATGTAATACTATGAACAAAAATACTTCTCAAGAATTTCATGAAGGTTATTCCAAAAATGTGCCGTGCGTACTAAATTAGATATCTACTTTTTTATTTAAGGAATATTTGAAATTGTTGAACAGGTTATACGATATAACCTGGTTTGGGTCAGTTTACGCTTAATAAACCGCGAAGCGGTTTATGAAAAGCGTAAACTGACCCAAACCAGGTTATGCAAGTATAACCTGTTCAACAATTTCAAATATTCCTTATAATTTAATTTTTACAAAAAAATTTAATGATTCCTCGATTTTAATTACGATTATTTCATGTGACTATTTGAATTTGTCGTTGGCGGATGAACACGTTGGTGACGTCACAATACCAACGCAGGTTATCGAGCATAGCCAAATTTTCCACAGGCGGATTAGCCAATCAGATTGAAATATTCAAATCAAATTAAATTATTGTACAAATGTACATGTCAACATATTGAAATACAACAAACAGGAGAGAGAGCAGTCATGTATTTTGTGTTAGGGGTATAGATGTTGCCTTTTACTACGATATTGCTGATGGTTTTTTTTTATTGTTCCGACAGCGTGGTATTTTTTTGCTTTTCATATTATTGTTAATCCATACCTTGTGAGTTATTGTCAGAGTCTGAACGTGATGTTGACGGATTGCTTTGTGATTGTTCCGGTGTTGACCTTGATTTTGATGGCTGCTGTTAATAAAAACAAATGCAAATATTGATCAACAATAGTTAAATACATCTCATATATTATGTATGTGTGCTTATTTTCACTAATATGTCAGCTGTTTCTGTTGTATTGATGAACATAAAAAGAGACAACAACAGAACTGCCACCAGCTGCTGACAAGCTGTATCACATAATGTTGTACAAAATACACATTGTCAAGTGTAAGAACGAACTCCCAAAAGTCAGTGATGATAGTCATAACATGCGTAGGGAGATGAATGTCAAACACCATACGATCGGCAGACTCCGATCCTCTGTGTGAAACTATATGTAATGTATAAAGATCGTGGATTTATTAATGTTTCTTTAAATATGCCTTTTGATTATAATTTTTAATTGCATAACATATATGTTACAAATATATGACAAGCATTTTGTCATTCATAAATATGAAAACACACATGTATTTTGACATGAATACGCACAAAGTAGTGAAGTGAAATACGTACCTTATATTTGTGTGGTCTCTCGTAACCATTAGACCATGATAAGGAAAGTCTTCGACAAGGACGCCCCTTCGTAGACCCTAAATCTGGTTTGGCTGTGTGTGGTCTACACGCTCTCTGTAACTTCAGCATTAATGGCAATGTTAGTGGTGTCTCCCTATTTTCGTCACTTCCGGTCTGTTCAGTGTCACCGTCAATACGTAATGGAGGAGGTGTATCAATGTCGTTGTATAATGTAAAACGTTGATATTCATTTTCGTTTGACATGAAGGCTGAATACCCATCAGTGTGAGCCATCTGTTTATATTTCCCAGTTTTCTTACTAGTATTAGCATGTGTTTTCACCAATTTCTTCATTACTCGTATTGAGCCCTGATAGGATGAAAAATACAAACATTTCAAATTAAGAAAAGAGCGTTTCAACAGTGATGGTCAACAATTCCACTAATATCAACAAAACAGCATTTTTTTCTTATCTTTTGACCGTTATGTCTGTCGTTTGATTTATGGATTCTGATGATCCCTTTGTTATCTTAAAACTCTTTCTACATGTACCTATCATCTTACAGTATTGAACACAAAAAAGACCATTACATATTTCCAAGGGAAATTCAGGTCCTGACATAGGATCGGCACGAAAGAGTGACGGGGTTGAACTGATTAATGGAATCACAAGCCTCCCCTATTGATCATTAGGTCTCCAACGACAATACAGATATAAACATACAATTAAAAAAGCTCTGCATCAATTCGCTTCCACTCAAAAAGGCCACATATTATCACACAAATGAAGGACAATATAAACATGGACAGAACGATAGCAGGACCATTGAATACTTGTAGTTAAGTGACTACTAGACAAGAAGATTGAATCTGTTGTATATAGTAGGTGTTCGTAACACATTGTTAAAGCTACATGTTTGGTACTAGGTACAATCTATATATATAATGTACATGTATTTGTTATGTGTTGCTTTATTCTATAAGATTAGAAAATAAACAGATAAATCAGAATTTAGGTCATTCCTTACTAGACAAATCAAATACAGGTTTATGCATTTTCAAAATGTTCTAGTCATGAAATAATGTAGTTGTACTAGAACAGTAGAAGATTTTTACAGGTGTGTTAGATGGAATGTTAAAGTTTCTGTTATATTGCACATTTGTAATATTTAAGAATATTAACTTTTTGTTTATGGCTGTATATTTTCAAAAGAAAAATATAATTATGGTATTTAAATCGACATGCCTATATTTAGCTTATGTCATTGTGACACTTGGACAAAGTCATTTTATTAAATATTGTTTGCTTTTTGTGATAATTATCACAATGTGTTGGTTTATTTTTGGTTCTTAAAGCATAAAAATAGATGTATTTTCAAAATTAGTACGGAATTCTTGTGAATAACTAATTTAATCATTTCGATATTTTATTTTATGTTAAAGAAAATGTTGATACATATTGTAATGTATTTGTATGTGATATTATGTTTTTAAAGTAAGGGTATTTAAAAATAATATTCAAAATCTCGTGTTGTATTTTCTATTGTAAGCTGTGATAGGTTAATGTTAAGCTTCGGCTAGTTTTGATCATTTGAATATATTTATAGGTTTATTTAGATTTAAATTAAAAGTTGCAAGGTTTAAGTAGAAGGACTTTGATCGTTTGATCATTTGGACAATGTTATTTAATATATAAATACATATCGCTTGTATATTTTTTATGATCATTACTCTGTGTTGGGTTTTTTTTTCTTTACACTTAAATAATAAAAAGACAATTTTGATGTTTTTTTTCAAAAATAGTAATGAAAGTTTGCCAACATCTAGCCATATCTGTATTGTTTTATTATACTTAATGAATTTTTGAATACCTCTTGTGATTTTATTTGTCTGTGTGATATTATGATTTTAAGATTTAAGAATTTGAAAATTCATAATAATTGCAGGTTTTCTTCTCATACAAGCATATGCGGGATATAACTTTTTTTCCTATCTGTTAACTTAGGCTCATGATAGTATGAGTGAATCACTTTAGTCATTGGGTCTCGTACCATCATATCCCTGCCATTGGATCATTAACAATAACACGACGAGTGCCACAAGTGGAGCAGGAACTGCTTATCCTTCTAGAGAACCTGAACGGAACTCCTGTTTGAGTGGGGTTCGGTTGCTCAATTTGTACTATTTTGAACGGAACCCCTGTTTGAGTGGGGTTCGGTTGCTCAATTTGTACTATTTTGTTCTCTCATTATTTGTCTTTCTGATCTTTTTTCCTTTGTTCATTACATTGTGTCTATAGCTTCATGGTTTTTCGTCACATCTGACATCGAGGTTCATTTATTTTGCATCCGAATTAATATTTGGCACGTGGTGCGTGACGAAGTGTCGCGTACCACAATGACCTTGACATTTGACCTTATCCGAAAATTTAACAAACTGAAAGAGAGACAACAGTTTCCTGTGTCGTAAAGCTATTTTTAACTTTACTTTGAGTTACTGGTTATATTTTAGTAAATGTAATTATTGTCGCAAACAATACATGCAACATAGTATGGAGGGCAATACGTCAAAAATAGTTTAATTTTGATCAGTATTTCAGCAATAATCCTGACGAGAACAAGTTTAAGAAGCAATAAATTGTACATGTCTTATTAGAGGCAGGAGCTGCTTACACTTCGCGAGCACCTGAGTTCACCCCCAGTGGGTTCCGTGTTGCTCATCGTTTAAGTTTTTTGTATTGTCCTAATATGTGTCTTTACGTTCTGAGTTCTGTGTTGTGATGTCCGTTACGATTTCTACATAAATACTACATTTGTATATTCACTTCGTCTTTACCTCCAGTTGTGTGAGGGAGGACTCATGTCCTATCTATGTTATTTGTATGTGATTGCGTATATTGTGTTGTGTTTTTGTTTTGTTTTTCGTCATCTTTGAAACCCTATGTTGTCAGTTTCACTGTATTTGCAACTGTCAATTTGGTGTGGTTTTGGACATGTTTCTATTCCTCTTATATTCCAAAAGGGGTCAAGAAATGCAGAACTGTCTGTGAATATAAATGTATTAATACTCGATTCTAATGAACAGTGATATAGCGATTTTTCAGAACTATATAGACCTTCACCTCGAATATAACGAATGGCTTTTCACCACGGAAACCCATAGGTGATGATTAGTTAGACAAAAGTTTCACTATATGTACTTGTGTAGCTTTATTACGTTTCAAAGTTATTATGAAAAAAAAAGTTAATTAGTACGAAGTGTATATATAGAATGTGATCAGATGAAGCAACACCTCCATTTATTAACATAACTGGAAGAATACACCGTTGATATATATTAATTAACCTACCGACTTCACTATGAAAATCCATTCTGATAAGTTGCTGTCACGCGTCATTATTGCATCTCGTCTGAAACATACATTATACATTATTCATTACTTATCACTGGGTGTGTAACTAGATTAACACGACGGGTGACACTAGTGGAGCAGAAACTGCCTTCCCTTCCGTAGTACTTGAGTTCACTCCGGTTTTTAGTGGGGATCGAGTTACTCGAATTTTTACATTACGTGTATGTTTTATAGATCGATGTTTGTCCCTTTGTCCCTTTTTTTTTGGTCATTGTGTTGTCTGTCCTTCGATTTACGGATTCTGATTATCACTTTGGTATCTTCTCACTCTTCTTACACACAACACAACAAGAAATTAAAAAAAAAATGTAATATAACGATTAGGATAGACATCGAACAATAATTACGTTCAGACATGTTTCTGGTGTATAATAACATCATTGACCCCGATCTAAACCTTACACTGAATTTGTGGATAGGTTCATGCATGGAGCAGAGAATTATTTATTCCCACTCAAATTTGCAATTTCTTCTGTTGTGAGTGAATTCATAGTGGTATTACTTTAATATTTTAGTTGCGATTTGTCCGCATAAAATAATGTTCAATTCGTCGCCAGAATTTTTTATTTAAATAATTAAGTTCAATAAAAACTGAGATATCTAACTTATACGCACTGTGCATTTCTTGAACAAACTTCCGCAGGTGTTCAAAACCAAAATCTTTAAAAGTCAACTTATTTAAAAGTCTTTGGCAGCAAGAACATCAAAGGACCTAAACAGGATCTCCAAAATCTGCTAAGGTCACCTATGTCTGAGGGAGGAGAACCTTAGTTTTGATAATAGTTACATGATTTAGGAATTGTAAATTTCGATAAAAAAATACCATATATACACTCCGACAAAAGTTAAGCACCACCCTATATTTCTATCGATATATTTTTTAACATCAATATTGTTAAAACAATAAAATAGATATCACCATTTTTCTTACACTTCTTAAAAGACTACACCAAGGGCTCTAAAATTACCAATCTACGAAGTATTTATCATCCTGAAAGACGTGAATATGACGTGGCAAAAATGGGGTTCAAAACAGGCGCTGAAAAAACGTAAAACCAGTTTGTCTTTGATGGAAGTTTTTAACATTGCATTAAAATGCAGTCTTCAGATTTTAAGAACTTTTAAATGCATCTATTGTGCGTATGTGTAAGGCATAAAAATCAATAACGAGTATATCCACCGCGTTTATTGTGAAGTTCTGTAACACGCCTCGTCATGCTTTGCACAAGACGCCTAAGCCGTTCTGGGGAACTGTTGCCACTCCTGTAAGATAGCAGTTCTTAATTCGTCAATATTTTGACATTTTGGATTGCGTTGGTCAATTTTTCGGCCAATAAAGTCCAATACATGCTCTATAGGGTTCATGTCTGGCGACATTGCAGGCCATGGAATTGTCTGAACAGCCTCTTGCTGTAAAAAATGTTGTACAATTCGAGCTCTATGTGGCCTAGCGTTGTCGTCCATGAACATTGGCCTGTCAGCCAACGCATGATTGTCGAAATGGGGGACTACGCGTGGAGCGAGCACGTTGTCACGGTATTTTTGGCCTGTCAGATTACCATCAAGAACATACAAGTCCAACTTACAGTCAACGGAAAAACAACCCCAGACAGTTACACCCCCACCCCCAAAAGCAGTCGTGCCCAAAATGTAGTTATCCTGAAATGAAGTGTTTCGTTGGCGCCAAACCCTTGCACGACCGTCGGTAGGGCTTAACAAAAAACGACTTTCATCAGACCAGTGGACCCGTCTCCATGTGCGAATAGTCCACCCCAAATGATCATGTGACCAGTCAAATCGAGCATGGCGATGACGTAATGTCAACTGTGGACGTTTTATGGGTCGTCGCGCTCGCATTCCCTGATGGTGGAGGCGTCTGATTACAGTGCGTGTGCTAATGTGGCCTCCAAACGCTTAATTACCACGAAGTGCACCAGCTGTACTGAACGGCCGTCTGGATATTTGCCGGTCCTCTCTCGGCGTCGTTTTGCGAGGTCTACCTGCACGTGAACGGGCACTAACATTCCCCGTTTGACGAAAACGCTGCATCAGTCGTACAATGATGGAATGGTTAACCCTGAAATGGTCTGCCACCCTTCTATGGCTAAGACCACCGTTATGCATGCCAACAGCTTGCCACCTTTCTGATATGGTTAATTTTCGCCGCACCATACCAAACCAACAGAAAATGAAACTTAAAACTCTACACACAAAAAATCAGCTTTCGTTCGCAAACACAAATGTCGAAAAGTACACGTGGCACTTTACACACCTTGTCATATATACATAATAAAAATCTATCAATATCCTGTTTCACAGGTAAGTAAGTGTGTGTGTACAGGTAACGAAAACAGCAAACCGATTTGAAATAAGTTCATTATTAGAAAAGATATTATTGAAACAAGTCAGGTGGTGCTTAACTTTTGTCGGACTGTATATGTAAGAACACGTTCAGTGTATTAATTGTTGATCTTCTAGAGAATCGGTTTAGATCAAATGCAAGTTTATGTCTGTGCGGTGGTTTCCGGCTATATCATGTCCTGTTACCGCTAAATACTAAATGCACGAACCCAAATTTTATTGATTCAATCATTTGTACATGATGTAGAATTTATTAAACAGCACAGTTGTTGATGATATCGCTAATTCAACAGAACGGAGTGTGGGCATTCAAATCAACGAAAGTACGTACTACACTTAGTAGTAATATTTAAAGTATGGAAATCTTTTTTGTGGAGCTTTATACAGTGTGTTGACAAAAAAGCGGTGGCAACTTGGACGATTCCGTGTTAGCATGTCAGAGGATGTAAACAGATCGTTTACCAGTTAATAAAATCATCAAATGCTTACTAGAATACAATGTATATTATTTTCATTATTTAATCTGATGATAGCATTATTCTTTTTCAGGAATATATGGACGTAACGTCATATACAGCCTTTTATGAATATTGTGTCGCATAATGATCTATATTAAATATTGTGTTTTTGAACTACTTTTATTCTTGTTCGATCTAATAATATGTCATCAATAGTATTAATAAAGACATTGTTTAATACTTACTGAAAGTAGCTTGTCATTACCGCCTTTGTGTGACCCTTCAACACATGTAGCGGCCATCCCTTCAAATAAATTACGTTCCTGAAAATGAAGTTGAGTCACAATATTATTAATATACACGACACATCTTAAGGATTGGTTAGAGAGAACCTCATGTTTGGAAAGCCAAACTCCTGACAAACTTATAGCAGCGTGTAATAAAGAACAACGTGTACCGAGTGGTCATTGGCTGCCTGTTATCAACTTTTTATCAATTTGCCGATATATTGCGAGTAAGCCAGTTCATGAATATGGCCGAAAAATTGGCCACCTAACGTTAAACAACAAGCAATTAAAACATGTACAAAATGCATGCCTGTCTAAATTCCCAAATGTATTGGCTTCATAACGTAAGAAAACCGGACGTTATTGAGAACTTGGCTTAATTAAGACACTTATAACCGAAACTGTTAATTCGTTTTGCAAATATACATTTCGTTTCAGGAGTATTTAGTAATGTAAAAGGAAATGGTGAATTAGCAGGAAAATACCAAATAGGTTTATGACGTCACAAATTAAGATGTGACAATGTGTTGATTGTTATTATTGCATTCTATTTTGTTTACTATTATCGTCTGGCAAATGTTCATCGACTAGAATATATGTCTCCTCAATTACACCCGCAACGTAATTTAGCAAGTTTAGAACAAAAAAGTTCCAAAAATAGCGTGAGGTCTTTTTTGCACGTATAACATATGTTAAAGTTTATAAGGGGATAAAACCTTCACCTTTTTTTCAGTGACGACAGAACCAATATGTATTGCAATTAGACATGCGTGAAAATTATGTATGTCATAAACCTTCGGATAGTCAACATCTCTGTATGTTTTAACAAAAGGTGTTTCGTCCATACTTGTACTTGTTTTATTACAGACCCATTTTTATGTTAAAAATTCAAATTGAGATATATGCTTAAATGCTTTATGTTTCTATATGTTTAATTTTTATCTTCGTTAATATTGTCTTCTGATTTTATTGTTGGTTAATTAGAAATAACTTACTTTAAAAAGCTGTCTTTCTCTGGATTACTTGACAGATCGCCGCCCATGAAGATGTTCTTGAAGTCCTGCAATAGAATACATTTATATTCAAGTATCATAAAGTGTGAATTTGAACTCTATCTTCTGTGATGGATGAATACATTTTATAAGATCAAAATTATCTTAATTATCTTTTTAATTGATTAATTATGTTGAAAAAATTGGAAAACAAAAATTACCACGCCGTCAAATAGTTCCAAAATCTTATAGAAAAATCGTAGACAATATACTCCTAACACACATTGACATGACAGTTCACTATATTAATCATTTATATCAAATCAAACCTTTCCTAAACAGAGAAAAATGCTGCATATTGTACACAGGCACTTGTCCCTATCAACGTATCATAACTATCCACACTATTGTATCTTATACATGGGTTTTTACAACTACTTCAACTAATGCACTCTTGTTTGCAGTTCATGTTCTGTACTTCAAATTCCAAATTATGATGAAGCAAGAATGCATATACATATATTGATTGCATTGCACATGATATGACAACTTACCACGTCAGATATTCGTAGTAATTCTGTGTATTCTTCTGTTATAATGGACGATTGTCTGGGAGTACCGTTATATATTCCTAATTCCTGTAACACAATGAATATATAAAATCATTTACTTTCGATATAATATATTCCAAATTGGGTTTCAATCAATTTTATCTTGCAGATGCAGATCTTGTGTAAATCTATGTCATTTTATTTCAGCCTATGCTTTAACGTGCTGCCGTTAAACCCGTTAATAGGGAACATCCCATTTCATTCTGATACATGTATTTTGATTTCCATCTTCCGTGAAGTTTTTAACAATATACTAGTAACCATTTCCAATGTGTTGTATGTCACTCGTCGTTACGAGTATTGGGAGAAACAACATCAATGGTGATGTACTTCGTACAATTACCCTTAAAAAGAAGTAACAAATATCGGCCAGAATCCTATATACAATGTATTGTCCTTGCAACGACACTTCTTGGTATTTATATTTTGATAAGAAAATAATACTTACACCAAAGTAATATCCTCTGTACAATGATCCTAGTTTCTTTGCCATATTCGCTTCGTCAATCTTTGCAAACATTACTACAAAAGATATTGCCTTTATTGTATTTCTTTAAATTACATTGTAGTGACAACAAAGCCTCTCGAACACAAGGGTGATAAAAAATGGAAATTATTAGAAACGATTATCATTTTTTTTCTAGATCAGTACAGTTCATTTCCAAAAACGTTATTCTATGTTGATTCTAGAGCAATCTGTGTTCATTTCTAAAATGTTTAATATTTGATCATAGACAGTCTGTATTAGAGGTTAATTTTCGATACGATGCACATTCAGCTCTAAAGAAGTATATGCCCTTTTCCACTTTTTTGACAAAGAATAAAACATCAAAAGAAATGTTACGGTTTACTATTGTAGCCTTAAATTAAAGGTCACCTCTTCATTAATTAGTTCTCTAATTAGTTATATAATTAGTTCTATAATTAGGGATGATCATTAGGACTTGACTTGATATATCGGATATCAAATGCTTACCCTTCAGGGTCGTCTGGTTCCTATCCCTATATTTCCCTTTTCTTTTTATTTGATTTAGTTGACCTTGTTTGTTTATCCTAGTGTTAGGCGTGTGTGGACTCTTATGTTTGATTTATATTAATAAATGTATTGCGAATAATAACATGAACTTATCCCAAATTAATGTACCGTATATCATATTGCCAATGCATAAGATATGTGATACCTTAACCAGAAAAATGTGAAATTTTGTGCAGATTTTTAGCGGTTTCTTCTATTGGTAGTAAAATGTCTTGGAATGCTATTTTCAGAATCATTCCTTTTTGTTCTGGCTTTTCATTTAACCTTAGTCATAATAAGAACAAGAACATTAAAAATGAAGGCATATGTTGTTGTGTTTTTATTGTGTAGCATCTTAATTTTTCTGAACCTATCGTTTATAAAGTTTTCATACTTGACAGCAAAACTAACCTTGTCCATAAAGAAGTATGTAATAGTTTTCTGATGGTCTACCCTCCTTCACTACCACTCTCTTGGATTCGTAACTTAAATAAAAAAAAAAAACAAATCAACATAATATCAATAATCATAAAAGATACCAACAAACAGATCTATAGATCTATATTGCTATCTTGGTTTCTGGATTTATTTCTACGATTTTGATATTTGATTTTGTAATTGTTCCGAAAGTGTCGTATTTTTTTTTTTTTTTTTTTTTATTTATTTCGACCACCACAGTCTTCCTTAAATCATGCATCTCATAGTATAGTAACCATATATAGTTAAATTGATGCACAGAACAAGTAAACAAACAAATTACTAGGTATATATAAAATGAGTGTTTCCATTAAAAAAAACATTAATACAACTACAAAATCTAAAATATATCAGTGACAGATCTTACACACCCCCTTTAATGAGGTTATGTACTCAATTGTGTATACTACTCGGTATAGTACTGATCACCTGCATTCTAGGATTTATAATGACATAGTAATTATATATTTTCTGTATAACAGGGGCGGATCCAGGAATTCAAGTTAGGGGGCGCACTTAATATAATCGAAAATTTTTGGGGTATTTCATGTGAAAAATCACGATTTTACGCAAAAAAAATCTTATTTTTTCCAATTTGAGAGGGGGCGCGTGCCGGGTACTCCCCCCCCCCCCCCACATGGATCCGCCCCTGTATAAGACATTATTTATGTGTGGGATGTTGTTAGTCTTATAAACGGTGTTATTTTACTTCATTTATAACTTGTTGCAGATATTATTTTCTGTCATATCCGCTTATGCAAGTGTATGTTTATAATTATAGAAAACCCGGCACAGTTTTAAATGGAATTTATATCCATCTTCTGTTTCAGTAGCAATACAAATCGTGACGAGCGAGTTTGTAAACCCTTCATTATCAGGATAAGAAGATACATATTACACTTACACATCATTATAAAACACTGTTGGATTATATATAACACAACTGGCATAAAGTGTACAATGGGGTGCATATCGCCACTAAAGGTTCGAGTTCACTTCTCGCCAGTGTCCATGTCTACTCGTTACAGCCGTTTATCAGTAAATTACGACAGGTCTTTTGTTTTCTGCACCACGAATAAAACTGATTGCAATAATATTACTGAAATATTGTTGAAAGTAGCTTTAAACACTCAACCACGCTATTGTTGTGTACAGCACATGGACGTCTTATTTGATCCCCCTCTCTGTGCGTTCTTTTTGTCCTTGTATTATTTCTTTGTTTTTCTTTCTACATGTAGTTATGCTTCACTGCTGTATTTTATCTCCCAACTGTGTTTTAAATAAATGTCCCTTTCCCATTGATTAAAATTTGAATTGAAACAAAACAAAAGCAGTAATTGAAGTGATTGGTTAAACTGCATGCGGTAACTCTACGTGTATTTGAAATCTGTGCACGCCTTTTATAATATACATACCATTCAAAGTAACCATATTTGGCAAATTGCTGTTGAATATGTAAGGGATAATCAGATATTGTTTTCACGTTACGAAGAGCAATTGTTGCCTAAAAGGAAAAAATATAAATTATCTTCAATTTCTTGATAGCATTTTTATGACATGCTACATGAAATATTAATTTCCGTATGAAAATTATGCTGTCATATTTTGATGATTACGTGATGATGGCTAATGCAAATGGGTCAAATTATTTAATTAAAAACTGGTATTTGAATAAATCAAGCATTTTTCGGTCAACGATATGGGTTCATTATATGATATATTTTTGTTTACATGATTTCTTCAGCATAATGAATCTAATATGATGCTGATCATATGCATTGATTTGTATTATAAAATATAATTTTTTGATAGACATCTAAACCATTTTTCTTTGGTGTTCAAAAGATAATTCTGAACAAAAACATACGTCATGAATGAAAGGTAATTGTCTTGTGTGTAGAAGGTATAGGATATTACGTGCAATTACAACCTACACTATTCAAATTTGTAAAGTACATGATAATCTGTGGTTTTCCTCCAGGGCTTTATACATAAATTCTGTAGATCAGCTTCCCCTTTTCACTAGTGTGATAAATACATCCGACTTTTTTTCTGCACAAAATGTACTTTAATATGCACTATATGTCACAAAATTATAGCAAGATAAATGAAACTGTTCAAGTAGGGAAGTATTCTATATTTATTGTGTTATCTTAATATTGTTTAATTAACCTATTGTAATCGAAATAACGAGGGTGTAATGTCAAAGAGACTCTTTTTTTCCATTGGTAAATGCATTGTGTGGAAACAAAGTAAAACACAAAGGAGATATGGAACTAATGATAATGCTCACCTAGGACAAGAACAGTTTGAAAATACCAAATGAGTAATCAAAAGTCGTAATGAAGGACAGACATTACAATGGCTAAAAGAAAAAGGACAAACAAAGAAATGCATAGCTTTAATAAATTTAAAAAAAAACTAAATATTGAACATCATGTACCATACTAAAACCTAGGAGTGAACTCTGATGCTCCGGAATGGTACGCAGTTCCTGTTCCCATTAATGGAACAATCGTGTTACTCTATTCAAAATAGCTCATTGAAATGAACTAATAAGTTTCATCTAATCACAATTGTATCTTTTGAGTGTCAGAGTGAAAGGAAATGACACGACCTCCTTTTTAGTAACAGTCCATAAACCATTCTTCGATGTTATGATTAAATGACGTAGAGATTGTGTTTTCATATCGCAGCCTAACTGAAAATACGATGCCAACACTGGTGGTCATATTGGATCGACTGGGGTATATTGGATTGCAAAATGTAAACGAATAAAATGGAACGGCTCGCCAACTAGAATGAATTTACTAGAGGCTGCTGTAAGGATAGAAAGTTGCAAACGTGATCTTTTACAAGAAATATAAAACTAAGAATAGTGGACATAACCAATTTTAAGACTACAGAAAATCAGAAGTATTGTGGAAATTACTTACATATTGTATTTCTTTTTCCGTTCTGTCTTTCGGCAGTTTTGACAATATCCGCTTTCCTTCTTGAGACATGCGCATCTGAAATCGCCAAAATTTTACCATACAAATATAAAAAGTTGAAAATTCAAGAGATCAATCAAAGGATTTACAGTCGACATTCCGTTGATTAATAAATATAATAATTAAGAGTTATATGTAATATAATAACAATAGAAGAATTTGATAGACAAGCAACGTATGTCGACAGTTCGCAACTTTTCTTTGAAATGGAAATTACTATAAATGTTTTGAATGCGATTCCCATAGAAACCTCTTATAATTTAAAGATCATAGACTCAAATCCTGTGTTGCATGAATTTGGTATTCTTTGCGAAGCACTGATCCATTTCATCAGAAACATAATTCCAGGGTTGTGGTGTTTAACGTCACGTTCAATAATATTTCAGTTATATTGTGAAGGTCAGTATAATAATGCTGACCTTCACGATATAACTGGAAGAAATCGTAGTACTAAGAAAAACTCCGACCTGCCGCAAGTCACTAATAAACTTTAACACTAATTTGGACATAACAAGTTTGAGAAAAGTTTTTGGATTTTTAATAGGTCATTTGATGTGTTACAAATGTTGACAACACAAGCATAGACAGTTTTTTGACAATGTGTATTGTTAAAAGTTTTATATCCAACAATGGCTTAGAATCCCATCATTTGATTCTTTTTCATTTTTGTCCATTATAATAGCTCAGTATGAGACATACCTGAGTGTTTGCCTTGTAATATGATATGTCTATCCGGTTTACACATGGAACTTGACCGTCTGATATAGCTTCCAATTCTGTTAATCTTTTCATTTCAGGTCGGTATGTTAACGAAAATTCACTACAATATATATAAACATTTGTTGATAACAGACAATGTGGTTGTCCATACATGTGACAAATATAGATTATTATATGACATTTTTCATATCATACCCTTTATCAGCCCGAGGTCATGATATCAGCCCGAGAGTCGATAGTCTCAAGGGATGATATATGAACGAGGGTTGATAAAGGGTATGATATGAAAAATGACATGTTATGATATGTTTATCATATACTTCAACAGAGGAAATAACTGATTTGTACCAAAATGTTTAGTCATTTTGGCTAGAATTAAATACATGTATATAGTTACAGAACAAGAAAATTATTGTTTTAATATACAAATTCAATAAATGCACGTTTTTTAAGCACTTTCAATATCATAAGAGAGAAATTGGTAGTTAATGATTTTCTGTGCAAATATTTTATAAAACAGTTGAATCCACCGTGTCTGTAAACACAGTTTTCCGGAAATTTGCAAAGTGAACTTACGGACATTGACGGAAAGGCATGTAATAACATCCCGGAAGCAGTTAATAAACTTGCTTTATCAGCCCACTTGGACCATTCTTGTGAAACTAGGTGAAATGAACATGACTCCTCTTATTATTCTAAACAAAACTCAAAGTTTTATTACAGGGTAAAATTTTAGCTTTATCATCTATAAGTAAATGATAAATACAATTTCCATATACACTATATGCTATACACAAACAATAACCAAGTCTAATATAGCTAGAAAATCAAGGGGATTTAGGTTGAAAATCTGTATTTTCATTTATCAGGATTTGAAGGTTTTCTTCTCTTTTTTTCATTTTTAAGATATTTAATTTATTTAATTAGAATATGTTTCAACACTCCACCAATTTCAAAACAGTTTGTAAATTTAACTTTGTGTAAGCTTTTGCAATATCTTGTATATACATTAAGTCATACGAAAATGAACAGTTAAAAAATACAAGCTAGAGAAATGAAAATATGTTGACAGTATGACTGTCCTTAAAGATTTATCTGCTTACTAGTCTAATAGGGTAGTGTGATATTCGTATTCTGGAGAGACCGTCGTGGTCGTGATCGCATGGTGGTTGGATTTACAACTACCTATTGAAATCAGTGCCTATCACCACTGATGTTGTGAGTTCGAATCTCGATCAACATTATGTGATAAGGTTTGTCTGGTTTTCTTCGAATCTTCCGGTTCCCTCCACCAATAAAACCGACCGCAACGATATAACTGATATATTGTTGAAAGTGGCGTTAAACACCATAAACCAAACCAAACGTATTCTGGAATTTGAAATGAATGGCACCGTCGAACACGGGTTTTATAAACAAGAATTTGCTTCTAGTTTTATACAATTTGATTAAATGTGTTTACGTCATGGTAATATCTGATCTTGTATCATCAGGCGATAAATTACTAACATTATTCTAGACTGATTAGATCTTATCTGTAAAAAATATGGCGTAAATACATTCAAATACGACCTCCTGTTTACAGTATGGATTAACCCATTGTCAAATCACTATTAACTATGTTGATGGCTATTTACTGTTCGGAAGATCTATACTGTGTGAACATTTTACGTGCAAGGTGCGTGGTATTCTCCAATCTCGAGGTAATCATTTATCGTATGGTCAAATTGTTTTACTTAATTTCTCTGGAGCAACATGCGGATGTCCTTTTCAACAATGTTGTAACCCAAAATGGCAAAACCAGGCTCATGTCTTATTGTGTTTTTTTGTATGTTGGCGTATAGAGATATCCAACATTTTGTCCTATCATCTGCATAGTGGTGTCCAACACATATTGACTATCTGAGTAATATGGCAGGTGTGTTATAAGAGGCAGGAACCGGTTGCGGGCTCCTGGGTTCATCCCCTGTTTTTTGTGGGTCGGTGTTCAGGGGCGGATCCAGGATTTTGTGTTAGGGGGGACGAAAGTCGGCTAGGGGTCTGGGGACCGCTTAAGGTCTTCAGCGGGTCCAGTGCAGAGCCTTGATAGGGCCCCCCCCCTGGGGCGAAGCCCCCCGCGGAAGCTCCTGGGTTTTGAGCATTTAGGAAGCTTTTCCGTCAACTATTTTGAAGCATTTTGTGAATGTGATGAAGTGTATCAAAACGCATGAATCTTCTCCTAAAAGTTTCAAATAGTTTCTAAGTAGTGAGTGTAAATTAAAGGGAGATGTCACTTGAAATTATCTATCTGGAGCTGTGACTCCCCTGATTTCCTTATCACGCCGGGTATTCGTATACTCAGAACAGGTGCGGACACTTTGAACTCGGTGCAAGCTAGTTATTTTGAACGTTTTCATTGGCCAATTTTGAATTTTTGGACACTACAGACCGTGGAGCATGACGGCAACGGAACACGGAACAGCATGCTCTGCGGTCTGTAGTGTCCAAAAATTCAAAATTGACCAATGAAAACGTTCAAAATAACTAGCTTGTACCGAGTTTCCGAATACCCGGCGTGCTATATTAGCCAATTTTCTCATTTTTCTCTGTTGAAAATGGGGTAATTTGTATTGAAGTGTTTGTAGAATGGATGGATTTTGATAAAAATTAATGTCTAAGGGATTATAATATCACTTTGTTTTCTGTTGGTAGAATACCCAATTATTTGTCTCATCGTTTTATTAAAATTGAAAGTAACTGCTATTGTCATATATGATACCAAAAACAATCACTAGATGATTTTTATGCGTTATAAAAAAAAATAGATGTCACAATAATAAATTTATTAAAACAGAATAATTGAATCTGATCCCACATCGACTCTTTACAATATTATGTCACTAAAAATTCAACAAGCACACAAAGTCTTCAAGAATTTGGCTTTTGTCCGATACAGAGTGACTGTCTAGTGTCTATATACAGTTCTTAGTCTGCCAACGGATTGCGGAGAAGCATTTTTCGAGGATTTCGGCGAACAAATGTGTCAAGTACGGCGTTGTATAGTCGATAGGTATGTCTTTATGTACATACAACAGAAGTAGAGCATTCAATCTGTCTTCATGCTTGGTACTTCGCATCGGGTTCTTAATTAATTTGAGAGACGAATTGGCCCTTTCTACACTGCTAGATGTAACAGACGTTAGCATAAGCAGGTACAGTATTTTTGTGATATTTGGAAACATCAAAGAACAACATCTCGAGTCCGATAGAGTCGACGATATGTCAATAGGTTTGTCTGTTTGACGTTACCATAAAACTTTCCATAATTGGAATTCCTGTGTGAAAGTTGCAGGAGATGGTAAATCCTCTTTAAAATATTCCAATATGTCCAGATATCGTCTCCGTTCCACTGTTGTCTATACCGCTCGGAATTAAACTCAATGCCTGTGCCACACGTCCTGCCAAACTACTAAATCATAAGTTGAGCTGCTGGATCATCATATCAAGAAATGGCAAGTATATTGTCCGTTTATTACATTTAACAGGCGAATGAATGAATGCCGGTTTAAATTTTTTTTTTTTTTTTTTTTTTTAGGGGGGCGAACGTCCCCTCCGCCCCCTCTGGATCCGCCACTGGTGTTGCTCATCTTTTTTAGTTTTTTGTGTTGTGTTTTTTTATTGTCGTGTGTGCCCAATGTTGCAAGTTTCTCTCGATTGTCCATTCTTGATTGCCCTTTCGATTTTCTTAAACGTTTATACTTACAGCTGACATTTAGCATTTTTACTATGATATGATAATTAACAGGTTTTGTTGTATCTTTATCCATGGCAACTATTTTATTTCAATACAAATGTAGACTGATTGTAAACTACAATTTATAGCAATCAAGCAATCATTCTTGTAGTTACTTACTTGTCACGAATTACTCTTTGACACAGATGACTCATATACCCGACTGACCTAGCGATGATCTTAAAACGACGTATAAGTTTTTTCTGCAAAAGAAACAGACATTTCAAATAATGAAAACTTTTTATAATATAATATCAAAGGCATTCTGCAGAGACGATAATAAACGATGGATTTTCATAAAGTACTGCGTTGACTACTATTATACCAATTTTATCCCAGTATTGTTAAAAATGTTGTTATAGTGACAACCGGAACCTTTTAACCATAATGGAAGCGGGAGGTTTGGCGCCGTAAAATCTGATTCATCCCATCATTTCTTTAGAAATGCCTGTACCAAGTCAGGGCCATTGCGGTTTTCCAGTTTTCCGGTTGTTGACTGATTTTGTCTGTTTGTTGATTTATGAGTTTTGCCGTTCCCTTTGGAAGATTGCTCAGTGTTCGGTAATTTTGTTATTACCCTTATTCTCAAAAATGTATGGGGAAAGGTGAATTGATTATCCATTTACTGTTAGTTAACGTGTTGTCATAATGATCAAAGATGAAAAGAAATGGCGGTACTGTGTGTTATATGCCCAATGTGGACAGTATCTCAGCACTAGACTAATATATTTTTTCACAGTCCCGATTTCACTTGGAGAGCATTATGGTTTATCATTTGTTGGCGGCAGCGTGAAGATGTAGGATGCACACGGACGTATCATCGAACGGTATACGATACCCCGTGTGAGATTCTGCAGCAACATGTTATTCAATTTATTCGAACTCAAACATACAACTAGAAATTGATTAAATTGTTACATATGTTCATGCTTAAGACAGATCAAGCAATTCGTTCAAACTATAGAATATATACTTTCTCTACTAAGATAATATCTGAGAATACAACTCAACAAAGCAGCATCTTTTTGACGAAATGATTATGACAATATATTACTTCCATAATATCACCCATTAATTTGTTTACCGTGGAGGTATAATGGACCTCCATGGTTTTTCCAAATGATAGTGTTCATGATTGTAAGTTAAGGTGTCTCAACAATGTTTCGGTAGTTTTTAAATCTATGAGTAAACATATCAATTTAATTTTCTGAAATTATATAATAATTATACCGTATTTTATTGGTACAACCAGCCTGTTCATTAAGCATGGAGTTTAAAGTGCTACAAAACATGCCAGATCCAAGGAAGTTATGTTTATATTATGCATTATGTAATGTGGAGCAGACACTCCAACTAGATTTCAAAAACTAATTACTGAGACACGTAAGAGTCGAGTTAATTATTTTTTAGGAATCTACAAGTTGGAGTGTATTCTCTTTATACTTAATTCATTTCCATCTACAAAAGTGTTTTATTATATTTTTTTTTTTACATTTTTAATATTTAGAAAGCCAAATTAGATAAATAAATAAAAATTGATAACAATAAAACGATAAATTAATGTCCTTTATATACTCGTTTATATTAAATATTACAAGTGTCCTAAATGTTCAACTATGGTACCGTCATGATCGTGATAATATAGTAGTTGGATTTACAACTACCTATGCAATCAGTACCTATCACCACTAACGTTGTGAGTTCGAATCCAGAACAGGCGAGGTGTACTCGATGCAACATTATGTGATAAAGTTTGTCAGTGACCTCCGGCAGGACGATGGTTTTCCCGGTGAACTCTGGTTTCTTTCACCAATGAAACTGACCGCCACGATGTAGCTGAAATTTATTGAAAATGGCGTTAAACACTATAAACCTAACCCTATAAACCCAACTATGGTATGTGTGATTTGTAATTACAGGCGGTCGGTTCGTTAGTTGTTGTTTGTGTTGCGATAATATGTTTTAAAAGTACACGTATTCGTCAGTTCTGAACATAAATTATGACAGATTTAAAATATATATATCGTACCTTGTTAAAAATGATCAATTACATATACTCATTTAAATATTTTTTGAATGAAATTTACTATCAAGTGTCATATATATTAATTATGTAATATAATCCATACCTGTTAACCTCAGAGATTGTGTATGTGGGAGATCTCACACATTCCAACTATTTAATGTGGGAGATTTTGCGTGACGAACTTTTTCACAATAACATTTTTAGATTAAAGCAAACAAAATTTACTGTACAACTTTTATTGTTGTTGCTGAGCAACATTACTTCAAACCACTTTGGTAGGACAATACAGCTTGTTTTGCTGATCTTAGAACAGAGTCACTTGGTTCGTACTCATAACACAACAAGTTTTGATTTTGCTTTGCACATAATAAAGAACAAAGTGTGTCATTGTTCAACTCAGATCTCATATCTGTCTGGATTTTTTTTAACATAGAAAAAATTCTCTCTGGGTCTGCATTTTTAAGATTGGTTGATTTCCTTGTTGAAGCAACTGCTTTTTTGTGTGAATCTCCATCAGCATGTCTTTTAATATCATATACACCACCATGGCTGACACTAAAATTTGCAGAACAAAGTTTGCAAAATGCCATATCATTCCCTAAGGAAGTAGGCTGCACCCGATCGTATAATTTTGTCCAGTCCTCCAAGAATTTGCAATAATGTTTCTTTTTCTTTGAAGAAGGGGTGCTAGGTCCTGAATTCCAACGTCTCCTTGATTGTGACATAGTTGAATTGTATTTTTTTAAAGTTTTTTTCGTATTTAAGTAAGTAATTGAACGATATTCGCCTTCAAATTTTCTTTTTCCACAACTTTGATTCGTGTAGTTATCCATTCGATATTGTAAACAATTTACATTATCGGCGTTTCTAGTAAAAACCGAGAGAATTCCGAGTAACAATCGGCTGATTCACGCAAATGTTTTAATGACCCAGCTGATAAAAACAACAAAAATGGCGTCCAATTTTTCGATTTTAATCAAATTTATGGTCGCGAGAGATAATGTGGGAGAAGTATTTCAAAGCGGGAGTTTTTAGTCTCCCGCGCGGGAGGCACATTCTTTGCGGGAGGCCGAGCTCAAAAGCGGGAGTCTCCCGCGAAATGCGGGAGGGTTAACAGGTATGTATAATCGTGTGATCACCGTAGGCTGGTGATTAAATGAATGTTTTGAGATGTTTTGAAACTTAAAGTACACTTTAAGCGTCCATCCATCAAGTGTTCGATACCCGCAAATAACAAACTTTTACTAATACGTATTAAGTCTGAAATGGTAAAAGGTTAAAGTTCATATACACAAGAACAAAAGTCTTAAAATAATCCAATTGTCCGAACAATAGTGTGACGTCTGGGAAATGTATTGTCTAATAAGATCATCATCTGGGACACCTTTTATTTGCATCATCGGACATGTGCTAAAATGACCTTGTGTAAGACAGTCCGAAATGTTAATTCAATATACCTTTGGAAACGTTCAATAACACGACCCTGACTTTCAGAGGTTTCTCTTTTGATCTTTTGGGACGTCATGCACTGTGATCCTTTGTAAACATTCATTAGCACGAACCTGAATTTCGTATTGTTCTCGCAATGAAAGACCATAGGATTGTACTATAGTCATACCATTCTGGGAGTGAAGCGTTTCTATTATCCCCTCAAAGGAAATATATGTATGAATGTAAAGTTTTTGTTGTGGTTTTTGATATCTTTGTACCTGGCTGTATTTGAGGACTTTCTCATATTAAAACATACGTAATCGTTTAATTTTAGATTTATATCTATATAGTTTGAAGAACACCGTGAAATATATTTATTCAACGAATAAATTTTATTAATCGGAGATAATTCACCTGGAAGATAAAATATTATTGAACTGAAATGCCTCAAACATGAACATTCACATGAACTCTATGTTTAACAGATAAAAGAAGAACTCAACTTTATGTATTATACGTTTAAAAGTAACACACAAACAAACAGGTGTCTACATCTAAAATCCAATGATTTATTATAAATAAAACAGTATTTTGTTTCCTTTTTAAAGGGATATTATAGTTCCTGAATGTCGTTCTTCTTTCTTTACAGACTTACTCGTTTAATAAGCAATAATTATGTAATGCAAAAATACTGACATAACAAGCGGTTGAAGCTAATTAATTATGCTTCGCTGGCGGGTGCCCATTATGACGAAATTGTAAAGGTCACGGTTGTTGTCACCAAGCGTCATTGGCACTGACTAGCACCCATAATAAGGAAATTTACTTGTTCTGTCAAAAAAATAGTTTATCGTTATATCTGTGTGTACTTTTAAAAAGAATTGGTCTTATTTAGAATTGAAATGATGTTATGTGATAGAAGAAAATAAAATGATTAGGGTTATGGTGTTTAACGCCACTTTCGACAATATTTCAGTTATATCGTGGTGGTCAGTTTTCTTGGTGGAAGAAACCGGAGTACCCGCAGAACACCACCGACCTGCCGCAAGTCACTGATAAACTTTGTCACATAATGAAAAATGCAAGAAAACATACTTAAACGCCAATTTAACAAATAAGAATAATAGGTGGTGTCAATTCAGACTATATCAGCTGTTCTAACGATCATACAAAGCTCGCTAACATAAACATAATATTTATTTATTTATGTGAATATTTCTCTATTTTTTTTTCTTCTTTTAACTATAAAATTAGTATAGAACTGACTTGTTGTCTTTGAAGGATCAGATCAGAGGTCATCGTGAATAAATCTTTTCTCGGAGTGCAGCAAATTTTGCTTCCTGGACAGTAATTAAATTCGTTGATATTTGAAGCATGGCACGAATTTATGAGGTATATTATTAGAAACATAAATATGTTTTTTATTGTAAAATTAATTTAAATTTCAGTTAAAAATCAGTAAAAGTGTTCGTATCTATACATTATGAAAATGTATTTAATATATTAAAGGACAAACGTAAAATTAGTTCTCGTGATTCAATCGGTGGTCAAAAGAATCTTATTATCTAACTTTGATGTAAAAATTACAATGCTTTAAATCCGGATCATTGACAGTATACGAATTATTAGTTTTTCAAAAAAAGAATATGTTATAAAATTATTTAATTCAATCGATATCTACAAAGACGAGTTTCTTCAACAGTAGAAACATTGTTATTCCTCGAATAAATAAGATTGAGTTTCTTTCAATAAAATTATTGATAAAAACGTGAACATGTTAGTAAATATGTTTTTCAATAAATGAGGTGAAGAGTAATTTCGTTTTCAAAATCATGAACAATAGAAAAACGGGTGATTGAGAATACATTTGAAGTCACTGATTAGTTCATTTTCTGTTTCATCTATATCATCACATTGTAATATTGAGAATACGCAACATTTACAGTGTTAATCTACAAAAAATATCCCTAGAACGATCAATATAACATTTATTTGGGAAAATACCCTTTTCCCACTGATTGGGTGGCATTTTCTACCCGAATATTGTAATCTATAAACCTTTTAAATTCCCTCGGAGTATCAACCATTTGATTTTCATGAATAATTAAACCGAAAAGTTGGATTATAAAATTTTCAGAAATATAAAACCTTCTGGAAGTAACAAAGGCTTTTCATTTAGGCGAACGAAATAGTCCTTTCTAGCAATACCAAAATTATAAAAGGCCGTCGTGGTCGTGATTGTATGGTAATTGGATTTACAGCTACCTGTACAATCAGTGCCTATCACCGCTAATGTTGTGAGTTCGAACCCCGCTGATGGCGAGGTGTACTCGATACAATATTATGTGATTAAGTTTGTCAGTGACTTGCGATAGGTTGGTGGTTTTCTCCGGGTACACCTGTTTCCTCCACTAATAAAACTGACCGCCAAGATATAACTGAAATATTGTTGAAAGTGGCGTTAAACAACATAAACCATAACCCATAATTATATCTTTTTTTAAAAACAGCAAATAGTTGATCCTTTTACTTTAACAACATTGTTCCCTTGTCAATTTAGGAAACATCTAAAGGAGTAACAAATGCTACACAGTTTATGTTTTATTATATAACTGTGACATGGATCATACTATTAGTTACCACAATCTTGTAAATATTTGTTCCGTTCTTGTTAGATAACCATCACTGAGGATAATCATGAGGATTATGTTACATGGCATCAATTATATATATATTATTTCCAAATGTCGTGTACTTTTAAAAGGCCGAACTAAAGATATCGAAACAGACATGACAACGTGTGTTGATATGATAACGATTCACCGGTTCCCTTCGATACAAACAAATAATATGTAAACTTGTCTATTACGAGTATATCTTGTCCAAATATTCTAATTCTGATATCGCTGGAGAAATTGTTTAAAATATTGATTTCAATAGCATTGTTTATTCTGATTTTAATATAAAACGCTGATTTGATATTTGTATAAAGTGCATTACATGTTACACATGTAAGGTCATGTCTTAATTCAATGATAAACCCACAACTGGAGTACATTTGTAATAACTCATTATTTGATTTTCCAGTATTTGAAGGTTCAACATATCAATAATTTAATACATTTGACTAATGGGAGGGCCGTCGTGATCGTATGGTAGTTTGATTTACAACTACCTATACAATCAATGCCTATCACTACCAACGTTGTAAGTTCGTATCCCGCTTATGGTGAGGTATACTCGATACAACATTATGTGATAAAGTTTGTCATTGCCTTGAGAGATATCGGTGGTTTTCACCGGATACTCCGGTTTCCTCCACCAAGAAAACTGACCACCACGATATAACTGAAATATTATTGAAAATGGGGTTAAACGCCATTCCCTAACACTTAGCCTTACGAATGCAATATCTATTTGAATCTGAGGAAGAGTTTAAACTGTGTTCAGTACAAAATTTTCAGACACAATTAAGTTATTGTCCAGTTGGACGACGAAAGCTTTTGTCTGTGTTCCCACGAAAGAATAACAATATATTGAGAATATGCAAATTTTCATTTCCTGCACCATATATAGCATCCGTCGTATGAAATTTCTCTTAAGAAATATATTTAAAATACATTGTAATAAAATTGCTAAAATATTTCTTTATTATATTCAGTATTCAATGACAATTTCAATAACTTGTCGACCAGTATGAGAGAATCGATTTGATAAAATCACCGCGTGTCAGCATGGGCATCATCTCCCCTGCAATTTGGATAATTTTGGAAGGGGTGACCACATAGCTCATAATCACCGTAACCTTATGACATAAATACAAAATCGATGGACATGAATCCATGTACAAATGTATATTTTGGAACTGTTCCGACAGTGTGTTATTTTTTGTTTTTCATTTATAATTAAGTGCTAAATTAAGTATGTAAGAACTATCATTGTTGTATTTGTTGAACGTATAATGTCAAGAAAGGCTCTCATTTTTCTTAAAATTGACCGTCAAGTTTCACCTGGAGACTCCTTTGATTTTAATACCTTAATCTTGTATTTAAGATCTGCGGTTTTGAATTGCAAGATAAATATTTATCTAACGAATAAATGGTGAATATTCAAATCTTAAATATATGTAAAGGGAATTACACGATAACGGAAAACGTTCTTGTGTTTATTTGGTCATAGTACATGATGACATTTTTATCGATACAATCAAACCATACCCCAGACATTAACAACTACATATGGTAACCATTTACGACTATATGTTCTAAACATCTACAGAAATGTGTGACAACTCCTTCCAGTAATATATCACGGACATTTAGAGAAAATGTATGACAGTCCATCTCTAATAATATACCATATATATTTACAGCAATGTATGACAACCACTTTCAGTTAATATACCCCAGAACACTTATTGAAATGCATGACGATCATCTTCAATGATATACCCCAGACATATAAAGCACGATATCACAACGATTTTCAGTGATATATCATGAATATAATGTATGTCGCAACCGTTTCTGACAATATGCCAGACATTTACAACAATATATAACAACCATTTTTGTAATATACCCATCCAACAGATATGTACATTTTTAGCGCTATATCGCACATTCAGCACACAGAGGAATTAGCTATATACCAGTGGTTACTTGGACAATTATGTAAATTTGGTATACAAGTGAGATTGAAAAGATTAACGTTCCCGCTACTGTGGTAACGTCAACAGAACTAATGATAACCCTGTGATTTTACAGATTTATAGAAGTTCTAAGTTTTTAGATGTAAATCCTAACCAGTCAATTCTGTATTTTTACAGTAAAAGAAATATGACTTGTACACAAATACAGAATTGTTAGCTACTTTCTCAACTGGATTGAATATTTGTAATCATGGTCTGCTAAACACCAGGCTCTCTTATGACCGAACTGATGGCGATTTTTATTCGTATACGAGTGTCACTAGTGGAGCAGGATCCGCTTACCCTTCCGGTGCACGTGAGTTCAACACAGGCCTTTTGTGGGGTTCGTGTTGCTCAATCTTTAGTTAGTTTTCAGTGTAGTATTTTGTATATCATTGTTTGTCCATTGTATATTACCTTCCCTTTTTTTTATTTTGCGGCTTCGAATTCCTCATTGGCACATTCAAACTTGTTTATTCTAGTTTCCTAATTTTATTTGTAATATGTGTCAGCATAAACCATCTTTCTCTCCTTGGAAAATGACATATACAGGCATCGACTGATTTCATTATTAATTTGAAATTATATTTACAATTAACGGGTTTGAGCGCTCTGTAGTCGCAGCTTGTCTCTATCACGTTTCTTCCTAGATTAAGGTTGACGAAAAATGGTTTTTAAATGGTAATAAAATTGATGTATGTAATGAATTTATGTACCTTGGTATACTTTTTTATTATACTGGTAACTTTGTGCATACACAGAAAATGCTTTCAAATCAGGGTAGAAAAGCTGTTTTTTCATTATGTAGTAAAATCAATGAAGATTATTTTAACTGTGAAACATTATTGTCACTTTTTGACACATATGTATCAAGTATTTTTAATTATGGATGTGAAGTTTGGGGATATCATAAAGTTGATGATGTAGAGAAGGTTCATATTAGTTATTTAAAGCGTATTTTAAAAGTAAGAAAATCTGCTGTTAACTATATGATATATTGTGAGTTGGGAAGATTCCCTATGTATATTGAAAGATATTGTAGAATGCTCAGATATTGGTTTAAATTGCTTTATACTGATAACTGTATTTTAAAATGTTTGTATGAAGATATGTTTGAATACCGTTTTCATAACATCTGGATATCTCAGTATGTTAACCATGTAGATTGTTTTATATGTGAATTTAAACAAAGAATGAAGGATAACTTTATTAGTGAAATGAATACATTTTTTAATGAGTCTCCTAAATGTCATTTATACAGATATATTTTTGACAACAATGTTTTACAATTTTATCTTGATCGTCCAGTTAATTATATTTATAAGCCATATATTTGTAAAATGCGTATATCAGCACATACTCTTAATATTGAAACTGGAAGATTCTATAATTTAGATCGTAATGAAAGAGTTTGTAGTATGTGTAACTTAAATGTTGTTGAAGATGAATACCATTTTGTTCTGCAATGTGAAAAATATATTGATGTAAGAAGAAGATATCTTAAGAAATAGTATTGGCAAATACCGTCATGTTTTAAATTAGTACAATTACTGTCTGTACGCAATATTAAAGAACTTAACAATCTTGGTAAATATTTGTTATTAGCTGAAAAAATTCGCAACGCTTAGTTTCATTTCATTTTGTATTATTGTTTTACGTATATATATTATCATGCTCCGCTGTTACTATCATAATTGTATATGTATTTTCACTGAATGCATTAAATAATTGTATATTGTATGTATATTTCTATAAGCAGTATTGCTTTTGAATAAAGAATTTGAATTTTAAGGTCGTATTTTATATCTCTCACCAATACTTATAAGTATAAGATCATTCTTCGAGGAGACTGGTTTGGTGGTTAAATCATCTATATGTAGATTTTGCAATGCTTTAAAAGTTTTCACATTATTTCACTTCTTTGCATTATAAATCATGTAATTTAATGTTTGTCTTCACTTCATGACAAGTATGTTGTTATTTCTGCTGATAAAGGTTTCAATGTCATTATTTTTGTTTATAAAGATAGTCTCAACGAAGTTCTGACCACAGAAATGACGGTTACATTAATATTTGGTAATTCGACTTGCACAAACGAGGATTTCGACAAAGCAAAGAAGAAACCTGGCAAATCATCAGACATACATGTTCTAAATGAACGTTCCGACGAAAGAAGAAATTTATGGTTTGTCGTTATTATTGTATTGCAATATTGCTCAATAGACATTAAGCAATGGCCAATCGAAAAATCACCAAAAAAAATCCAAACAAATGTATGCGATTCTTCTAAAAGATCTACAAAGGAATGTGCAGTAAATATGACTAGAATTGTCCTTCCGTATAACATTAGATAAATGTGGATACTGAATAATTTAAACGATTTTGTAACTCGGGATTTTTCTGAAAAAAAAATCCATATATATATATATTTCTCCAAACTTTTGACTTCCTTTCACATACAAATTAAAAAAACACACATTAAAAATCATTCGCAACCTCTTTTACGTATTAAATGTAAAACCAATTCATTGAACCCTACACACAGCTCTTGGCAACCAGATCTCCAACAGTCAAACAGGTATGTACACACAACAAAAACTGCATAAACTCAAAATATACTCGTTTAGAGAAATGACAAAAAAAGAACCGTACAAAAGTAGGGGTAATTAATATGCATTGTTAACTGGCTATGTTTATAGCTTATTTAGGTAAAGGTAGATTAAAACTGAATATTCATTTAGATTATGTACCAATTCATATAAATTCAGAGAAATGTATGATTTTCTTTCTTAATTAGTATTATGGAGACTTCATATTTGTTGAGTTTGGAGTACACATCTGTGAGAAATTTAATAATACTGTTCGCTTGTAGTCTAGAAGCTGTTTCGTGATTGAGTTGAGGTATGAATCATCATCATTGAAGACTACAGAACGACTGTGTGATGAAGAACAGGAATAAAACAGTTCTTTCTTAACTTGATTTTACTCCATCTGTAGATGTATTTTTTTTTCACATTCAATTTGAGCCATATCTGCTCGTATTACTTTTTATTTTAATTAGCATATTAAAGTATAGCAATTTGCTTTTGAGATCAAAATGCATATATATTCTAAGGGATATCCCCTTGCAGACAATTTATATTAAAAAAACTAGATTGATTAAAAAAAAAGAAAAAGAAGAAGAAATGTTGTTCCAACACTCCAGAGTCCCAATTGTATGTTTAGAAACGAGCTTGAACCTCACACATATACTGTCTCATTTGCGAATGTTTGTTAGCTATGTGTTCGTTGGTACATGTTAGCATGACTTTTATCCAGTTGGGATTAATACTGATATTGGTGGTTTATCTTTTGGATTTTTTGCAATTTTTTCTGGGTTTTTTTTTTTTTTTTTTTTTTTTTTATATGCCAGTCAACATATATACCTGCCGATTTTGATATAAAATATATTAGAAAAATTACAATAGATTGTACGGTTCCACTATTGATACATTCTTTTATTTTATATTGCAAATGTTCAGTAGTCATATTGAAAACACAATTTAATTGCATAGCATTAGTCATATATGTGTGTGTTTCTTAAATATTACAGCTTTATTATTAACTTCGAACTTTTTTTGATTTATATGTCCATACCCTCAAACATATTATTAATAATATATATTAAAACAACAAATAATAGTAGATAATACTAACCCTTTTCTCTTCTGTCTTTTTAGCAGCTACTAACAAGCTACTGTATTTTCCTTCCCTCATAACAAAATCAGCACTCCTTCTTTTAGCTTGACCGCCATGGTTCCCGTGTATCGTTCCTCTCCGCCTGTTATTGTCAAACATTCCGTCTTTTATTAAAAATGTGTCTGATCTTCGTCTCTTCAGAACAAAAACAGTTGATTTCGCTGTACTTCGAAATTTGCTTACTCCTCTAATACCATGTGTTGGTTCGTTTGTCAATAAATTATTGCACTCGCGTACTATTTCTGAAGGATCTCCTATTGTCCTCCGTTTTCGAGTTACGTCCCTTTCATGTAAAAGTGGCCGTTGTATCCATCCTTCTTCTTGTCTTTTGTTTAGTGACAACCTGCGGAATTTAGATGCAGCAATCATTACACCAGTAATAGAATTCATACTAGATTTTCTGTTACTCATTTTATCCTCATTTAAAAGTTTCGTTATTTCATTTTAATAATTTTACTGTTTGATCTTCTGTTGTCTGTATTAAATTAAGTTTCTTCAGAGTTATTTAAAATCGAACAATAATTTAAAAATCTTGTGAGTTTTAATTAAGGGGAGTGGGTTTCCAATGAATCGTTGTCAATTGATAAAATATGACCACCTTCATTCAAAATATTCACAAGAGTAAATATTTTTTTGTACTTCAGTAACTAATTGATTGTTATAATATTTATTTCAAATTTAAAAACTTTTCAAAATTTTAAATGTTTTAATTATCCTGTAGATGCCCCTTTTTAAAAACACGATAATCGGTAAAAACAACATTTTCATAATCAGAGTTTCGATTACAATTTTAATAAATAGTTTATTGTTATTAATACAAATGTTCACAATGCGAATTACGGTACATATTACATTTTTGTAACAACACGAGTGCGTGTACTTGTCCTCATTTCACCTGATTTAACCAAGGGAACGCCCAGTAGGTTGATTAAATCTATTTTGGGGGGTAGATGAAAGCCAATATGAGAAAGTATGCTGAATTTAAAAATAATATTTTCCTTTATAATACATAATTTCATTATGATTCAGTTTTCACGCCGAAATTTCCGTACGTAATACTCACTGTAGAAATTCTTAGCACATTGCTAACAAATAATACAAATTCAAATTGACCTTTACACATTTGAATTGTCTCTCTCCCCAACCAGTGGATATAGAAATAATTTAACCCACAGGTTGGTAATTTGGTATTCGCTTAATTTCCCTCTAACCAATTTCTGACATTCCGCTAGTCGAGTCCGACGGACCTATAATTCGACAGCAGAATTATTGTAGAATGGTCATCATGCGATCAGAAACTGAAAACATTCAAAACAAAAGGAAAAACACAACACAACATGTGCTGAATACCACTATATGCAAACAAACACAAATATCGTAAGCAAAACACGACCCCTCCCGCAAACAACTGGAAGTAAAAACGAACCGGACATCGTTTCTATGCGGAAACCACAACGGACAACACAAGGCGGAACCAAGAAGGCACACAATAGGACAACACAAAAATTAAAAGATAAGAAACACGGACCCCACCAAAAACCCGGTAATGAACTCAGTTGCTCGCGATGGGCAGGCTGTTCTTGCTTCTTATAAGACGCCCGACGTGTTACTCATATATAGTCAAGTCAAGTAACAGATTCATTTTCATTTGAGAAATGGATATTTCGTAGCATTCAAGCAGATCGTGATGACAACAGTATAATTTGTGTAGCAATGACTTCAACTTAGGAGCAACGTAGCCTTATTTGAGTAGCTGAGCTCTGTCCAGAAAACCACTGTATTGAGCACAAGCTCTTATATAACGTATAAGTTGTGAAATGTAAAATGCTGGTGATGCTGTAATATTGTTACTGATAAAAATGACTATTGGAAAAGTGAAGTTCTCACATTTGTCGTAATATGTAGGAATACCGGGCCTTTAAGACTACTGGAGGATCAGAGAATCGAGTCGTCGGAATATAGTTCTGATCCCATTTCTATTTTTATCCCTACTTAACATTCATGTAGACATTTATGCAGATGAACCTTACATGCTGTTTTGACGTGGTTAAAATGGATATCATGCAAAAATGTTTGATGATTAGGAAGTGGTAATTAGAATCTGTAATTCGAAGAACAAACATTTCAATGATAAAAAAGGAAAATTAAAAAAGACCAACAATGGTCGACACTACAAATAAAGCTAAAGATTGAGCTACACGAAACCCACTAAAATGGGGATAGATTCATGTGCTTTAAAAAGATAGGTAGTTCCTGTTCCATTAGAGGCACTCATCGTGCTACTGTTAAACGATGTGTACATCATGTGATTTGGAAATCGTGTTAGACACCAATATATGTAAATAAATACAAATAACATAAATAAAATAGCAATCCCTTACAAACCAAATGGGAGTAAGGATGAACCGAACAACGTTTGTACATGGAAATCGTTGTGGACAGCATCGTATGGAACTAAAACCGTGAAGACACGAACCTTACTTAAAACCGGTGGTAAACTCATGTAATCCGGAATAAAGTCACGAATTAGGAGAGGACGGGATTGTGATTACGAAGAACAGGAAATCACTTTTATTTTTGATTCTTGTTTAATGTAATATCAGTAATATTTTACCTGTATCATATTTCTATGCGATGAGGTTTATAAGGATTGACGTCGACGTCATAGTAAATGAAATATACATAATATATATTACATGACATTTTATTGGAAATATAGTGCAGCAACACTGGAAAGTCTATTTTATAGGGTTAATGCAATTTTTCAGTAGAAATCCACTAACCAGTTGAGAGTAACTGACAAACATGTTCACATAATGTTATGTCGAGAACACCTTGCCATGATTGAGAATAAAACTTTAGCGATGATAGACACTGGTTGCATAGGTGAATGTAGATCTAACTAACTTACAATCGCTGCCGTGACATTCCGAATACATAGGTGTTCACGTTATTTTTGGCATTTGCTTTGTATGTTTTATAGTAACACTTCGATTTCCAAAGACAACTATCAATATCATTTAAATCTTATGACTTTAAATGTGAATCACCTACACAACACATACTAGTCTTCATATCATTGACTCTTTTATATAATAGTTCAATATTTTTTAACTAGAACTTGAATATGTTACAGCTATTACTGAAGAAAAATATTTTTAGAAATATAGTTCATTTTTCAAGATAACTAATCTGGATAAGTTATATTGGTCGGTCTGTTTCCGTCAAAGGAAAGAGTATTTTAATTTCTATGCGTTCAAATCGGTTAAAACAAATTTAGCCTCGGGTTCTGTTTTTCAAATACTGTGTATTTGTTAAAAGGCTAAGTCTTGTTACAAATCTGTATATACAACATATATTTTACATTGAAATTCTTTTTAAAATGTTTCGAGTGCTACTGGACACCTTGACATTTTTGTTTTGTGTATTTTGTGTCAATAAAAATGACGAATAAGCGTTTCAAATGAACACGTGTAGAACACGAAATTAAACTACAAATTAGGACATAGTTTCTTCAACTTGCATGGTATGACCACCTATTTGTTAGATGTGGTCGTTGGTGGTAGGTTTATTGCAAGGCAACATTTTTCAACTTTGTCATTGGCATCCCCTTTTTCTGTGTCTGTCAGTAGGCCCGTATCAGAGCCCCTGCCCTTTCACGATGACAATCAAAAACATTGATCATTTGGCACATGACGGAACCTTCTTCTCTTCCTTAATGACTGACTAATTGATTGTAACCTTGTTCTTGTTGTGAATATAGCTGAATTACTGCTCATTTCACGTTAAGCAACAATAAATCAATCAATCCAAAAGTCGGACTATCGTGCATAGTTCTAAAGTAAAACAAGCTAATTTTTCTTGCAATTGAATATGTTCGTTTTGTAAAAAAAAAAAAAAAAATTACAATAAATCCATGATATACATGTATACATGTACTTATTAAGACAAAAAATACCATTACAATATAATTTGTGGCATGTCAGAAGAGATATTTCAGTATTGGAACCACCAGGGTTAATACAGACAACACAATAGTTAAACAAATCAACAGAACAAAAGTTGGGACAACACCAGCTTACCGTCAAAACAATAGTTGAACAAATTAAAAGAACAACAGTTGGGACAACACCAGCTTACCGTCAAAACAATAGTTCAACAAATTAAAAGAACAAAAGTTGGGACAACACCAGCTTACCGTCAAAACAATAGTTCAACAAATTAAAAGAACAAAAGTTGGGAC
>MJUT01016960.1:1180389-1224498 GCA_002080005.1 Gigantidas platifrons
GATACCCTCGAGGACTAATAGACTACTGGGCTGTCTGATGATACCCTCATGGACTAATAGACTACTGGGCGGATGATACCCTCGAGGACTAATAGACTACTGGGCGGATGATACCCTTGGGAACTAATAGACTACTGGGCGGATGATACCCTCGAGGACTAATAGACTACTGGGCGGATGATACCCTCGAGGACTAATAGACTACTGGGCGGATGATACCCTCGAGGACTAATAGACTACTGGGCGGATGATACCCTCGTGGACTAATAAACTACTGGGTGGGTGATACCCTCGTGGACTAATAGTCCACCAACAGAGGCATAGCTCAAGTTATAGTAATAGAAACGTAGGTGTCAATTTTAGTGTTTATGACACGTTACTGGGATATCTACATTGTAACGCGGGAAATAAGATTCTAGAATTAAAGTATTGATGCAGAATCTTCGACTTGCGAAATTATTGGATGTTTTTACATGGGTATATTCACTGTAGAATGTTTGAGTAGCCTTGAATTAATGACATATTTATTTATTTATACATATAATTTATTTCACTTTCAACATTCGATACTGAATAGATAAAATATTTCAAATACATTTAATTCTTTGGTTTTTGCTTGGCATTGTTAATTGCTTCTGTTCAAACTACGTTGTCAAAAATATTGAGTAAATTAACAGAGGGAAAGATAAATGCGAAATTATGGGTACTAATCAATTCGAAATGAGAAACAATATCCAGCCACAAATAGATGGTAATTAATTCTAATAATAGATTACTAATTAAACACCAGAAAAACATTCCCAGAAATATTTGGACAAGTCCGTTTTCACACGAAAATATGAATACATAGTTCACCAAAAATGTGCTTAAATGTGCCATTTTTAAATGTATCGTTCATTTCAGAGTTATTATAAAACGAAAATAATGAGCATATAGATGGAACATTTAGTTTAATAATAACAAAAAGACAGAGCATATACAAAATAATAAAAAGATAAAACATTTAAAAGAAATAAGTTGTTTTAGGTGTGTAATGAAACTATTATGGCTTGAACAAGTGTTTATGCTTATATACAAAAAAAAACGTTAAAATAAATTTAGCTTGTGTTGTAATATAAGAAGACCACTGACCTTCAGAAAAATTTTGAGATCAATGTTTTCTTAACTTTGTTGGTACAGGACTTGTAGTTCAAATTTGATAAACATTTCCAATACTTTGATGGTTATCTGTTGGGTGTTGATAATCTCGTTAACTCTCAGTTATTTCAATTATCACTGCAGGAATATTGGATATCCTTACCAGAAGTAACGGACATATCATTCATTAATAATTCCTATTAGTTTCATAGACTGGCCAGTGTTATATTGGACGTATCACAGACAACAGTAATTATTGCAAGTAATCACATATTTAACAATAGAAGGGGCAACATTTTTTACATTCGTATGGAATATGTAAATTAGGATGATATTTACCACATGTTCTGTTTTATGAATGGAAGCTACTTAATGACCATATTTGGAACAGCCATTCACAGACAAGGAACGGTCTTGATAAGAATTACATTTGTGAAATTCTTGATTTCCTATAAATTAATACATTCCTTAGTTAATTTTGCATAATAAGATCATCATTGGAACCATAGTGTTACAGGAAAAATATATATTTGATAGTTGAAACTTTTGGACGACCCAAGAACTCAACAAAATGGTGACAATTTCAGCAGCAATTTTACTTCTATGTGTTAAAACAATAGCAGGTTAGTGAATTTTTATATTATTTTCATACATTTTTATTAAATATATTGTATTTTTCTATTAATTACCATTATAGCATTAAATTCAAAACCAAAATTGCTCTGTTACATAAAGAAAATTAATAATGTTACTTGTTAAGAAGAATAAAGGTTTGCATCTGTATCGAAAATATGAAACGACATGCATTGTATATTTTCCCAGGGGTTTTTAAATACAAATAATGACCTAATTGTGTATATTATATAGAATCTCTGGTACTAATTAAGACTGTTGTAGTGAGTTAAGCGGTTATATTGTGTGTAATTTATAGCGTATGTCCAAAAATGAATACAAACATAATTTATTATTTGTAAGCTTGTTCTGATGATGAATATAAACAACGCCATGATATAGCTGACATATTGCTAAAGTTGGCATTAAACACCAATCAATCATCAATGAAAATAAACATCTTACTTGACGCTGTTAAACAGCAATCAAGAAAAAATATATAATATTTTCCACACCAATAACTTATTTTCATTTTACTAGAGCTTAACAAAGATGGAATACGCTTCTTTCTTTAATTTACTTGGAAATATATAAACAGAAAATGGGGAAAATGGGGTTTTGTATAATAACTCAAATGTGTGTTGCTTGAAACTGATGCATTAATACTCAAAACCGAAACTGGGGGAAATGAGGATTTGTAAAATAACTCAAATATTTGTTGCTCTAACCCCTTTAACCCAAATTGAGTAACCGTCACAAAATAATAAATAAAACACTTTAAAAAAAAGAGTAACCATGGCATGTTCTGTTGAATGTCGGAATGTTGTGTAATATATTACGACCTTCAGTTAGATTTCCACATACATATAGTGTTGTTGTTGTCCTGTTACATGACAGGTGTCGTCCATAGATCAGGTGAAGCTGACCTGTTACATGACAGGTGTCGTCCATAGATCAGGTGAATCTGACCTGTTACATGACAGGTGTCGTCTATAGATCAGGTGAAGCTGACCTGTTACATGACAGGTGTCGTCCATAGATCAGGTGAAGCTGACCTGTTACATGACAGGTGTCGTCCATAGATCAGGTGAAGTTGACCTGTTACATGACAGGTGTCGTCCATAGATCAGGTGAAGCTGTCCTGTTACATGACAGGTGTCATCCATAGATCATGTGAAGCTGTCCTGTTACATGACAGGTGTCGTCCATAGATCAGGTGAAGCTGACCTGTTACATGACAGGTGTCGTCCATAGATCAGGTGAAGCTGTCCTGTTACATGACAGGTGTCATCCATAAATCAGGTGAAGCTGTCCTGTTACATGACAGGTGTCATCCATAGATCAGGTGAAGCTGACCTGTTACATGACAGGTGTCGTCCATAGATCAGGTGAAGCTGACCTGTTACATGACAGGTGTCGTCCATAGATCAGGTGAAGCTGACATGTTACATGACAGGTGTCGTCCATAGATCAGGTGAAGCTGTCCTGTTACATGACAGGTGTCATCCATAGATCAGGTGAAGCTGTTCTGTTACATGACAGGTGTCATCCATAGATCAGGTGAAGCTGACCTGTTACATGACAGGTGTCGTCCATAGATCAGGTGAAGCTGACCTAGTCTTTCATTCTTGTTCTTTTTGTTTATATAGTTGGATCTTTGTTATTTTAATTTTTATCAATATTTTATGATTCATGATGTTATTTGTATCTGAATTGTGATTTTGTTTTTTTTTTTGTATTGCTCATTTTAAGAGATGACGTCATCGCTACAAAAATTCTACGTTCGTCATCACGAATGAGTTCACCGTTACGAAATATCCATTTATCAATTAAAATTTGGATCTTTTCTTTCCTCTATCACCGAAAAGACTTACTGGAATTTGAATACTCTATATAACATAATGTGATAATGTGAAAACGCATCAAAACGGAAGAAAATATTGTTTAACATATAGAGTTTTTGTAACTTGTTTCCCAATCCTATTGATTACTTCTGATTATGTATTCTTCCGTTTTGATGCGTTTTCTATGTAAGACAAGCCATAAAGACAGCTGCGCGTGACCTTGTCTTACATGGCATTGTCAGCCAATCAAATCGGCCGAGTATAATCAATAGCCCGCTTCTACGACTGCTGTAGTAATATAAATTGTCGTCTTAGTAGATCTAAAAAAGCTTCAAATATCAATTTTACCTGAATTTTAGGTGATTTCCCCTAATAGATTTAATGCGGTTTTAAATAAGTGTGTATTTACTGCATTGCACGTGGCGTTGTAATATTTTGTGTAGTAAACATGACATTGACATGCGAATGAATGAATGAAATCGACATGCTTTGTTTTTAAGTTGAAACGGAAGAAACAGGTACTTGCACTCGTCCTGATTGAAGATCTGAGATTTCTTCCACTCATGAGAGAAAGTCAGCGTCTTTCCAATTGTTCCGCTACGTTCCACTCGTGAAAAGACGGAATTTCACACACTCGTGGAAGAAATCCCAGATCTTCAATATGGATTCGTGTAAGAACCTATTAGTATTTAATCAAATAAAATTGATAAAATAAAAATTAAAAAAGGGCTTGCAATGTTCAGAGAAATGTACTTAAAGGTTTTCCCTCCTGCAAAGTTTGAAAATAGGCGCAATTGAAATGAAACTAAAATATATATAAATTCATAGTAATGCATTGTAGAATAATTTCTATGTTCACATATTTATGTTTTAATATAAAGCAGATCATAAGAAGTAACATCTAAAATATGACAGAGACAGACAAAAAGGGTTTGAAAGGACACGAACGTAAAAACAATAATCCATTATCGTCCAGCTCAGTTGCTGACAAAACGTATCCTCTTTAAAGAGGACTTCATCTAATACTGACAATGATTGACAAATCCTTTAAAAAATATTTACTTGTGTTAATTACGTCTCTTAATACATCCTCCGATATAGAAATAGTGGTAGCTTGGCTGTCGTCTCAGTGTCGTTCAGCAATGTTAATGACAAAACTCGTAATATATATATATTCCCTTGAACACTTCAAAAGAAAATGATATTGAATAGTGACAGTGACTGATCAGTGACAAATTCTTTATAAATCAATCACATCTTTGTATTTCATCCTCCTATATAAAAAAAAATGCAAAATACACAATCGTTTTATAGAATTTGTTCTAGATCTGCACGAGTTTAAGTAAAGGTGTTATTCAATTATTTTAATTTATGCTTCCTTAACTATTAATGGTTGACCAGCACTGTTTAAACTTTCTTTTCATGTTTCTGTAGCCATTTAAAAAAAAGAAGTTTGATTTAATTATGTGCACCTGATGCACTAAACTGATAATTTGTATCTTTGTTGTTTGTTTCACCTGCAATTTTATTGCTCCATTATAAGCGCTGATTTATTTACGTAAGCTTATATTCTAAATTCTGAAAACACTACGAGAACAAATAGTATAGATAAATGTGAAATGAGAATCAATCATGTGTTTGAATAGAGCATATAGCATGAATATTTAAACAGTGATGGTCATCGATTCCACCAATATCAACAAAACGAACAATCACTTCTACTATAATCTTAACTGAACTCAGTGAACACAAAAATGACCACGAGATGTGACATTGGAAATATACACATACTGTATAAGAAGAATTGATGAGGCTTGATGGAAAATTGGAATGAATGAGTAAAACACGCATTTGAGAAATCCAAATTATAAAAAGGCTTTTTGTGGCTTTCGAATATCTCTATTTTGTGATGTTTATTCGATTCGACCTTTAAAGTGTCTTATTAACATACTTAGTCAGGTTCTGCAGATAATCCGCTCAATGTCCAAATAATCGGATTCACTTTAAAAAACAAAATCGGCTGTAGACAGATAAGAAGAACCAACGATTGTGTGGGGGTGTTTTTTGTAATGTGTCATGGGATTTACTGCAGAAAAAAACTACGATTTTGTGTGGGTGCTTTTTGTAATGTGTCATGGAATTTACTACAGAAAAAAAATACAATTTTGTGGGAGTGCATTTTTGTGATGTGTCATGAGTTCTACTACAGTTATATGTATTGTTCTTCTAATATAAATGTCGTATATTTTCGAAATGGAAATGTTAAATAAATTTTCAGAAGCTCCAAATGAGCAAGAATTTGTTATTGTGGTCATTGGTGGCCCATTTCAAAGCAACAAATCCGTCCATATTCATCATCTCCTCTTTTTCTTTGGGGAATCTAAACTTCGCTTATTGGCCTTTCCCAGTGTCTTATTTTCACATATAATTGATTTATTGTTTAACCCCGCCACATCTGTGTGTCTGTCCCAAGCCATGATCTGGATTTCCAACGTCATATGTCGTGGTCTGTTTTGTGTTCGGTGAGTTCAATTAAGATGATTGTTCGTGTTGTTGATATTGCTGGAATTGATGACCATCGCTGTTTAAACTTTCCTTTCGTAATTGTTTTCGTCAGTTGACGATAAACCACAATTAATCAATAATTCAATGTACGAAGTTAACGCAATCTTTAGCACCTTCATGGTCATAGCTATACTCTGTATAAAGACTCTGAGATATCTCATGTTTACCACAAATGTCACCACATGAATACCGATCTTTTATATGCATAGCCAAATTAGTGTGCAGGTATATTCCGATATAGTAATTATCGGAGGTGATTTGGCTTTTACAGATGGGAAAATGTATTTGACGGAAGAGGGCTAGGAATATGGTGTTTAACGCTACTTTCAACAATATGTAAGTTTTATCGTGATGTCAATTTTATTGGCCGAGGAAACTGGAATAGTCGGAGAAAGCCACCGGCCTACCGCAAGTCACTGACAAACTTTTTCAAATAATGTTGTATCGAATACACCTTGACATGAGCGGGATTCGAACTCACAACTTTAGTGGTGATAGGCACGGGATTACATAGGTAGTTGTAAATCCAACTACCATACAATCACGACCACGGCGGCCCCTTTTCTTTTGACGTAAGATAACCTTTGTTTATTGACAATATACATGTACTAGTATGTAAACAAATAAATTAAATATTCATACCAAATATATCATGATAAATCAAATTGTTTACCAATTAATTAATAAGATCATCAGCAACGTCAATTATGCAAAACCTTGAATCAATCTGGAATTATGTATTAGTGATTTAGATGTCCTTAAAGACATATAAAGGTCTTTGAAGCCCTCTGGTGCTTATACTGACGTTCATTGTTATTTAGCAACATAACTTCACATTCAGGGATCACACAGCAATTTAATCAGATGTAAACATTCTGTATAAAAAAAATAATGATTTCTTTCAAATTTTATAGTAGACCAAAATGACGTAGGTATGTTTCATTTTCTGCTGACTTTCAAGTTTTATGCTATTGACCCAATGTTAATCTCTTCTCGTAATGTTCAGATCAAAAAGGACAACGTTATTAGTTTGAGTTCATATTACAGAATTAACAGCAGTAATCAATAAAGAGACAATAATCAGTTTATATCTACTTATTGTTAATGGTGACCTCAGATTTATAAATGTCAATAACAATTTGTAAGACATTTACTGAACAGTAATGTGTACAGTGGCCTAAAGTGATTAAATGAATTATTAACTTTACGTGCAATGCTTTGTACCTTCGTGGCCTTATAAACTTTGTAATAATTGATTAATTGTTTCTACTAAATGACACGATCAGCATCAAATTAGTTATAGCTGAAATCTCATGAAGATTACATGTATATACATGTATGTGAAATTTATTATTAAAACTAAGATTATCCTCCCTCGGATATAGGTCAACTCGTCATGCGCACTATGATACCTACGGGTTTATCACCTTAGTCGATGTTGACTATCCTGTTTAGGTCCTGCTGTTTTCTTGGTACCAACGACTTTAAAATATTTGGCTTTCCAATCATTTGATTTTGAGCATGCGTACCTGATGTAGGTTATTCCGCAAACATGCACTATATTAGAATATACGTTTTTATTTATATTGGTGGAGATTTATCATATTCTAATGAAGAGTAGTTCAGTGTGTGAGTTTTTCCATTCTGTTTTGGTCTGTTAAGATTCCAATACAATTCTGGAATAGTTACTGGCCAAGTCTATCCCAAACACCCACATATTTTTGTGCAGTATATTTCAGGCAGTTATGGAGATTATTTCGTGTTTACATTCTTCAAATATCATCCATTATCCATAAAAAGTATTTTAATAAACAAAGGAGTAACGCAAAACCAAATTAATTACCCCTAACTTGATTCAATCGTCGTATAAAACAATCCTTTGGTAGTAAGATTACTTTAACTGTTATGTATGACAACTTCACCTATAAATCATCGTGCAAGAGTCTTATGTTGTGTAAGATTAAAATTTCTGCAGCGATGATTAAAATTTAGATTTCTCGTAACCTTGATTGAGAACTTCCAAGACAAGAATAACCCGATTTTCAAAAACATCGCCATAGGAAAACCATGTTTTAAAATAAAGTATCAATATGGATACAGTCGTTATGTACTTGTGGGATATGGCCATTTTCAAGTTTATCATATACCTTGAGACACAACTGTTACTGTCCCTCGATATATAGATATGAATCAGATATATCATTATAAGTCGAATGGTAGTGGTGCACAGTTTGTTCCCATTACATTGCACAGTTAGTTCAAAATTATGTGTTTGTTGTTTCTATCACCAGTTAAAGCTAACATGGATAATAGATGATATAAATAATATTACCGTCGAGCTTTGATGTTTGAAAACTAAACTAACAAGAAGGTCAATCTCCAAGAATCGATGCAGATCCATTGAGGTCCACATTTACATCACTGATTGTGCTATATAATATTACGACTAACGCATTGATTTCAAGAATATGCCTGGTAGATCATACACTTGATGAATCTAACGAAGATTCCCCCACCCCAATCCACCCGAACAGCTAGGTTTGTACCTACCATCCTGGACTAACTTACGATAATGAGTCAACACAATTAAAATTACATACATTTCTTATTAATAGCAATGTTATATTCACCATGAATGAAATAGTCCCTTGGTATGTTTTAATACATCCCACGCAACGAATATACATTAATTATAAACATTTCGACAGATAATTGCTTGAACTCTAATGAATGATATTTATCTGTATGTACAACAATAACAAAAATAATGATGAAGACACGCAACAGAAATGAGATACAAAATCATGAATGAAATATTATCAGCTAGTATTTTATTTACATCTCTCTCATTACATGAACGTATGTCACGACTGTACGATACTTTCTCATTTCAACCTTTTTTTTTAATGAAACTAACTTTTACTGCATTTAGTTATTATATTAAGTATATCCTTGATAGATTTATCATTAAATTATAGAAACAACATAATTCAGTATGAATGAGATGTTTATATAAATTAATTACAGAATAATAACTTTCAATTTGTGCATAAAACGACTACACTCCTACATTTGTTTTTCATTTTCCTCTCCCTATTACAAGAAACACTTTTAATGTCCAATTATACAGTCAGTGCTTCGGTACTAGCATGGCTTATTAGATATATTTATTACTAAAATTTGTAGTTCCTAAATAAATAATTAATATAATAAATAATAAAATTAAGGTTTTTCTCCCTCGGGCATATCCGACCTTAGCTGTTTATGTCCTTTGGTTTATTGCTCCCAAAAACTTTAAATTATTTGGCTTTGCAGTCGTTCGATTTTGACCGTACCTGATGAAGGTTATTCCAGAAACGTACCTGATGAAGGTTATTCCAGTAACGTACCTGATGAAGGTTATTCCAGTAACGTACCTGATGAAGGTTATTCCAGTAACGTACCTGATGAAGGTTATTCCAGTAACGTACCTGATGAAGGTTATTACAGTAACGTACCTGATGATGGTTATTCCAGTAACGTACCTGATGATGGTTATTCCAGAAACGCGTCGTGCGCACTAACTTTGATATCTATTTTTTTTTTATTATATTTATAGTTTTATATTCTTCATTCACTTGTGTTTTTGCCTATTTAAACCAAACTTTGAATACAAATTAATATCCATGATGAGAACAGGTTCAAGACAATAATGCTGCCACCAGGATGCACATCGTCGTTGATATCCATCGTTGGGTAACTCGGCGTGACCAGTCGTGGAGCCTATAAATGGATATGTTCAATGTTTTAAATAAATCGAAGAGGTTGAAATTTGTTGCCTTGCAACGGGCCATTGGTGACCTCCCCTAATATACTGTTGCTGTTAATGAGTTGTGTTGGTCAATGAGAACTACACCCTGACCAGTAATTTCTAAGCAGCAATGAGCGTGTCATTTTCCAAACAAGAGGCATTTTTGACGTCCTTTTGTGCAAGTTGTGTGTTTCATTTGTCAAAAGGAAGTGATAACCTCACTCTTCATGAAAATATTCGAGTCTTTCGAAATGTATATAAATTTATTAAAGAGTCCAAACAGTTTCTAATTGTTTAAAATTGTTCATAAGCATTGCATCCATCCACTTTCACATCTTTTTTTGTTTCTTTTTTTGTTTTTGTTTCTAAAATATATATATTCTATACATATATATATTTTCTTATTTTGTTTTGTTTGATTTCTTATCAAGAATTACAGTTCATTATTTTGTCTGACATATCGTGCATGCTCTTGTTGTTATTATTGATAATTACACTGTAAATGGGAGAGTTAGCACAACTTGTGTCCAATCCTTTTTGTCATTTGTTCAAATAAAATTGTTATAAACTAATAAACTTTCATTTGTCCGGCCGTACCAAAATATGGTCGTGCTGGTATTTCAAAAACCACATTCGGAAGTAAACATTTATGAAAAATATACACACCCGTGTAGTGGTTAATATAACTCCTTTTATCTTATGTCGTGGGATCATACAAAATATATATAGTTCTGGGGTTGTAATTGTTCTTTGTGGAATTATCTTCTTTAATCATACTGAAACCTATGAAAAAAGCGATCTGCCACAAACAAGTATAACTTCAAAGATATTGAAATGTCAACTAACTTCATTACTTCTTTAAACTCGTTCTGGTACGAGAGTTAAATTGGATTATTTCTGAAAGTTAAGTTCATGTGAACAAAATTATAATACATAGTCAACAAAAGTACATTTTTCCAATTGTACGTACTTTGATGAATCTAACAAGGAAATAAAACATAAAAAACTATGCTCTTTTATTAGATATATAAAAATATGTCTGCCCTCATGTCTGAAAAATGTAACTCTCTCTGTCTCTTTCATGTTGTAAATATTGTATATACATGTAGCTGTTTTGTTATTATGTATTGTTTTACTTTAATGTCTTATCTGTATATCATTGTATTAACAAAGGTTACCAGAAATAAACATATATATATAAAGTTGTCTCATGCAACGTCGTGAATTAATCTTTACATGTTTTTTATATTTAATTTTTAAAATGTACATCTACCGGGTATATGCAAGACAGATACTAATCAAAATGGCATACAATAGAGTTTTATGTTTTGAATATTTCAGCCTTTATAAAAAGCTTCAGCTTTTATTATAAATTTTAGCATAAGTTTAAAATGTAAGATTATTTTTCAAACATCTATTGCATTAGAAAGATAAGGCTAATAAAAACACTTATGTTAGGTGATGCCCATAATGGGCCTTAATGTGCTTTTGAAGATCGTAGCTATAGGAAGCAGTGGTCTTGATGTGGTATTTAATTGTATCTTGTAGCAGTTTATGCGTATACATTGGTGATGGTTCCAATGTTTCCACTGTTTATTTAAGCTGCACATAACAGGGCTTCATATAATAATTATCTCCTATTTCGTCACGAAACGTCAAATGAAAATGGCAGCATCTGCCAAAGAACAATAGCATTTTGCATGGCGGAAACAACGTCAGGTCTGTAAGTTCTCTGAATGAGTGGACAATCCAATAAACGATGTAGGAAGTATATTAGAACCACCAGTTCGGTGTTAAGTCAGGGAACCATATTTATGATTTTATAATATTTCAAATGTAGAGTACAGTTTCAACTGTATTTGTCTCTAAAGACCAAATATTTAGATGACGCTAAGTCTGTGACGTAATTGTGTAATTTCAACCAATAAACAATTTTCAAATTTAATATAGTTGTTTTGTTTGTTTTTCATAATGGTTTTTCCACCGTTTGTCATTGATGAATATTTAGATATTGGAAAATGTTTTCTTAGGTTAATCACTTCTTTTTATATCTAATACGAAAAAAAAACATAATTATCCTCTATGACAGTTCTCACTAATCAATCATATGATAAATTTATCTGGAATCTGTCATTTTAGTCATTGAAAACATGGCATAATTTTGATATTTTTATTAACAGCCTCTCCTACCGTTTTAATCTCGTGGGAGTAAGTATGATAAAGTTGCATTCCTTACTAACAATCATATACTCAAAATGAAATTTATTGAATAATGATGTTGAACTATCAGCAAAAAATTAGGTTATACAAGTAAATAATTTGTAAAAATTAAAACTCCAGCTGGGAACATAAATAAGTGGCAAATAACTGATATATTATTCAGAAATTGATGAGAGGTATATCATATTATGCTAACCGTAAAGTCATGATATCAAGTAAGTAAGGAATAAGGGCATGTTAGTCTGCTCGTACCGCAACACTATCACCTTTCTGGTTAACCTTAGAATTTAGTCTACACGAACCGCAACACAGTCACCTTTCTGATTCACCTTACAATTTAGTCTACACTAACCGCAACACAGTCACTTTTCTGGTTAACCTTAGAATTTAGCCTAAGCTTACCGCAACATATTCACCTTTCTGGTTAACCTTACATTTTAATCTACAGGAACCGCAATACTGTCACCCTTTTCATTTAATTACATGCTGCTTCTGAGTAAAACAGCATCAAACCAAGTCTTCAATAACAATAATTTAAAAAATAAAGCAATACACTTACCGAATGTCAATAGAAGTATGCGTCCTCTCTACATCATCACATTCTAACTACCTTTATTAAGCACCCACTTTTAATTATAAATCTATTAGAAAGTTAAATCTCAATTGAATGTTCGGTGTGTTCGTGTCATTAAAATATAATGGCGTGTTCGATTAAGTATACTTTAGCTTGGATAATCCATTTGCATGATGCTTAACATTTTCAGTTTTCGTTTGTTTTTGGGTTTTTTTCATGTCTTTACTTATTATGAAATATGTATATAATATTATATAAGTTCATTTTGTATTTATTCATGTATGTATTAGAGAAGACGTTTCTAAGTTGTGAAACTTGTGTCCTATCCAATTGTTTATTATTGAACAATAAACTATGTTTAAAGTAAACCAAGTCTTCGATAAAATTGGAGTTACTAAATCGACCACTGTAACTATCGAATGCGTTCAAGATCAACGTGTCTTACTCATATTTAACGCTGGTGAGTTGTTGTGTAGGTTGTTATTTTTTCATGCTTTTAGTTGTTGCTGTTCGTTTCCCCTTTGGTTCTTTTTGTATTGGAAATCGAAAGAGACACAATATACCAGACAAAAGTTATGGAAAAAGCAGTATTTCAGCAATATTGATGAGGAGAGCATATCTACAATAAGTCAAATTTCATCAGCGACCACTCCCAACAATTTATTGTTCATTTTTACTTGCTGTGAATTGCCTGTTTGTGCAAGGAGTGTGGCATTCTCCATACCCGTACTCATTCGTGTCCCGTCCTAAGGGCGAGTTGTGTATTTCGTCAGATACCACAACTAGAGAACACCCATTTCGAAGGGGCTATATCCCACATCGGGTAAGCTATGTCCCAGTTATATACTTCGTTGCCCCTTCGGTGATCAACCCACTTTGGATCAACCTTGACATAATTATAACACAATATACCCCGTGCTAAGTTCGTAAAGATCGCTTGAGTCCCTATCTAATATGAATCAGTGTATTTTTTGACACATTCCTGAAATACATTCTCCTCGTCTAATTTTAGATCTTCAAAATCCATTAAACATTTTTTTTAGATCTTTTATCATCATTTTTCGATAAATATCTACAAATATATCAGAGCGCGGCAATCCCGACGAGAAGGTCAGATAAAAGGTTAACATTATAGCAGCAGAAATACTATCTAATAGCTATACCTGGTAAAACATAGTGAGATAATGAAATATCTGTAATGCATTTAAGACAAGAATAACATTTTGCAAAACCTTGGCAATTTGGTGTGAAATTAGAAGATATTTTTGTTAAATTTTGTGATATTTTTGACATGCCATTCATATTTTACGTGTTATTTGTACTAGATATTAGACCGAGTAAATCATATCCTTGAAATCATTTTTAAAGCAAACATTTTACACGTGCTTTGCTTTGATGAAAGTTTGATGGTTTATTCGTGATCATATTAAGACTTCGGGCTTTCTAAATAAACGTTAGAGAATATACCGAAGAGACAATCCAGAGAAACTGGCAACATACCGTACACAAGACGAAGACAAACAAAACAAAAACACAATATGTGTTGGACACCACTATACGGAAGCAAACAAAAATAACGTAAATAAGACATGAACCCTCCTACAACCAATTAGAGGTAAAGACGAACCGAACATCGTCTTATACGGATATCATAACGGACATCACCACCAGAACTCAGAACATAAAGACCCATAATAGGCATAAACAAATCTACCAGACAAATGTTACTTATATGTTACTAGTGGAACCGGAACTGCTTACCGTTCCTGGGCATCTGAATTCACCTCCGATTTTCAGTGGGATTCGTAATACTCGATATTTATTTTTCTGTGCGGTATTTTGTAGTACCTAGTTTGTTCTTGTGTCCCTTTTTTTTGGGTTGTTACATTGTCTGTCGGAATTTGTCAGTTTAAAAATAGTATCAAAATGCTTTGGTTACTTCGTTGGAAACTCTAATTGAGTTTATGTTCTAGGTAATAATACCTTCAGACTCTCTATATTTACCTCTTCAATTATCTTGCACCTCATTGATCTACCATTCAACTGACTGGTGTTATACTTATGAAATGGTTGGCTTTAATATTTTTCTTTCCTTTGTCTTTAATTTTAGGTTATGCCGTCGGATACCAGTTTGAATTATGTAACTATTTACAAGGTACTTGTAATCCACAATGCGAGTTCAAATTTGTGCATTCATGGGGGATATCTCTGTGCTCCTCACCAGTAGACAGCTGCTGTGCTCCTCCGGAATATGGTAAGTTATACCGGTACAACATTAGGATATTATGATGTTCTCTGTAATACTGAAAGCATTATTTTAATATACCGGTAATCAGATTTACATGTTTGAAATACATGTTTGTCTTGTCTCCCGGAATTATGAAAGAACCTCCAGCTTGATCTCTCAATACACCGGTATTTCTTATTTAATATTCAATCCTTACTGTTTTGCGATTATTAATTTTGATTTGTTTTATTGGGAAACACACCGTATTATTGGAAGCAAACAATATATGATCGAAAACTAAATAATAGAACATTAAGTTTTATTCTTTTTCTGGTTTGCGTTTTATATTTTAATTGAACATTTTATGATTTGAATTCAAAATAGTCGACAGTCGATGATACCAAATTAAAATAGAACAATTATATGTCCGTAACTACATGATGAATGAACAAAGCGACGAACACTACAAACAAACGTTAATTACAGCATGACGAGCTAGTGTGTATTATTTTCTACATCTAATGTCTGGAAGGCAACTTCCTCCATTGGGAAAAAGGGAAAACATAATAGAGAATGTTAACCAATAAAATGCATATTTTTAAAACAATAAAGTGATGAAAGATGCGGAAAATATATATGAATAAATGACTTATTCAGTTTGGGGATTTTAGATATATAAGCTCTTTGCCTTTTTTGTATAGTTGCAAGATTTAGGGCCATGCAGACGACAACTACATTGCCGCCAACTACAACAATCACGACAACAATACCACCGGAAGTTATGCAGAATGAGGAACCGTTGAGCATCGATTCGTTAATGTCTATGGATCAACCCTACCAAGATATACCGAACACCATCAATAGTGGTAATTATAACTGTATTAGTCAGCCATGTTGGTATTCATTGCAATATCTTCTTAATTGCACATTTTATTTTTACATGGCCGACTCTTCAACGAAACTAACAAGACAGTTCATGTAAATCAGAAAAGCAGACGTGGAAGAAAACATACCCTATGTATTCAGAATAGAGAAGATATGGTGGCCTTTATGAATATACATACTATGGAAATGAGGGGGTCGCATTGTCTGAACTATGAAAATTGTTCATAAGTGAAGAATTCATTGTGACTGAGAAAAAGAGCGGGAATAAAAAAAAAGGGGGGGAAGGGGCTGTTATATAACTTGATCTTTATTCGAATTTCAGATGCCTTTTCTTTATTCATTAACCTTGATATTATCTTACCTTCATAAAATCAAATACGCCATAGGAGAGACAACAAACATAATTATCCATAAAAGATTTATTATAAAAACAAAAACGGAATTTTACAAAGTCTCACAAAAAATTGGGCGGGAATAGCTTCTGTCGGGCTTCTTCCGCTCATTTGATTGTGCCTACTCGAAGTATTAATTATAAAGTCAAAGTTGTCATTATATAACTGGTAAAAATGTCTTTGATTACTTGACGCAGGGAAACCGTAGAACATCAAGTATACAACGCACTTATTGCTGACTGTCGTATTTAATTTTAAGTTGGCTGCTATATATATATATAGCGTATAAGTATTCTTCAGAAATAAACCAGAAAGTAATTAAGAATTCAAGATAATCATTAATATAACACCAACATTTTCTCAATGTTGTTGAGGCGGGTTATATTGACCATGTTGGCATGGCTTGTGTCTTGACGAACATAACGTGTTAGTTTAGACATATTTTATTAATTAATTCAACATAACATTGCAATATTGAACTATATATAATACATAATACAAAGTAACAAGTTGCTGGCATTATGTTGTATTATGTATTATATCTAGTTCAGATAATGTGATCAAAAGTTATTAATATTTCAAGCTAATATATTCGATGTACCTACAATTTTTAACATAATTAGAAATTGTTAGTGGGTGGGTGATTAATGAGAGCATATTTTTAGCAACAATTTAGTTGTTTTAGGTCACTGTGATTAGATTGCTTTCCAATGAAATGAACATGATGACCGTTTTGTACTAAGACAACACACCGATTTAGATTTTTATAGTGCTAGATCTCTGAAACAACATTCCATAGATAGACATGTCGTTCTAGACAAAAAAATCAATATTATGATTCCGAGGCCACTGGTATTTACTTTTATTTTGTTTATATTTTGCATAGAGACAATATTAACACCTACGCATGAGCGGAAGTAGTGAATATTCACTACTGGGGTTCATTGCCATTTCAAAGATGAAGATTCCCTAATGCTGCTGTCGTAACGGGGAAGTAGTAAATACCAATTGTATAGTCGTTGGCAAAACCCGACTTGCGATCGAACCCATGATCTACCGAACCCATGACGAGTCTCTAACCGATGCGGTTTCTATACGTAATATGACTAACGTATTTGATTACAAACTATAAATAGTTCTCATGTTTATTCAACAGAATCTGACTGTGGTATTCCAACAGTTCCCCACAGATCCAAGCGTATCATTGGTGGAACGTATGCTCCACGTGGGGCATGGCCATGGCAAGTGGCAATGCGGTTCATGACTGGTATTTACATGTGTGGTGGCGCTCTCATTAGTGATAGATGGGTGGTTACCGCTGCACATTGTCTGAAAGGGTAAGATTACATTTAAAATAAGACCATTTGCCAGATATTAATAAACACAACTAATTCTATAGTTTTAATTTAGTCCCGTAGATATATATCTATGTACCTACGCTCTTCCGTGTGTTCGACTTGATACAATTGAAAATTCGAATCCATGTATTAAACATAGGCAGATAAAAACAAAACAAACATATCTAAATCTACAACCAAATTTACTGAATTATAAACAAAAATGCTGGAAAAAAAATCAAAATGACCACAACAAAAAACAAAAAACCGATATAGTTCTGTAATTACAATGAATCAACAACTTCGGGCGATGACATTCTCCTTGTATTTGAAACATTCGGAACAGGCTCGGTTCAATGACCTTTATCGTGTATAAAAAAAAAAGATGTAAAATCTTGATTCTGCTTTGAAACATATGAGGATTGGTACATTTTTCCTTCACATCGATGTATTTTGCAGGTGGTACAACCAGCCGTCTAGGTGGCGGGTTTCGGTTGGATTACATTATCTCTACGACGGAGAATCCGGCACTGATGTACCTATTAACAGGATTATACGGGTATGTTTAAACAATAAGAATTAATTGTCAGAAATCAAGGCGAGGTACAAGCTCATCGTGTCATTGAATGGGAAAGAATGTGTTCAGGCATTTATTTCCGGGTTTTTTTTTGGTTTTTTTACAATATAAACAATTTGATGTATCAATTATATAATTATGCTTGCGAATCTTTCTTTCGTCGAGAGTCATTCACCTTTCAGCTGGCTTTCCGCACGGAATATGCCTATAGCTGTTCAAAACAAATAATACATTTAGAGGTTTCCGTGTGTGTAAGATATTCATAATTCGATGAATCAGCTGTGGAAGATAATCATGTAAGTTTTTAATAACTGTGTAGAATATGGAGGTCCAATTTCCTTTTGCAATTCGGATCCTCTTCGTGATTAGTCCTGTGAAACCTTAATAGACTTCGCACGTAACGTACCCTTTGCAATGGTATGTCACGTGACTATTAAACATCTTAGAATAAATCAATGATCAACAAGGAGAAAATTAATCCCGCTACGGTATTGTGCTTGACCCAATACAGGAACTAAATGCTTACCGACTTCTGTAGTTGTCTTTTTGAATTTGTTCTTAGTTTATGCATAGCAAGCGTGATTTGTATTGTGGTGATCGACTTTTTAAAAACATTTTTTTAATTACATTTTTTTTCTTTTTCAAAAGCATCCGAAATACAGAGTAGATGAGAGAGAAACCGTGGAAGAGAATGAGACAGTGCCAATACACAAACAATACGCACACGACATTGCTTTAATAGAGCTGTCAGAACCCGTAGACACTTCTTCACCATATATTAGGACTATCTGCTTGCCTTTAACTAGTGATCCTCAATTTCCTGCAAACAATTTAAAGAGGAGTAACCCTAATTCGGTGGTCAACCAGGGACCATCCATTGATGAATACATTAGCCATGCTGACCATCCAAATATTCTGTTGTCCAAATTCGACATGTTTAACCACATACGGCGATTCAAGAGACACCAAAGTAACAGTGTAGAATTATTTGATGTTGAGAATTCTGATCAGTGCTGGGTGACTGGATGGGGAGATACGAATGGTAAGTATTTTAATGAGCACATACAGTGAAACCCGTCTAAAACGAAACTCCGAATGACCAACTTTTGTGTTCGGAATAGATAGGTATTCGGTGTATTACTAGTGCAAAGTTTAGACCAGGTTAGATCATGTTCTTTAATTATTTAAACTTCATCGTTGATAACAAGCAAAATGATTATGGTATTTTGATTTACTAGTATACAACTGCCTGGAGTTCGATTCTTACCCATGGTAATGTGTACTAGATTCAATCTTCAATGATAACTTGTCACTGATTTGTGCAATGTCGATGTCTTTCTCCGGATACTTCAGATTACTCCGTGAAGACATAGCTGAAATATTGCTGACAGTGGTGTTAAACATCAATAATCCAATCAAATCAAATAGAAATCTGTGATGATGGTACAAGATTTACAATCCATTTTTATTCAGATATAAATGATGCTTTCAGCTTTAAGATTCCAATTATAACGAACTAACTGCTGAAACTCCCGATCATGGGTAGAAACCTTAACACTGTGAGCTGGGTATCGTGCACGAACCTACGTATGTGATGTATATCTTGTGATCAGATTTGATTTTAATTTGATTTTTGGTGTTTAACGCCACTTTCAGCAATATTTCAGCTATATCATGGCGTCCCGTTTTAGTGGTGGAAGAAGCCAGAGTACCCGGAGAGAACCACCGACCATGGGCAAGCAACTGGTAACCTTTATCACTTGCGGCTGCGAGTGGAGTGCAACCTTTTTTGTTATTTACAAAGCCGGGTGCGAACCCACGTCGTATTGGTGATAGGCTTGTATGAGTTGTTAGGTAATCCAACTACCCAACTCATTGAGCCACGCGGGCCCTTCTTGTGATCAGAAGTCAGCGACCTACTAGTATTCCTTATACATCAATGCCCCTCTGTTGAGATACAAATATTTAGGCTATTTCTCTTACATCGTTCAAGAATATATTTTACCTTTTTGGTTGATGCTTGAAATTGTATGCCTACATTTATTTGTTGTATCATATTTTCTTTTGATTTTTAGCAATTTATTATTTATTTGTAGAAGACGATACCGAGGCTTCATTACGCCAGGTTCACGGTCATGTGATCAGTAATACAAAATGTAGCGAGTATTGGAAGACTGATATGGACTCGGACATGATCTGTTTTGGTGATGGAACCTATGGTCCTTGCTCTGTAAGTACTGCTGTCGGAGTCAAGCTTCACATTTTTTTTTATCAGAGACAAATATCCAACAACTGTTATTTATCTCCATTATGTTTATTTATTGTAGGAATTACACAAACAATCAATTCTGTATCTGTATATTATTTTTAAACTGATTTGTATATCAAATTCCGTGTTTTGATGTTTATGATGAGTTTCTTTGTTTACCTTTCCGGTAATACAATATCAAGTATATTAAAAACGTATTTAAATTAGTCTTGAACTTGTATTCAGCTGGCCATTAGTCTTGATGTTTTTATTGACATGATTTACTAGTATAAGATATAGTATGTTATTAATGTAAATATTGACCAAAGTAGTGTCCATGTCCTTCATGCATCGGTAGCTTAGCCGATGTTGGCTATCCTGTGTGGACCATTTTGCTTGCTTCTCCCAAAGACTTGAAAAAAAGTATTATTAAGTAATCTTTAAAATAGTACAGATCTCTATGTAATTTCTTGTTTTATTCTCAAATGATTTATTGTTGCCAATTGTTTAAAATATATAAATAAAATCTTTCTGCTGGGTACAAACAAATAACAAACAACTGGTATATATTTCACCACATCTATCTACTAGCCCAGTTTGCCGATTGAATATTACCATACTTCATGAATATAAGATGAATTTATGAAAATGTTCCCCTTTTCTCTGAAACTATATAACCAAATAAAAAGATAATTTGAAATGATTCATGATTTTGTAGATGTTTTACTTATTTGGAAAATTATATCTTTTTGTCAGGAACTCAATAGACGTTACGATTCGGAAGCAAAGGCTTGGACAACCATGAACTCCCAAAAATCAGCACTTGTAGCATTCGTCATGGAGACACCATTTGACACATTTATTTCTTTTGTCGTTCCTATGATGGTCATGCGTGGTATTTTTACTGGTGTACGTTTTATCCCACATTACCCTCTACTGATCGTTCATTTTCTTAGAGATTATTACATTATGATGATATTAATTTTTGTAGTTCATTAGTGTTCAATTGTACATTGATGATTTAATTACCTTTGTGTGTTGACTTCATTTGCAGGGAGACTCTGGAAGTCCAATGTCCTGCAAGCACAATGGCAGGTACTACTTAACTGGTATTGTATCGTGGGGTACTGAAGGATGTGACAGACAAGGCTATCCGAGCGTCTTTACCCGAGTGACATCATACGTTGACTGGATCAAACAACAGATCCGTAGCCCTTAAGTGATTTGAATCAGTGAGCAAGAAAGGCGTTATTAGATTCCATAATTCTCTCAGGGAATGGCAATCTTTTATGATCTGTGATGGGATAGGGTATATATATATACATTTTGGGTCTACTCCTTTAATTTATTGTTATTAAGTTGTTTTATTGCATTTTCAAAATATTGTTATTTAAAACTAAGAGTGTATTAATACAATAGTATTTGCTTATTGTTTGTTTAAAGAATAAAATTTAAGAGATCACATGGTTTTATATACATAATAAAACGAATTTGAAGACTATTTGTTTCACAAATGGCATTTGTCAAGGACCGGAAGGAAGCTTGTCGGAAAATAGATGTATATATTATGTTTTTTAGAATAACGCACAGCTTTTGGCTGTAAGTAGTCAAATAAAAAAGGCTTATTCACAGCTTGTTATTTTTTGTAAAATGATATGGATTGTAAACACATGATCTCGATCATATTTCTAATCATTCCCAATTGAATAATGAAATAAAATACCTGTTATGGACATTTGATTTCCATTTGTTTTGTTTTTTGAAATGTTGAACCGCCTCCGATAGTGTGAGATACTGATAATTATTCATGCAATCGGTTCACTTCATCTTTCTATCTTTGATGAAAAGTTTAGATACCGGTATACCAAAAGGATAATCAGGACAGACAATGCGACGACCAAAATAAAAAGAACAAAAGGACAAACAATGATCTACAAAACACTAAACAGACATCTAAAGATTGAGCAACACGAAACTCACAAAAAAAACTGGGGGTGAACCCAGGTGCTCCGGTACGATAAGCAACAGGTCCTGCTCCATTAGTGGCATCCGTCGTGTTAACTCCTATTACACACACGGAGAAACGACTGGATTGTGATTACGACAAGCGGAATATATCCATGATCATTTGTGATGCATATTTTCCGTAGCGGTTACCCAAGACATGGTGGCTACCGTAAAATATTATAAGTGATTCCATCAACATACCTCTTGGTACATTAGCTGACTAGTCAGCAGCAATCTTCTATCTGGTTTGATTCATCTTTTGTTTTTGTTCAGTTGATGTTTATCACTGCTAGTTTCCTACTTTTCCAAATATTTCATTTCAACACTCAATAGTATGTTATTCGGAAATTGGACTTTCCATTATTATCTAAATTATGAAGTCATATTATTTTTGAATTGATTCTTATATCTAAAGAAAATCTATTTTATATACTTATTCAAAAACTTTCAAAAATCAATATTATGGCCGCCTTATTTATATAATAGTTCGTGGGTGACGATTGTATGCTCTCTAATATCAGAACAAGCCAAAAATTAAAATTGGTATTTGCTATAAGAACATAGCATTAAGAAGTAAGAGCACCGACTGGTTGGCTCGAAATCAGAGTGGAGCAACATGTTGTTGCAATGAGCTGTAACTATTAAAAAGTCTTGAAGACTGCAGGGAAAATCAAAAATGGACAATCCAGAGAAACCTGCAACACAGGGTACACACGACGAAGAAAAACAAAACACAATACACTATGTGTTAGACACCACCACACGCAAACATGCACAAACAACGGACGCAAGACACCAACCATCCCACAAACAACCGAAGGCATAGACGAACCAAGCATCGCTCCCATGCGGAAATCGTAACGGACACCACAACACGAAACTCTGGACGTAAAACACACAATTCGGCAATGCAAAAAAAACTAAAAAGATGAGCAACACGGACACCTCCAAAAAAACCGGGGTGAACTCATGTGCCCGCGAAAGGTAAGCAGCTCCTGCTTCTCACGAGACAACCGTCGAGTTACTCATATATACAGTCAAGTCCGGAAAAAGTCTTAGCAGTAATGGAGGAAAGAAAACATCTACATAAAAAGTAAAAGATTCATGCTCATTTGAGATATGGATGTTTCGCAATGGTCATCCAGATTGTGATGACAACCGTGGAATTATTGAAGAGATGACTTCAACCTAGGAGTAACGTAGCCTTGTTTGAGTAGCTTTTGTGTCAGCAGCTGAACTCAGGTCCAGAAAATCGCTGTAATGGGGACAAGTTCTAGAATAACGTTTGAGTTGTGATTTGTAAACTTCATACGCTGGTGATGCTGGAATATTGCTACAGATGAAGGGAAAGTTGACTATTGGAAAAGTGTGGTTATGGTATTTGTCGTAGAGTTTTGTTTTTAATCATCCTCCATTGTCGATTTAAACGTGAATGTCAAGGTAAAAATCAGACTTTTGTGTATCAGTCGTATCCTTAACTTCAAGTTCATTTGGATAGACGCGATGTAGATAATCACCGAATCATCTATATAGCGGAAGCTGGAATTAAAAGTATTGGCTAATATTCCATATCTATTCTTGTGAAGCCCTTGAAGGAAGTATGCCTTATAAACATGTAGAAACAAATCGCTGAGTAGCGGAACACAATTCGTACCCATTGGGATACCGATTGTTTGTTGAAACAAAAATAGACAAATATGTTGTCTATTAAAAAATCTAACATTTGAATGATCTCGTCCTGTTTATATTTATTATTAGATTTTTAATGGCTTTTGACAAAGCAAGATGTGTCTCTACAAATAACAAGATAGCGTATGTGGGATAGTGGTTTATATATCTATCAGTGATACAAATCCCTTTATTATGAAGGGCGACTATCATCCATAATATCAGACTGAGATTTTTAAACAAATAAATTATGACATAGAATTACAAGGAAAGGGGGGGGTACAACACGATGTTCGTAACTGTAGATACGGACATTCACAAACAGAAGAATCAGATTAGAATGTGAAAGTTCTTTATAATGTGTGTTTTGTTTAATATCAGGTCGTTGTGGCGATTATAATATTTATTTCAACAGAAGTGAGATATGTATTGTGAGGAAATTACATACAATTGTCTTTGACTTCACTGAATTACATATTACTGAAAATCAAGCAATTCAATAAAACTACAGTTGATATTGATTTTCATTATCAAAACTGTTGTAGCCCTCAATAAATCGTCATAGTTGCATAGTTACTCTATTTGTTTTATATATGTAAAAAAAAAAAACCAAGCGCATCATGGCAATGAAATGAAGAAACTATTTTCAGCAAGAAAAACATACGCGCCGATGACGTCATTCGGGAAATGTTGTAGAGATGTAGTGCGCAATGGTCATCAAGTTACATAATTGCACTAAACATTCCGTTTTACCTAATTATACCTGTATGTCGTGTATACTAAATTAAATATGTACGTATTTCCGGTAATTCAAGAAACATATGATATATCATTTGTAATAAGATCTAAATATGTTTCGCAGAAATATGAATAGGATACAGTTATTCGACTGTTATCGTGATTTATTATACTTTTACAGTATTTTTACTATATAAATTAACAGTCATAGATTTGCTAATTTCCCCTAAAAGACTATTTCCCCGGAAGTGAACTATTTCCCTGAGACTATTTCCCTATCCGCAATTTTGCACGTTCATATTTCCCGGGTTCTTTTTAAATCCTTGAAATTATTGAAAGTTGTTATGGTTGTTGAATTTGTTTAATATTACTGGTAAAACATATATTTGTTGTTTATTTCATTACACTTTAATTAGTGCTAAGTGATAAAAATCTGAAGTGACACAACTATAAACACAATATTGAGGTAATATGCCTTATTTTGCTGTTTGGCTTCATCAGTATGAGTTTAATAACCTATAAATAATCATATCACAGAGAAAAAAGGCTTTTATTGTTGTTCTTCAATTGTTCAAGTATAATAAAACAGTTAAAAACGCTTATTTCGGGAAGTAGCAAGTTTATTGTTCCCCTCAACACAAACTATGTCCCTCAGCTTCGCGTCGGGAAATAGTTTGTGTTTCGGGGGACAATAAACTTGCTACTTCCCTCACAACCGGTCTTTAACTGTATACTATTGATGACCTAGTGACCACAGAAATATGAGTAGGATACAGTTATTCGACTGTTATGATGCACTATTGGTGACCTAGTGACCGCAGAAATATGAATAGGATACAGTTATTCGACTGTTATCATGCACTATTGGTGACCAAGCGACCACAGAATTATGAATAGGATACAGTTATTCGACTGTTATCATGCACTATTAGTTACCTAGTGCCCACAGAAATATGAACAGGATACAGTTATTCGACTGTTATCATGTACTATTGGTGACCTAGTGACCGCGGAAATAAGAATAGGATACAGTTATTCCACTGCTATCATGCACTATTGGTGACCTAGTGACCACAGAATTATGAATAGGATACAGTTATTCGACTGTTATCATGCACTATTGGTGACCAAGCGACCACAGAAATAAGAATAGGATACAGTTATTCCACTGCTATCATGCACTATTGGTGACCTAGTGACCACAGAATTATGAATAGGATACAGTTATTCGACTGTTATCATGCACTATTGGTGACCAAGCGACCACAGAAATATGAATATGATACAGTTATTCGACTGTTATCATGCACTATTGGTGACCAAGCGACCACAGAAATATGAATAGGATACAGTTATTCGACGGTTATCATGCACTATTGGTGACCTAGTGACCACAGAAATATGAATATGATACAGTTATTCGACTGTTATCATGCACTACTAGTATTAGTGACCTAGTGACCACAGAAATATGAACAAGATACAGTTATGCGACTGTTATCATGCATTATTAATGCCATAGTTACCACAGAAATATGAATAGGATACAGTTATGCGACTGTTATCATGCACTATTGGCACCTAGTGACCACAGAAATATAAATAGGATACAGTTATTCGACTGTTATCATGCACTATTGGTGACCAAGCAACCACAGAAATATGAATAGGATACAGTTATTCGACTGTTATCATGCACTATTAGTGACCTAGTGACCACAGAAATATGAATAGGATACAGTTATTCGACTGTTATCTTGCACTATTGGTGACCTAGTGACCGCAGAAATATGAATAGGATCCAGTTATTCGATTGTTATCATGCACTATTGGTGACCAAGCGACCACAGAAATATTAATAGGATACAGTTATTCGACTGTTATCATGCACTATTAGTGACCTAGTGACCACAGAAATATGAATAGGATACAGTTATTCGACTGTTATCTTGCACTATTGGTGACCTAGTGACCGCAGAAATATGAATAGGATCCAGTTATTCGATTGTTATCATGCACTATTTGTGACCAAGCGACCACAGAAATATGAATAGGATAGTTATTCGACTGTTATCATGCACTATTGGTGACCTAGTGACCACAGAAATATGAATATGATACAGTTATTCGACTGTTATAATGCACTATTGGTGACTTAGTGACCACATCTTTAGATTACCGTATATAAACCAACAAGTTACACTGTAAAGGTGGGCATTCTAGGAAAGGCTTGAGGGTACCAAAAGGGTAATCAGAATCCGTAAATCGAAGGACAGAAAATACAATGGTCAATGATAAAGGACAAACAAGACAAACTATCATCTACAAAACACTACACGGAAAACAAAGATTAATCAACACAAACACCACAAAAAGTTAGGGTGAACGATGTGCTCCGGGAAGGTCAGTCCTTCCTGTCTTCCACCTGATTTACAGCTTATAGTTTCCCCTTTTGGTATTTTCAAGCTTTTCGTAAGGAGATCGCACTATTCAAAATTAAATACTTTTTATCTTCGAACAGAAATGCAATATGTTATTACCTCCCTGGATATATTCTCTTGCTGAAATATAGCAGTCTGAAGTTGGGTATATGCTGAAGGAAGTCGCACCATTTACTCTAGCATAGTAAAGCTATGTACAGTTGAACTCGACCAGACTACATTTACACAATCCTGGTCTTAAAGACTTCAGGAGTTCGGTAAAGATAAACTTTTCAGACTTGTATTGTCATTATACATTTACGTTGTATTTAGTATTACTGCTGAATGGTGTTATGAAGAATGATATTTTATTTGTTTGTCTTCATCGGCGAGCTGGTAGAATAAGACAGTTGACTTTACTGCTAGCAACTACATGTAGACCTCTATCAATTTTGTACATCGTCATAATTCTAGCATCCCTCGCCTGCTTTCTTTTTCTTTTTTATAAACGTTGTCCTTTTCAGTTCTGTCTTGGTGTCCGGAAGTTGTCTATCTTTCACTTTGAATCGTTTTTTTTTTTAATTTGATATGAGGGTCTGTTTGAGTATTTGTTTGATTTACCGCATGGTGTTTTTATGGCAGTTTTGATATTTATTTCCCATTATTATTATATTACCAATAAAGTCACTTTAATGGAATATTAAGTTGTCTTGCTTTATAGTGATAAGGTGCTTGGTTTTTAGTTGGAGTCTTACTTGTCTGAGATCAACTCTATATTATAGACAATGCCATGGTATTGGGTTTAAGCCTATTTTAATCGTAAGTGAACTTATGAATAGGAATTATAAATAAATAATGTCATGGTCTAGTAGAATATGTTTTATGGTGGCAAGGGGTAAAGGTTTTGGTGGAGGAATTCCATCTTTTGGTTAAATGTGACGATTTCTAAAATGTCCTTAATTTATCTACAGTTGTGAACTCAAGTATAGAATGATAAACCAACTTCAAACTACCGGGTTTACAAACATAAACAGTGCCACATTTAACACATTTATAATAAATTACAATATAAAACAAATTTAAGAATTAAATCAGATTCATTGGTAAGGCCGAAAAGTTGTTGAAAGTATGTAAAACATGCAATAAATTGATTTTTACAATACAGCTCAAACAGAAAATATTGTGTCCAAGTGGAGGTAACTCCTGTGTACGGAAGCGTATTAGGGCCACATTGAGACTTTTTTATTTTTTATTTTTCACACTTTAATCTGTAAAATTCACACTTTAATCTGTAAATTTTACACTTTAATCTGTAAAATTTACACTTTAATCTGTAAAATTTACACTTTAATCTATAAAATTCACACTTTAATCTGTAAATTTTACACTTTAATCTATAAAATTTACACTTTAATCTGTAAAATTTGCACTTTCAAAATTCACACTTTAATCTGTAACTTTTACACATACCACACGCACCCACATATTGGACACTCAAAAGGGACAACAGGTCAATGAAGCATAACTCCTGGAAAAACCAAGATATCAGAATTTCTAGTCAATATGCACATCTACATATTATGTCCTTAAAAACTACCATGTTTCAAGAAATTCCCTTTAATAGTTTTAGATGAGAATTGCTCACAAAAACATTACTGACGGACTCTCGGACTGGTCAAAAACCTTATACCCTCCGCAAATTCGTTGCGTGGGGTATATGAATTTCAACATACGAGCAATCTGACAAATTTGACCTTGACGACTATTTTTAGCTCACCTGGCTGTAGCCAGGATGAGCTTTTGCCATCACTTTGCGTCCGTCGTCCGTCCGTCGTAAACTTTTCATTCAAAGATCTTCTCCTCTGAAACTACTGGGCCAATTAAAACCAAACTTGATCACAATGGTCCTTGGGTGGTCTCCTTTCAAAATTGTGTCCGGCAAGTCCGGGTCCAATCCAAGATCGCCGCCAGCGAGGAACATAGTTTAAATTTGGACCGTATGGGAAAACACATTAAAAGATGTTCTCCTCTGAAACCACTTGGCCAAATGGAACATAACTTGGTCACAGAAGTCCTTAGATGGTCTTCTTTTAATAATTTGTCTGGCAGGTTGGATCAAAAATGACCATCATCAGGGGTCTATGGGACAGTCAAAGACTCATTATCTAGGTGAGCGATACAGGCTCTTGTGAGCCTCTTGTTAATGATTGTGATACGCTGGACAATTTTATAATTTGTTAAACTTATGCTCTAACTCTTACGGTTTTCATTCTATTAAAGCAAATATATTATGCGAAATCAGGAAATTTCTGTATTTAAAGAGGAATAACTCTTACATGAAAACGAGTATTCTGAGTATAAAGCTATCAACGCTGTATCCATGATTACTGTGAATTTGCTGTACACGTGTTTCAAGGAGTAACCTCTAATCAGCAGCATTCGATCCGAAACAATTGGAAGGTAGAGATCCAAAAGTATTGTAAAAGAAGCACTCATACCCAAAAATTTAGTGTGCATTTTACAGATTAAAGTGTAAATTTTACAGATTAAAGTGTAAATTTTACAGATTAAAGTGTAAAATTTACAGATTAAAGTGTGAATTTTACAGATTAAAGGGTAAATTTTACAGATGAAAGTGTAAATTTTACAGATTAAAGTGTAAAATTTACAGATTAAAGTGTGAATTTTACAGATTAAAGTGTGAAAAATAAAAAATAAAAAAGTGTCAATGTGCTAGTACTAATACGCTTCCGTACCTATGGGATCAGTCAGTATTTTTACAATTTTACAAGATAAATTATGTAGATTTGTGTGTATCTTGGCTGATTTTTTTACAACAGCAAAAAGTTTCGTGCAGTTGTAAACGGATTTGCTTATTTTCGGTATAGACTAATAATTATTAATTATTGTTCCTCATAGCAGAATTTTTTTAATTTTTTATTTGTATGAAACAAAGTATGAAAAAGAGTGTTTGCAACACCTGTATGGGGAGGCGAGTTTGGTTTCCAGCGTTAATACAAGACATTTGGGGATAATGTCAGCCGTTTCCAAATGCAATACAACATTATTTTTTTTCAATTATCTGGGAAAGCTCGAAAGTCGATGTCTTTCGTGAGCCATGACCGGTATTATCGTGCAGTTGTAGAAGTAAGCGAAACAATGCAGATGGAGATTTATTAAAATGTATATCACGTTGAGCCTTTGATCTAGGTTTTTGTTATATTCAAAAACATCAAAATGAATCTCACAGACTAAGCATTGTCAAAGTAGAACTTGTAAATTTTACTACATAGTGGAGATAAATCCAACTGAATCAGCACTGTCACAAGTATTCAAGTGGAGATAACTCCAACTGAATCAACACTGTCGTAAGTATGTACAGTAATTCAAGTGGAGATAACTCCAACTGAATCAGCACTGTCATAAGTATGTACAATAATTCATCTTATGGGTGTATGGGGTTTGTGTTATTTAACGCCACTTTCAACAATATTTCAGTTATATCGTGGCGGTCAATTTTATTAGTGGAGGAAACCGGAGTACCAGGAGAAAACCACCGACCTCTCGCAAGTCACTGACAAACTTTATCACATAATGTTGGTTGGAACTCACAAATTTAGTGGTGATAGTCACTGATTACACAGGTAGTTGTAATTCCAACTACCATGCGATCACGAACACGACCGCACCGTAATTCATCTTAAATAAAACAAAATGTGATTAGAAAGTACAAGTGATATTTTAAAATATTCTCTACATTCAAATCTGACATTTTGGTTCTGTTTGATCTTTGGTTTTCCAGATATTTTGTAGTTGTTATTTAATTAATTTCTTTGCATGTCGTTGTGTAAAACAATTGAACTGGTGCCTGCATGATATATTTTCATACAAACAGATGGTTTTGATCCATAAAACTGAGTTAAATGCCACTTTTAAATAAATAAAATGCATGTATCAAGATACGTAATTGGCCAGTTGGTATTTTATTATTATTATTTTATTTAAGTTGTTACTATGTTACGGGAATTATACGTTATTTGAGATAACATCACATTGTCAACCCTCAAGAGGTGGTTTTCCTCGTTCTAATGCAAGGGTGGCTCAATGAGTTAGGTCGATGGATTTAACAACTCGTACAAGCCTATCACCAATACGGCGTGGGTTCGCGCCCGGCTTTGTAAATTACAAAAAAAAGGTGCACTCGACTCGCAGCCACAAGTGATTAAGTTTACCAGTTGCTTGCCGATGGTCGGTGGTTCTCTCCGGGTACTCCGTCTTCCTCCACCACTAACACTGGTCGCCATGATATAGCTGAAATATTGTTGAAAGTGGCGTTAAACACCAAATATCAACTCATCATCATGAAATGATCGCTCTAATGCCCGACGAAAACAACCACCCTTGAGTTGACAACTTCATTTGTTCTCCTCATATGAAAGCAATTATTGTACATTGTTATATATATATATATATTGATGAGGTCGATATGGGGTTACTAAAGTAATATCTATGGTGTTTACTAGATGTCCAACACAACCTAACGACCAAACAAATACTTGGTGTCAAAATAAATCAGATGGTGCTTAACAGATGCCTTTAACATACTGAAGAGCATGATAATTCGAAGACATTTCAACAAATATTAAATTGATTGGTTATTGCTTAACGTTCAGCGAGCAGTATTTCAGCCTAGCTGCGGAACCGTAGCCCTTATGGTCCTTGGCCAGTTTTCTGATATTTGCGGACCATAGGGCTACGGATTTCATCCTATCAAAAACTTTCGAAAATGCGCGGTGAAAATTTTGCGCACCTTTTTTGCAAATTATTGTCATGAAATCGGGTCCGAGAACGATCAAACATATATGTATCGTTTCGATAGATATTTATCTATATTCTTCTATACTTACTTACCTATTAATATTCATTTTCAGCTCGTAATCATAACAACTGTCTCGATATTACCACAATGACAAGATGGCGGAACGAAGTAGACGGGATCAGTTCATATCGAGACATTTGTTATGATAACGAGCTGGAAATGATTGTTAATATGTAAGTAAGTATAGAAGAATGTAGATAAATATCTCACGAAGCGAAATATATATGTTTGATCGTTCTCGCACACGATTTCATGACAAAAATTTGCAAAAAATCGGTGCAACTTTTTCACCGAGCATTTTCGAAAGTTTTTGATAGGGTGAAATCCGTAGCCCTATGGTCCGCAAATATCAGAAAACTGGCCAAGGACCATAAGGGTTACGGTTCCGCAGCTATATTTCAGCAATATTATGGACGAGAACCAACTCAATACTATATAAAAACTGTAGAGAATTGTAGAAAGAGATGTGTCAACCGGCTCAATGACCTTTGACTGCCACTGAGAAAGGATGGGGATTGGGTAGGAACGAAATCTGCAAATGAGGTTTTTAGCGTTCGGGCAGCACGGCACTCTCCAAACACGTTAACAACTGGTCCATGGTCGGGGTTTCCGTATTATAATAACCCGACACCCCCCTCCAAAATAAAATAATCTAGAGGGCCCTCCCTATCGTCCATTCGGTGACACGCCGAGCAAATATGTGGGTTGAGGCATAGCACCTTCACCGGTACACATCAGATATTACAGAGTTAACTAATTCCTACAAATTTTGCCTTATTGATGTCAATCAAATTAGGCTTCACAATCATGTGACAATGATATAAGTAGCACCCCACACCTGAATGCCATTGTACTCAATTATGCTAGATAAAATGACATAGAAAAACACTTAGCGAAAGCTTAACGACAGATAATGTGAAACTGCTACCCTATAATACAGTCCAGAATCTACGTAATACACAACAAATACGTAACGAATGCTAACAGACAAGACATAATATAATGGAGTAATGTATTTACTTAGTACCTACAATAATCTGCCCTTACTGTCATAAAACTACTACTTTTGTATTTATACTCGATCAACAGCCAATCAGAACATTGTGTCAAAACTACATCATTATGATAGCGTCAACATCTACCATTTACTCATACATATGTATATTATAACTAACTACTAATTAAGGATAGAATTGACAATATTTTGGTTTTATCTATTGTATCGTTACAATTGGCTTTTAGCAAAACAATTAGTTCAGATTTTAAAGTCTGTTTCCATATGTTATAAAGTAAAGTTTGATTGATATGAATTTTGTCATATTTAACTTTATTTCTCGCCTTCCAAATAGACCACTTAGATATAAAAATTAATGTATTTAATAGAAATTCATGTTTACCCCCTATATTTAATCCAAACATCATACTTTTCTCATTTATGTTAACAATTCCCATTTCTAAAGTGTTTATTAAAATTGTGATGTTTGATATGAAGCAGTTTGTTATACTGCATTAAAAAAGTCCTCTTGGATTTAATGGACAAGGAAACATCTCGCAAACTGCATCTATATATACAGTCCGACAAAAGTTAAGCACCACCTGAGTTGTTTCAAAAATATCTTTTCTAATAATGAACTTATTTCAAATCGGTTTGCTGTTTTCGTTACCTGTACACACATACTTACTTACCTGTGAAACAGGTCATATATCGATTTTTATTTATGTGTATATGACAGGGTGTGTAAAGTGCCACGTGTACTTTTCAACATTTGTGTTTGCGAACGAAAGCTGATTCTTTTTTTGTGTGGAGTTTTAAGTTTCATTTTCTATTGGTTTGGTGTGGTGCGGCGAAAATTAACCATAACAGAAAGGTGGCAAACTGTTGACATGCATAACGGTGGCTTTAGCCATAGAAGGGTGGCAGACCATTTCAGGGTTAACCATTCCATCATTGTACGACTGATGCAGCGTTTTCGTCAAACGGGGAATGTTACTGACCGTCGACGTGCAGGTAGACCTGGAAAAACGACGCCGAGAGAGGACCGGCTCATATCCATACGGGCGCGGCAACGGCCGTTCAGTACAGCTGATGCACTTCGTGGTAATTTAGCGTTTGGAGGCCACATTAGCACACACACTGTAATCAGACGCCTCCACAATCAGGGAATGCGAGCGCGACGACCCATAAAACGTCCACAGTTGACATGACGTCATCGCCATACTCGATTTGACTGGTCACATGATCATTTGGGGTGGACTATTCGCACATGGAGACGGGTCCACTGGTCTGATGAAAGTCGTTTTTTGTTATGCCCTACCGACGGTCGTGCAAGGGTTTGGCGCCAACGAAACACTTCATTTCAGGACAACCACATTTTGGGCACAACTGCTTTTGGGGGTGGGGTGTAACTGTCTGGGATTGTTTTTTCTTTGACTGTAAGTTGGACTTGTACGTTTTTGATGGTAATCTGACAGGCCAAAAATACCGTGACAATGTGCTCGCTCCACGCGTAGTCTCCCATTTCGACAATCGTGCTTTGGTTGACAGGCCAATGTTCATGGACGACAACGCTAGGCCACATAGAGCCCGAATTGTACAACATTTATTACAGCAAGAGGCTGTTCAGACAATTCCATGGCCTGCGATGTCGCCAAACATGAATCCTATAGAGCATGTATGGGACTTTATTGGCCGAAAAAATAACCAACGCCATCCAAAATGTCAAAATATTGACGAATTAAGAACTGCTATCTTACAGGAGTGGCAACAGTTCCCCCACGAACGGCTTAAAGGCGTCTTGTGCGAAGCATGACGAGGCGTGTTACAGAACTTCACAATAAACGCGGTGGATATACTCGTTATACTCCTTACACATACGCACAATAGAGGCATTTAAGTTCTTAAAATCTGAAGACTCTGCATTTTAATGCAATGTTAAAAACTTCCATCAAAGATCAACTGGTTTTACGTTTTTCCTGTGCCTGTTTTGAACCCCATTTTTGCCACGTCATAGTCATGTCTTTCAGGATGATAAATACTTCGTAGATTGGTAATTTTAGAGCCCTTGATGTATTCTTTTAGGAAGTGTAAGAAAAATGGTGATATCTATTTTATTGTTTTAACAGTATTAATGTAAAAAAATATATATCGATAAAAATATAGGGTGGTGCTTAACTTTTGTCGGAGTATAATATATATTATGGATATTGCAGTAACGGAACTGCCCAAACACGTTTTCAACATCGGAACACGACGGTCCGACCTGTTAGCTATCTTCAAAAACAACGGGCTAGGCGATCTCTTTTGTAAATTGCGTACCGTACATATTTCACAGCTTTGCTCTTTTTTTTTTTTCATTTCAAATATTTTATTGATAAATCAATAGGATTGGACAACAGGCTATGCCTATACAAATCCTCTCCAACAAGATGGAACAATTAGAAAACAATTTACATAAGACATAGAGCAATCTACCCATCATGTATACATGCAATTCATCTTAATTACCAAGCATAAACACATATATAGTAATGGCAGAATCATAACCACCAAAAAAATATATTTTTTTCTTTTTTCTTACCTTGTTAATAGGTATGATATAATTTGGAATAGCCAAATGGCTTTATATTTAAGCTATTATCATTTATAATATTAATAATGATGAATTGGCATAGCATGATGGATAGACTGAACTTACATTTAACACACAATATATACAACATTGAACATGTAAACTGAAATTATGAAATAAAAATCACTAATTAAGTGAAGTCCACCATATCAATATGAATTAACTCTTTTTCTCTTTGCTCTTTTGAAATATGAGAAGAATGTGACAAATCTTTCGCATATTAGCAATGTAATATGTTGTCAAATCTTGGAATTCGTGCTCCTCTCATTGTTGATTTTTTGTTGTTCATTCTACTCTGAATATCCCTTTATGGCTAAACTCCAAAAAGTCCCTTCTACGCACTCGTTTGTTAGTTTACTAAAAAAAATAACTGTAGATATTTAGACGATATCTGTAAATAATCCTAATTATCTTGCAAACGATTTTATACAAACTTATGCTAAATAAGAGTAACATTGTAAAAGACGCTTGTAATGTTTGTGATTTAGACATATTCTTCATGGTAGATTTAACTCATGTGTTTATAATATTTCCCCTATCACCGATTCCTCTCCATTTTTTGATAATGACGTTCCTTTGGTCTCATCTTATGGTGTTTACATTTTTCAATTAAGTTCGTTTTACACGTTATTGTAATAATTTTTCTGACTTCAACGACCGTAATCTTGTGATAACTGAAAAATCTTTATTATGCAATTTTCATAAATTATAGAAAACACTCATTAAAATCTATAAATGTATATAAACACAATTCCACAATGACATGCAAACACTATTATAAAGGTTGTGATTTAGCAACTATAGTAGAATCTTAAAGGCATGTGAGCTTAGCTAAAAACATTGACAAACCGTTGGTATAACTAGAATGTCAACTAGCAATCAAATCATAACAGTTATATTCCATTCCATATTTTGATATTACGTGTATCTTAAGTTCAATAGTTTAATCCAACAAATTGGAGTCTTGTTTACTCTGGTCTCCTGTGAAGACCAATATAGTATTTCTTTAAAGGGCTATTATGGTGTTTAACGCCACTTTCAACAATATTTCAGTTATATAGTGGCAGCCAGTTTTATTGGTGGAGGAAACAGAAACAAGAGTACTATCGTTGTTTAACCTTAATACATATAATTCAAACTTTTCTTTTAAGTTCTACAATTTCGACGATGGTCACAAGTACTTCGAATAAATGGGACTGTTAACACAACGTTAAAGGATTGGTTCCAACTGTATTTCAGACACAACTCGGAATGCCTGAATGCAAATTTGCGGTAAGACATAATATGATACAATATTAAGATGATCATGTTTATAATTTTATAAAAATCTGTAATTCCGTTAAACGTCCAATTATAGAACACTTTCTAACAATCAAAATCTGGTGACAAAACAACAAACATCAAATTAAAAAATAAATAACATATAGCAAAACATCGGGCAACACCAATAATCCCTACAAAAATGGGAGCGAAACAAGATATTTCAAAATGGTCATATTCTCCTGCTCCAGACATCAAAACTCGTCATGACACCCCCTGTATAATGCAGATGTGTTGTACAGATTTTGTCGTAGTAGGAAAATTTCCAATTGTTATATCGGGAATTAAGTGATAGCTGACCAATTCAAGGTGACTAAAAAAATGTCAGGGTAATTTATTTAACAGATGTTTAGGAAATCGTGATACTTAGATGAATTTGATTGACATGAATGAAGGACGAAATGAAATGTCAAGAAAATTTTCTGAAATATGTTGAAATGCTTATTTATTTTCCTTTCTTATCAGTTGGGTTTACTTCAAATTTGGAAATTTATTAGATTTTAACATATGTTTTATTCTAAAAAAAATCATGAAAAAATATTTGAGAGGTGAATTTTATTGACCTCAAGATCGAAATGAAATGTCCTGAAATATGTTCGAACAAAAATGCTTAAATTTTATTACCCGACGGAGTTACTTCAATTTTGAAGAAAAGAAAACCCCCCAATATGAATATAAACCGCATCGGTTAAAACAAAGACAATAAAATTGGTATTTGTTGCTTCTCCGCTAAGCACGCAGCATTAAGGAGAAAGAGCAAAGACTGGTTGGCTCGGAACCAGGATAATGTGTCCGAGTAGGTCGACAAGTCTATCCTCGAACTGTCAGTATTTCAATGTGCTAGCACTATAAAAACCCAACGAAGGGTGTTGGTCTAGTACAAGGCGGACCTCATCATTATCTCATTGAAAATTAACTTGTCCTCGCCATGAGGAACTGCCTACCCTTCAAACATATAGCTGAAAATTTGCAGAGTTGGCGTTAAACAACAGTCACTCATTATATTAAGATGTATCAGTAAAAAAAATATTATAAAAATTTAGAGAAAATTTCAGGGTTAAGCTTACCGACCTGCAGACCTATATAAGTGTAATGTTAGATAGTCTTTCATGTTCATTTACATCCATATTCTTTCTTTCTATATAATATGAATGTCTATATATCTTCTTTATTATCATATAGAATGAGTATGTCGGATATTTACATTCATTCCATAATATAAATTAAAAAAAATCGAACAAGACAAAAATTTCAAATAAATTGGATCGTCCTGAATATAGCTGAAAAATTGCTCGCTGTACGTTAAACATGAATCAATCAATCAATCAATCAAATAAATTGAAGACCTTATATTATTGTCCCGGTTTTTCGTTTTTCGTTTTTTTTTTGGGGGGGGGGGGGTTATATACTGAAAAATACGTTAAAAAGTGAAATGCTCTTACCATTATTATCCCATTATTTCTATAATACTTATTTGTTATCAAAGGTAAAATGTAATTAATTTTCAAAACAAGCAAATCCATTCGATAATAAAATATACGCATATTCTATTTATTTCATTTCCGCCTGAATGTCAATAAATTCCACCTTTAAATAATTAAATGATTTGTTTTCTCATTTTTCATATTTCTTATGAATGCTTACTTTTTAAAAGTAAAATCTAACTTGTATATTTCCAAATTACAAGTCATAATAGAAAAGATATAGGCATTTCAAATTGTAACATTGGAGTGTGTAAAATTGCTACCAGGCGACGCGGACGTCCACGAAGACACTTGAATAAGTTATCGCAAACGCGGACGCCTACGAGGACATGGTAAATTAGTTATAGCAAACGCGGACGTCTACGAGGACGCTCTTCCCATCGGATAATTATCTTCTATTTTCTAGTTGAAAAACATTAAGTTACTTCCCTTGTTAATCAAACTCGACATTCTATGAATGTTTGTTATCGACCGATTTAGACAACATGGAATTCCTCGTCAAAATATCGCGTGAATGTACGATAATGTAAGAAAGGTCACGTGAAAGCCTCTTAAAGAGGCAAAATGGCGGTCGTTCACAAGCCAGTGACAATGAATGGGGATATTCAAGATCTATCGAATATACCGCCGAAGGACGACGCATACGAAATCACAAATCTATTAGATCAGGTAGAAAACATATGTCTCCCCTGCTGTCACAAAAAGAATGCATTATTTGGAGATTAAAATTTTGATTACATATCATTTTCTCGACATTTATTTTCATTTTGTTTAGTTGACAAATCATAATTGTCTTTTCTTTGTCATGAAATGAGAATTTAATTAATGAATTTTATTTCATTAGATTAGTTATAATATGACATGCTGTCAGTCCATTTTAAACATACTTGTAGGTATCAACATTGAAAACGTGACGGTTGATGCAGACGTGACTGATGCTGGAGTCTGGAATGCTATTCTTTCTGTATTGAACAATTTTGCCCAAAATGTTTTCTTTCCCAGGATCCATTCCATCCATTTCATGATGATGGATTGTTACGTATGTTGAACCAGATAGTCTTCTGTGTCAATTTGGACACGATTATAATAGCTAATTCATTGTTTAATGTTTGTATTAGCCAGTGCAGCCTGACCAATGACTAAATAGAATTAGATTTTATAATGCAGCCAGCTGGGGTAAAAAATGTTTTTCTTCTCCAACAATGTCTGACCAAATGTTTGATGTACCCCTAATTTTATTATTTTGTTAAATGCAAGCTGTTCAATTAAAGGGGTACAACTTTGAAGTATAGAATTTAAGAAATTGACTTGATATGATATCTAGACTACGGTAAAACTGATAAAAATAATGTTAAATAATTTTTGTAACTTCTTCCTTTAAATATCGATCAACACCATTCTTTACACACACACTGTAAAGACCCATATGGCCATATTAAAACAAAATTCAATGAGAAACAAATTATTCATTGGTGTACAATGTTCTTTTGATTATAATCGTATCAGATTCAAAATATCTCGCCACAATTACTCTTTTTCATGTTATGTTCATGTGTCCATTGTATTCTCAGACGTCAGTGACATTGTGGTAGAATTGGTCCTTGATATGGATGACTATAGCCCATATTCCACGCTCTGTGAGTTTGTTGCGAACAGTTTGGACTCAGAATCTGTTGTTCGAACTTGCAATTGTTGACGTGGCTATTTGGAGACGATTTCGTAAATGTGACATACTTATAACCTGCAATTGCATTGTTTTTTATGCGTGGACTGTCAAAACATAGGAGGTTTATAGTTGAACCAGTAATCCTGTAACGTTATAACGAGTCATTTGAATGTTCATTTGGAAACATCGAAATGAGGACTAACGTCAAAGTAATGTAAAACTGACTAGTGTTTCAATTGCTCAAAGTCTTTCATTTTGATTTACTCTGCACAATACTTATATAACAATTTTTCCAATTTGGCAAGATTTTCTAAACTGTTGTATCAATACCTGTACACCATGTCGACTTTTTCACCTGTAATTAAATTGGGTTTACCATATCTCGGATAACATGTGCAAATCAACGAAATGGCAAGAAAGTTAAAACGTATGGGTGAACATGGGTATTGATTTTTAGAAATCATTGCTAGATAGGTTATATTGCATGTATAATATACATTTTTACATATATTTTTAATTTTTCAAAGGAAATTTAATTTTTATCAAGGTATCGTTTCTTTTTTTAATCAGTTCTGTATATGTTGACCAAAGTTAGTATATGCCAAACAAATTATTAATTGATGTTTCTCATAATCTATTGTGCATTCGAATAAGTGGAGTTGACCTGCCATGATATATATCAAGAAGATAGATTTGAATCTATCAAGTTTCCTTGTTGAGCTAGGCTTATAATTTGGTGAATGCAGAGCAGACAGCAATGTTGGCTTCAAACCTTGTAAATGGCCTAGCATCTTTATTCCTTGACAAGATTTAAAACATTAACTGCATTGATGGTGTAATGGTTAGTGTGCTAGCCTCCAGTACAATAGATCTTGGATCCTTGTCAGGTCAAACCTAAGACTATGAAATTGGTATTTGCTACTTCTGCACTAAGACTGGTTGCCGCGAAATCAGGAAATGTGTTGGAGTAGAACAACGTGTCTACCTGTGTACTATTGTTACAGTGAGCCAACTTTATAAAAATCCAACTTGGCGTATTTATTTGTCTAGCACAAAGCGAACTTCATTATCATCTCATTGAAATGTAACTTGTTCTCACCATGATATAACTGAAAAGTTGCTCACTTGGCGATTTAAAAATCAATCGTTCACTGAAAGCAAATTTATACTCATATATGGACAATATCTTGGTCAAATTTGAAAACCAACATATTTTCAAGAATTTTAAGAATTGTGCCCCATGAAGATTTAAAAAAAAAGTGAAATTGTTCTTGTTAGGGCATTTGCAAACTACACAACCAATTGATTCAAACTAGATTCATGTGCAAGTTAAATATCAACAATATTTCAGGAAATTTTTGCATGCATGTATGTTTTGAATCCAAATCCACCAGCAAAAAATGTGAGGTTAGCTTATTGCGACACAAAATCTGTGTGAAAACACATTCCAGATTAACAAAAAACACAATTTTGTTCAGGAAATTTTTTAATGACACGATTTATAAATGGAAAATTCTGTCAAATCAATTAATAATTTACACATTTCTCGGGTGACCTCATTCCTGAACATGACCATATACATGCCCTTGTACTATCGTTTAGATAAAATAGAAGTACATGTACTTAGTGCAAAAAAGGCATGACTTGATTATTACGATCTTAATCCAGTCACAATTTTCACATCAATAAAAACATCTCAAACATTTCTGGATTTACAATATTGAGGGGTTAAGGTTATGGTGTTTAAAACCACTTTCAACAATATTTCAGTTATATCATGGCGGTCAGTTTAGTTGGTAGAGGAAACCGGAATACCCAGAGATAACCACCGACATGCCACAAGTCACTGACAAACTTTATCACATGATGTTGTATTGAGCACACCTCGCCATGAGCTGGATTCAAACTCTTAACGTTAGTAGTGACAGGCACTGATTGCACAGGTAGTTGTAGATCCAACTACCATACGATCTCGACCATGATGGCCCTACAGTATTCAAATAAAAAAATTAAATATCTTAATTTAATCAAAATTTAGTACACTCGCAATGAACTTCCAAGTACTGTATAAACTGTTATACCGATATATTTCAACACCTTTGTCTTCTGGATATACTTCTATATGTAATATATATGAAATAGATGTTGTACATGCATTCTTTTTGTTTCCAAATTTTACCTTACACAATGTCATGTAATTTAACCACTGTATTTTCAGGTAAAATGTGTGAAATGTAAGATATTGATATTTTTTTTTGTTAATTATATATTTATTGAAAGCCTTTGAAATTTTACACATTACCATCATTTTCATAGTTTTGTCCACCATTTTGATTTCAATTGTTTTTACTAACCACAGTTTCCATTTTTTTTTCTACATTTTTACATAATACTTACCATGATTTCAAGCGCAAAGCTGAGTTTTATCACTTTACTGTATAAGTTAAATATAAATTCTTAAGTTTTCTAAACATTGTGAAATTGCAATTCAATCACTCGAAAATACCGGAATGAAAACAACCAATATGATCTATCAACAGTCGCCATTTTCATTGGTATTACTTTTCCCACCATTATTGTTATAAGGGCTATGACTAATATTTAGTCTACACTGGTGTATATTCTATATTTAAATGTAATATTCTATAATCATTTTTATATTTCAGATAAGAAATATACAGAATTTATTGAGATTGACCAAAGAGAATTTAGAAGCACTTAATGCTAAATTTGGGAGTAAACAGCAACCGGATCCTATGTATTTACAGGTAATTTTTCTGTTGTACAGATGATAACGTCATATAGTGTTTTATACAGAAATTCTGTAAGGCATGGGATTTGTGCAATCAGAGAACTCTTCTTTATCATTTTATTAATTCAAAAGGCAACATTAATAGAGATCGGAAGGCACTTTTTATTAATTGGTAGCTATTATCAATGTTAAAACTATTTATATTGATTCACATTCTGTTGAGGTCCACCGTGATTGTATCTTAGTTGAATTTACAACTATCTATGCAATCAGTGCCTATCACCACTAACATTGTGAGTTCGAATCCCGCTCAGGCAAGATGTACTCGATACAACATTAATATGTGATAAAGTTTGTCAGTGGCTTGGAGCAGGTCAGTGGTTTTCTCCGGGTACTCCGGTTTCCTCCACCAATAAAACTGACAGCCACGATATGACTGAAATATTGTTGAAAGTGGCATTAAACACCATAACCCTTAACCCAATACTGTAATTGTTCTACTATAGTAATAATAGAAGTACTTAAAAAATTAAATAATGTTATACAAAATGTACTTTCTCAAATTTGATAAGGACATAGATACTTCCATTGTAAGGGAAGCAAGGTGTTGGTAAAAGAAGGCCTGATGTTGTACCATGCTAATATTGCCTGGGGCAAACACTAAGTTGGGAGGTTAACACTAAACTGACCCAATGTTTGTTCAGATACATTTTCATGTAATTTTACTGTTGGATGATAAAATTAGGAACATGATTAATAAATTTATACCCATATGAAATCACATTATTGGTCAAAGGTTGCCAGGTTTTGTGTGCAGAATGTTTTAAGTAACCAGAAATAAAATTGCCTTTTAAATACATAATTTTGGTAACAACTTTTATTAGCCGAGTTGCAACGAAGTTGCAGTCGGCTTATGTTTTGGCGAAAGGGTATCGGGCGGGCGTATTGATATCTTCGTTAACACGATAGCGCTCTTAGTTTTTGGCCGATCAACATAATTTTTGGTAGGAAGCATTATTACACTATTATTTAGAGCGAGTTCGAAATTCAGATTAATCTATTGTTTTTTTCTTGTAAAATCATGGTTTTTTATAGAAAAAGTACATATTTTGAGAATTATCTTCGTTAACGCGATAGC
>MJUT01016960.1:1225655-1261874 GCA_002080005.1 Gigantidas platifrons
GGCTGTTGCATCTCTGATGCTTTCTCGATTTTTTTTCTTATATATGCATGTAAATGATGTTTCCAAAATGGTTAGGTTGTGTCTAGAACTTGGGGCATGCGCTATGTGTTCTAAAATGATCAAAACTAGGAAGAGAAATAAATCTGTTGGTTTACGTAACTAGTGCTTTTTCTGTAGCTATATTAGTATTTGATTTTTTACTTAAAATGTATCAATGTACCTTTATTATGACTTGCCTACACCCTGCTCAGAGATCCTTGTAAGATAAAATTTTGATGAGTCCCAACCAATATGTTGTGAGTCCTACTACTAGTACAATCTTTGTTATTTTTTTGTACAAAATGGTGAGTCCCAAACAAAGGTGATGAGTGCAGGACTCGCATAAATGAGTTGCAAGTATTTCTGCTTGTTCATTTGGAATTCTTGGACTTTATCATACTCTTTCAATGGAAAATGCCATATTACAACCTGTAATACAAACCACTTCTATCAAATTCGTGAGACTTAAGCAGAACAAATTAAAATTGAATGATTGTATTGAATTGAAGAAATAAAAAATTAACTGTTGATAGTCTTAACATAGCCTTAGCCGATTTTGGCTATCCTGTTTAATTTAGGCCCTTTTGTTTTATTGCTCCCAAAACTTTAAATTATTTAGCTTTCCAATCTTTTGATTTTGAGTGTACCTGATGAAAGTTATTCCAGAAATGTGTCCTGTGCACAAAATTTAATTTATTTTAATGATTGCTTTCAGGGAAAAAGCGACTTCTCTTCTACATGAAGGTGTTGGTTTATTTTTCGTTTACAATAATTACCTTGATATATAATACATAGCACATTCTATGACATCATATCTTGATTGTATTATATTACCTATTATGACCACGCCATGATATAGCTGAAAGACTGCTAAAATTGGAGTTAAACACCAATCAGTCAATCAAACCTTTCATCACAATTATCGCCATCACAATGTTTAAACCAAATTTACTAGCTCTTCAATATCCGACACCACTGACTTTGATAGCAGTCTCCTTGGCAGGGGCTTGGAAATTGGAATGTATGATATCTTGGACCCCTATGATTATAAAATTGGATCTTTGCAGAAAAAGACATAAAACTTATTACAAATATGTAGAAATCACCTTTTTATATTAATTGTAAAACCAAAGAGAAAACCATATTGAATTGAATATCAGTTGGAAAAAAAATATTTGCAATTTTTTTTTCAATATAAATAGCTGTAATTGTTAGAATTAGATAACAATGAAATGAACCCAAAAATAATCAAGAAATCATATTTATCGCTGATTAGCAGATTCAAGCAAACTAATATTTCCCAGTTTTATTTGAGATTTTAATTATTCTTATCTATAAATGAATTTATACTGAAAATAATTGTGTGAACAATTTAATATTATGCCTTTTGTTTTATTTTGATTTTTCTTCTATTTTTGAGAGATAGTGTCATTTGCATAAAAAGACAGGATATAATTCTTTTTATGTGTTGAAATGTAAACTCAAAATAATCAATTTTAATATAAATTATAGTTGAATCTTGTTGGAATGTAGAAGTTGAAGCTTATTTGTACATATTAAATGTACCTTTTATAAGTTAATTTATGTATTTTGTTATTTGACCAAGTTATTGCCAGTACTGATGATATATTTTTTTCTATCGATATATTTTGTTTTAGGCAAAAAATTTGGTTCATGCAGCTATGAGAAGTGAATATATTTCTATAATTTATATAAAACTACACCATCATGATTAGGGGGCCATTGTAGTCGTGATCGTATAGTGGTTGGATTTACAACTATCTGTGTAATCAGTGCTATCACCACAAAAGTTGTGAGTTCGAACCTGTTTATGCTGAGGTGTATTCGATATAACGTTATGTGATCAAGTGTGTCAGTGACTTGCGACAGGCCGGTGATTTTCTCTGGTTTCCTCCACCAATAAAACTGAATATATTGTTGAAAGTGGCATTAAATACCATAAACCTAAGCTATCATGATTATTGTACATGTACTTTCTTTACAGGAATATGAAGCTTTAGCCAACAAAATACACGAGTTACAAGAAAAAGAGTCCCAGTTACTGACAGATTATGAACAACACAGTAGTGAATCCTCACCCCCTGAAGATCCAGAGCCACCACCTCCACCTTCAGGACCTAAATTATTACCACCAGTCAAACAACAACCTAGTCCAACACCAACCAGACCCATTCTCAGGGTTAATTTTCCAAATGACCAAGTGTCATCGGTATGATATTTTATCTATTTTTTTTTAAAATGCATAGAGAAATGAAACACAATAATCTTAACAGTACATTTTTCTTGAGTTTCAGCTGGATTTTCTCACTTGTAATCACTAATGTATACTTACATTCTAAGCTTATCATACCTACATTCATACATCATTACTGATATTTATAAAATTGTTGTCAAAGGTTGTTGTGACCACAATGAGTTTGGGACTCAATATTGTTCAGTATGATGATATGTTGTCCTTAATATATAAAGATTGCATACTATTATCAGCAATTTGGTAAAACAGAAAAATATGCAGGAACACATCATGATATTGATCATTTAACAATTACAAAAGATATTTGGCAGTTTCATATTTAAAAAGTTTCTTTCAAGTCTAAATCATTTTAAGCCACAGCAACATGTACAATTTCTTAAATTCTCTTTAGAAATAAATTGATTGGTTAATTTGGTTTATGTAATATTATGTTTGGAAATACACAACAAACTGTCCACTATAGTCTATATTGGTGTATTGAAGGTATATTTGATCACTACAGGAGAAAAATTAATCATATAAGATATATTTGTTATTTATTTTATTTTACTTGAGGTTTTATCACAAAAGTCAAATTATTTTCAGGTGAGAATAGAACCTGGTAAAACATTGAAAGATGCTCTGAAGAAGCCAATGAGTCTTAGAGAGATTGAACCTGAAAATTGTGAAGTATATGATTTAAGAACAAAGTAGGTATACGTTTAAGACATTGCTGTTGAATATATTTTTTTAGGGTGTAAAATAATATTATGTTCCCTCATTTTATTTCCCGTTAAATTTTTGAAAAAGAATATTTTTAAACGTACTTTTTGAACAGAACTGTCCATTAGTTCGGATCAAAATAGTTATTTAATGAAATGAATGAAAACCCGAAAAAATTGTTACTGATAATGATTTCACAATAATAAACATATCGGGTAGTTTAAAAATTTATTTACACCTTCAGTCATGTCAGTTTTGATGTTCAGTGAAACATGTATAAACCAAAAACTGAAAAAGGACAATCTTTTATCAGCTGAACATCAAACTGAGTCTTAATGTTTGAAATTTGTTTAGACATATTAAAAAAATGTACTGCTTAGCCTCAGCTGATGTCAAATATCTGTAATTGGACTTGTGAAATTTTAGAATTCTCCTAGTAGCTAGTGTTTAGTATATATATAACAGATTAACCATATACTAATTAAATCCATTGAGTGATCTAGACTGAAATTTCTTGCTCTTAGATAAAGCAGTTTTAATATAATATTTCCATTTAACTCACAGTAGTAAAGATTAAATATATTCTATAATGTACTTAGACCCCATTTGCATTGGCATATTTATGTTAAATTGTTTTATTTTTATAAATAGCGAATTATATTGACATTTCTTTACAGTAGTTTTGTCCATCTGCAAAATATGGATGTACATGTATCAGGGATGATTTTTTAAAAGTTAGTTAACTGATTTTTGTTATTTTTGTTTCAACAAAAATACAAAAGTTGCAGGATATGGTAGGAACAAGTCAAAAATTACCCTTTTGAAAGGGGATGTAGATGGTTTCAGCTATTTTTTAATGATTTTCAGTTATTTTATTTTCTAACTAGAATCATTCCTGATGTATATGGACTTTTTTTGTTGTTGTTACAGAATGCCGATTTCCTGGGATATAGATATGGGGAGTTTGGTAAACAAAGAATTAAAAGTACAGTTAAAGTCTCATAGGCCATCTTTGTCAGGTTCATCTTTACCTATGTTTACACATAATATTGTAAGTACTATGAATTCATGTTTATCACTTGATTTAGATTAGCAGAACCATTTATATTATTGAAGATCTGTGGGGTTTTTTATACTTAATGTGACAATAGTGATTTGACACCTCTCTGTTGCAATACAGATATGTCTTTAAGTGGACAACATTTGCATTCACTCAAAAATTAACAATATTAACGACTTATTTGTTCTTTACTTCAATAATGAATCCACAATATATCACCACTAAAGTTGTGAGTTCGAATCTCGCTCATGTGAGGTGTACTCTATACATTATGTGATAAAGTTTGTCAGTGACTTGTGGCAGGTCAGTGGTTTTCTCTGGGGGAAATTGTTCTCGCCATGATACAGCTGAAAAATTGCTAACTTGGCATAAAACGACAATAACTCACTCACTTCAAGATAATATAATATTTAACATTGAAAACAAATGGTTAAGTTTATTAATGTACAGAAAATCACATTTGATATTATAAATCATTGATGTAAAAATCAAATATTAAGGATTGGATTTCTGTTCTTCATCCCAGTCTCTGACAGTTTACAACAATAAACAAAACTCATACCTCACTATGAGTGTGATACAGCTACTGGCCTACTGATATAGTAGTGCTATGTCAAATATTATCTTCACATACCATACTAGAAATCTAAAGTTATTAACTTAATTTACCAAAGATTAACTTAAAATTTCAAAGCGCCATGAATTCTATTTATAATGAGGTAGATAAAGGGAAACTTTCTTCTATTATTAGAGAAATTAATTTAGATTGCATTAATATGTTAAAACTGGAAACATGCGATATACTTTTGTTTTTCATTGCAGGTTCGTAAAACATTTTTACTTCTAACATTCTGTGATGGCTGTGGAAGATCTTTGTTCCAAAGTTTACGATGCCAGACGTGTGGTATAAGATTCCATCAGCGATGTATAGATAAAGTCAATCCAGTTTGTTCTTGGGACAGTATGAAAGACTGGGCAGGGCATAAGTATGTCACATGGTTTCTATGTGGGACAGAATGGGCACACTTTTACGTGGTTATCAGAATGACCAGTAATGCATGTATATTGATAAAATTGACCCAGTTATTTTTCTTATAAATAAGAGATCCAAATACTATAAATCAATTTTAATGTTATCAGAGAGATTATACCCATCTAATTACTATCAAGTTATACCTCAAGTATAGGGTATTACAGTGATCTAGTGGTTAAGGGGATTTATATTATTATTTTGCATAAGATATTTGAATGAGAAAGATTACTAGGTACGTACCGAAACCTAGACTTTCTCTGGGAAGTGGAAACACATAATTTACTCCACCACAACTTGGTCACAACGATTTAACTGTAAAGTGATATAAAAACAAAGTTAAAAAACATTCAATCTTCTTCAACATTTTATTGTCGTTTCTTGTCATATTTTAGAAACTTAGATACATATACCGTATTTTACGGACTATAGGTCGATGGGGACGATAGGTCGAATTGCTGCTTTTCGGCTAAATTTTTTGGGGAATACTAAGATAGGTCGAAGCATTCCATAGGTCGAGGATGCCGATGACAACTTGGTTAAATATCGTCACATCGAACGGTTTTTTTTGGTTTTTTTTGTTTTTTTTTTACATCGGTAAACATTTGTCCTATAACGATGTTCTTCGGTAAGTATATGCAAGTATTAATTTAAGAATACTATTCTTATGTGTCATAAAAGAAATAATTATGAAAGTTAAATAAAATTTTGTTTTTAAACTTATGTTTGTGGTTTTTTTTATGACGAGTCCGGTTTATAAACCCAGACATCGACGACATTCAAATCAGGCCATCTGTGGGTGTCACAATAATAGATGGTAAACGGATGTTCATACAATAAAATAATTAAGCTGTTAAAACAATGTATCACCTTGTGCAGTTTTTTTGACACACCTTTAAACTGTGTTCAATTATTAGTACACAATTTATGTGATTGTCTCGGTCCAGTAAATTTTCAATCAGCTGATCAGGTTAAGTGCCGACAGAGGTTCACCTGTGTTGATTATCTCATGGTGATTATTTTATTTGTTCCTAATTGACCAATTCAAGTGTAGAACATTATAGTTTAATGAAATCGATAATTATTTTCCAGTACATTTAGTATAAAAAGCTTGTTCACCACGTGTATTGTGAGATATAATATTGCAACCGACATGTTTTACTACAACCTCGTGCGCATGCTCGTGTTCGGTACCCCTCGTGTTTGATGGAAAGCTATAGGCCTATAGCTATATTTAGATATTTTGTGATAATAATTTTATAAACGATCCACCCTGTGATTTTTTTTTTCAACAACATACATTTGTACATTTTTTATTATACAATACAATATTGAACTGATTTTCGTTAACACTTCATTTTTCGATCATTGAATATTGATATTTTTTTTTCGGATGTTGAACATTTTATTCCCGGAATTGCACCCCCTGTTAGTGTTAGTATATTTTTATTGCTTTAATTAAAAAAAAATAACACCAAGAACATCGATAATTTCAGTCTTCTTATTCAGGAAAAAACCTACAGCAAAATAAAGGTATACTGTCAACAAAATCGTCATTTTTATCGAGATTTTTTTTTAAGGGATTCCAGATTTTTCAACTTCATCCTTGTATAGGTCGATGTGGACGATAGGTCGAAGCCAGCGTGTTGAGGAAAAAAAATATCGACCTATAGTCCGTAAAATACGGTAATATGAAGGTTTTTGTTATCAGAATAAAATCTTTACATGGTTGTCTTAATTATACATTTTCTATTGTTTCATGCTTTGCCATGTAAACTTGACATATTTAAATTTCAGTAAAATTCCAGTGGACACATTTACTCCGTCTTTTCCTTTTAACAGCCGAAATCAGTCCATACCTGTCTCACCACAAACACCTCAGCGCAGCAAACCTGCCCTGGGGCAGAGGGATAGATCCTCTTCTGCCCCCAATGTGTGTCTGATCAATCCTGGTGAGATTTCCCACGAGGTAGGTTCTCCCCCATCAGTATTTTTGTCATCTTGTGGATTATAATTTCTTATTTTTTATTTTTTAGAATTTTTCAAACAGCAGTTTTTGTTAGAATGCATGCAGTGCAAGTCCACCTTTACTGAATAAACTGAATGCATCAAATTTGACCAAATTAACCCTTCTGTTATTCTAATACTAAAATTCTGTTGAAATTTCATTCAAACTTTCACAACTAAGTACTAAGATTCATGCATACATCCTAAGCTAAATATTCAAGCTAATATTATTTTCTGTTTGAAAAACATTATTTACAACATATACAAAAACATGCATATAGAACAAAAACATGCAAAATTTTCTGTGTTGAAATCTCAATTGTTTGACACAAATAGCAACTAATATATATCTGAAAAATAATGGAATTTGTAAAATTAAATTGTAATAAATAGTCGTCAACAATATTCATAATAATATTACACTTGAAGTATTTAGCATATCCTACCTGTAAATGGACAAAAATTGCTGTTTGACAAAGCTTATTTTCTTACAGTGCCTGATATTATTTTTTAGTTTATTAACATTAGTCACTAATTTTGATTTTGATTTGTGTATCTTTAGATTGCCGGCATCAAATCCACCACCTAAGCCATTGGTTCCGTTTTGGCATGTATCTCGATCTGAATCTGTACCAAATGTTTTTTCTCTAGTCCAAAGTGAAGAGGTATGTTGTAATGAAGTGGGAGTTCTTTTAATACATGTCTTGTCACAAGAATACTACCATTAAGGAGAGGGTTTTCAGTCCAGATCTTTTATTATTTAAACCTTCTACTTTTCTTTTCTGAAGTTCTTGCCTCTTTTTGGCTAGATTTTAATTAAGTTTTAGATAAATATTTCGCCTGTTGATTTTGAGTTTGGGAATCTGGAATTTTATAGAATTTTAGTTTATTGCTTTTTTTCAACAAGAGAGAAAATAAAAATTGTGAAGTAAAATATCTGTTCGGTTTTATCTAAAGACAAATTCTTAGAGATTTTGCCATTGTCCTATTGAAACCTAGAACCGTCACTGTTTTAGGACATTTGAATTTTTGGTTCTCATTCGTTTTTAAATTTTGGGTCTAGGACCAATTGATAGATAATAATTCTAAAATCTACATATTTTTATGTCCCATCCAATCAATACATAGTAAAAAAAATGTTTACTTGGCACAGACAAAATGAATTTTCACAATTTATTCAAAATTGTTAACAGTATTTCTTACCAAAAATTCAAGCCAACCAATAATAAATATGTTCAATGTAAAAAAAACGCATGAAAAATAGCAAAAAAACTTCAATTTCAATATAAAGGAAAGTTTTTTTTTTTTTCATGACTGATCGTGAGGCTATGAAAGTCTTCTTGTGACATTAAAGGCATGATGTTCATCAAATAAAATACATCTGTTGGGGTGGGGAGTTAACATTTGTCTATAATAACCCTTCTTAGACAGGTTTCTATCCAGACTTTGGTACTGATAAGTATACGTTTATCTTATTTTTCAATGTCTTGTTTTTCTTTTTCTTTTCATTTTTGATTTTGTACTAGATATATATCGTAGAATATATTTTTTAGTGAAAGTTTTTTTCATTTTTTAGTAAATGTCTTTTATATTTTATTTTAATCTGACATAATTTGAATTCAAAATAGGTATTTTTATTAGATTTGTGAAAACCAACAATACACAACACCTAGTTGATACTGCTTGCTTTTAATGTTCCCCTCTTAGAACCCCAAGCATGTAATTAGTACAATAATAATGATAACCAGCCCCCAAGTAAAACTGGAGAGTCATCATCAAAGCATTATTAACTTTGATATGCTCTCTATATCTTATTTTTGTAATTTGTATATTATTATCTCAATTTTATTATTGTATTATTTATAGCTAAAGGCAGAGATATAACCAACTATTGCATTATAATATTTATTTTCATGATATTTTATCAGTTATACATGCAGGCATATTCTATATCATGCTATATTTATATTGATGCATACAGAAAAACTTATTTTCTCACATGAGACAGGATAATCTCATGCTTGCTAGCGTGCGAGATCAGCTTATCTCACACCACTGTCCTTAGCAACGCTTATATTGCAAGTGTTACATATGGGAAAAACTATCGATCACTCTTTTTCCTGTGAAACTAGACTTCTTCATACCCTAGTGCTCAAATATTTTTATTTCTTAACCTCTGCAAGCCTCAATTAAGAAAAAAAAATATTTGAACCCTCGAGGCGTGAGTTAAAATCCTGTCTCAAAAACTAAAAATTTGATTACACTATATGAATGATCACTTTGTTATCTGTTACAAAGTTCACATTTTTTAAGTGAAATAGAAATGCCAGATGGCCACCAAGGTAGAGTAAAGTTTAAAATAGGACCTTATAGGTAAAATGTTATAAAGCCTTCTCTAGTTTAAAAAGCTATGGTGAAAAGGTTCAAAACTATTCAGAAAAAATAGCTGTATACCAATTATCTATATTTTTATAGTTTATTTGGCAGATTTGTTTTATTATTATTACTATGATAATCAGGTGAGACTCTACTTTCTATTTAAAAATGCTCTGATGATTGAATAAAGACTTTAGGCAACGATCTTATTCTCTGTCAACTAAATTTATTTCAAGACAACATTCAATATGACTACCATTGAGCATCATAATTTCTTATTCTTATTGCCTGAAACATCCTGTTATTTTATAGAAAGCAATTCAGAAATTTCATTTTGAAGATGATTTCATATATATTTTTTTTATCAGAATTTTGATGTGGCCAAATGAAAAAGTTTTGTGATTAGTCTTAAAACATGTCTCAAGTGTACTATTTATAAGTTTTATAAAATGATTCATGGTACTTGGTAGACAATCGTACCATATTTTTCCATTAGAAAGTTGTTGCATCCTCTGACTCCATCACAGTGTTATAAAATGAAGCAGACAATTTGTAATCTAGAAGCATTTGATGTATAATTTCTCAATGATTTTTTTCATATTTTTACTATTTCATACCTAATTAATATAAAATGAGCTAAGATTCTACTGTACTTCAGTCCTAAGAACATTGCATGAAGTAATATTTGTAATGCTACTGATTCCAAACTGATTTGCCATTTTAAGGGAGAAGGGTATTTATAAGATTGAATGCTATTGAACTGCCAAAACGGTTTTAAAATATATAAGCCAGACTAGTGCATGTCAAATAGCATGGAATTTTAATAAATTCTGGAATGACGACTTACATTCTTTATTAAATAGAGGTGTAACCAATTATTGAATTATGAATGTTTTCAATTTAGTTCATCCAAAAGTAAGTCTAATCTATATAAGTTGTAAAGTTTCTAGTAACATTGGTTAAAAGAAATGTATAGGAGGTCATAATATATATATATGTAAATTGTAGGTTATCTATGTGGTGTACTCTGGCATTTTTTACTGTTGTAAGATATTTGACCACAAAGATGTGTAAACCTACTATAGCCCCACCCTAAGTACAGTCAAACCTTGTTATCTTGAACTCTTATGAACCATTTCAAAATTTTACAAATACCTATGCAATCAGTGCCTATCACCACTAACGTTATGAGTTTGAATCCCGCTCAGGCGAGGTGTACTCGATACAAGATTATATGATTTTGTCAGTGACTTGTGGCAGGTCAGTAATTTTCTACGGGCACTCTTTGTTTCCTCCACCAATATAAGTGACCCCCATTGGTTCATATGTCAGCCAGGCCTGTATTGTATGTCACCTGGCCATGACCTTATTTCATTGTATTGTTTTTGTAAGTAGGTTACTGCCTCTGTATTTTTATATTGCTGGTCTATCATTATTTTATTTTTGAATATTCATTATTTTTTACTTGGTCTGTCAGTCATGTACAATTGACTCCAAATTTTATATATACATTTGTATATACTTGTTCTATGTCAACCATGCATTCTTGTAGTATAATATGGCTTACGTGATTTTTTTCCCGTATGTGCACTGACAGGCAGGTGATAAATCTTTGATGTTCACACATCTATAGTAGATGTCATATTTTTAATTTTTGACAAATGTCACCTCTGTTTGACAAACAAATTCCCCTATAAATTGTTGCTTGGTAATTGAAGTCTTGCACATTAAAGGTATAATGTCTACGAACATTATATTTTTTCATACCCAAAATTATTGTCGTTTTCCGTACTGACCTTCATAAAATGAAGATTAAACACCAAATTATTGGCGAATACGCAACGAAACGTTAAGATTCAAACAACATTAAACGAGCGTGACAATCAGTGAAGTGTTTGAATCTTAACAGTATTTTCCTTACATCAAAGCTCAAAACCCAGAGAGTTCTCAACTTCCGTTTTTTATAGGTGGTGCTGTTACTTTCACTGAATTTTTGTCATCCTGGACAATAATCTCGATAACAATAGTTTTGGGTCTTTTTTGTCAATAAAAGAAGTCCAATTGTATCTTTTACAGCATAACTGTTTAATAATAGCTTAAACAAATCATTTATGGACAGTTAAAATTTTTCAACAAAATCGTAGACAATATGCCTTTAAAACATCTTTTAGTATATCAGTGTAAATTTGAAAATCAAACATATTTTTAATGCAAGGTGTTTTGATTGCTATGTTTACAGGATAGTAAAGTATTACAAGAGGCCACAATGAAAGATGGAGGTGAGTGTAATATTATATGGCATTTCCTTTTTCCATGCAACAAGAGAAAGTTAGCAATAGATTTTTTGCACAGTCCTGATTATATGTTTATTATAGGAGTTATTTCCCTTACGACAGGCAAAATGGTATCCATTCCAGCAAGAGCAACAGAAAGGACAAAGAATTAAAGTATAATTTTCTTATAATTTCTAGATATTTGAACCATGTAAAAAATCAAAGTAGAATTTTATAGCAAATAGAAAAATCACTAGTTGTTGCAATATTAAAATTTTGCATTGAACTTGGAAATTGGACCTTTTTGTCACCATTACAGGGAACTAACTCCTATACAAAATGTGAAAACATATAATTTTAGAGTCAAGTCAGATATTAGCAAATCTATAAAGGGGGATACATACATCAATTGATTGTCTCTTTATTCATTGTGGTTGAACAATTTGGAGGAAAGTTTTTATCAGCATATATATCTGTGTATGGAAATATAACTGAGTTATTACCCTTTAAAAAAAAAAATGAATGGTCTAATTTACATGGAATTATGATCATTATTTAATTACACTTAAATTAGATTGATCTGATAAAAACATAGCTGCCATTTTGCAATATTTGTTTCTGGTTGACTTAAACTTTAAAAATCTTCTCATAACTACAGGTACAGATATGTATGTCCTCTACAAGGATTTCTCATTTAATCTTGTAATGTTCTGGTGAAAGTCATGGCATGGATGGGGCAATTCTTGTCTCAGAAACTACAAATTAGATTAAACCCAACTAAAGTATGAGTAAAAACCAGGTGAACCATTCAGACTCAAGTGAACCTCTGGTTTTAACTTGGTTGAAAACCAGGAATTTGGTTTCTGAAATTGTTTTTAAAAATCAGCATCTTTGTTAGAAATTTGCTTTTGAAATTGTGAAGTAAATTTGGTATAATTTTTTGATTTTTAATTCGTCTAAAATAACATCCTTTTTGTTTACCATCGAATCCTTGAAAAAGTGTTATAAAAATGTAAATATTTAAATTAGTGTGCACGACATGTTTCTGGAATAACCTTCAGTAGGTACACTCGAAGGCAAAAGATTGGTAAGCTAAATGATTTAAAAGTGCTTGGGAGCAGGAAAACCAAGGGACAGAAACAGTATAGCCAAACAGCTGGGGTCCCCTATGACCAAGAGAGATTAACCTTAGTTTTAATATTATTTTAGTAAATTTTATAAATTCATTGAATAATGCAAAATAAGTCTATGATATATGTATAAAGATGATGGCTGTTTCAGGATACAATGTATACAAAGCTAAACGCCACCAAAGTGATGGTGGTAAACCGTTACAACTTTCTCGAGGTAACCAGAACTAGCTAGAATGGTTATGGTGTGTGAAATATTAACATACATGCGTGAACATTGAACCTCTCCTATTTTAACTTATTGAACATTTCAGCATGAATATTTCCAATGCATTATTATAGAAATTTCTGTTTTTGTTGATTTGTTGTTTAACTGTGATATTTCTGCATAAATAAGTTTAGTTTTTTATAGCATAGTTTTTTTAAGTTACAAAAATGTAAAGAATATTATTTCATACAGATTCCTTAACAATGGTAACAATCAAATTATGATCTTGGTTCCAATATCAGACTTGGCCAAACTTCTAATGATCTTAGGATATTATTTCAAGATCAATCATTTGCATTAGTTTTGTACATAATTTGATATAAAACAGCATGGGAATTCAAGAATTAAAATCCAGCGAATATCATTATTTAATATAGTAATTTTTTAACAGAAATGTTTTACGATCAAAAGAAGAAAAACAGAAGTACAAAAAAATGTAGTCTAATCAATTTGGTCTGGTTGAAATTCAAAGGCTAATGTTTAATCCTTGGCTACATCGATGAAAAGAAAGGAATACATTCGTTTTTATCTGTGGTATTTTTTTTTCATGGCTGTGTCTTAATCATGGCTACTGTCAAAATAATAATATATTCCTTTGAATTGAAAAAAAAAGTATTCTCTCCCAATTCTCTCCCGTATTCCTGTCTTACTTTATAACATTTTGACAGTTTAATTTCTGTGCCATGGTATATATTATATTTCCATCAAATCTACTACCAGCAGCTCCTAATGATCAAGTTTATTAGGAGTATACTTTGATTTCTCCTTTCAATACCAAATTTCACCTCTTAAAAAATGAGAAATTTAAAAGTTTCTTACAATTGTTTAGTCTGTTTCTCCAGGAACTCAAATGAAAAATAGTTCAAAAGTGAATAAGTACTTGTACATTTTGTTAGAAAAGAAAATATTTTCAGTTTTAATCTGTTTTTGTTTGTTTGTTGCAAGTTATTTAGTGGATTATTTTAACTTGCTAGATGTTCACATCAATAAGTAATCTGAATTTATTACAAATTCAATTTTTTTTTTAATTAAAATTTTTATTTACAAAAAAATTCTTTTTTCTGTATTTAAATGGCTACATTTACAGTTTCAACATAAATTCATATGATTGTAGATTGATTGTGACCTTATTTGAGTCTGTTTGGTGTTGCACCTTCTTTTAAATAGATTTCTCATCCTTGAGGGTGTGCTTGCTGCTAAAACAAATATCTGAAATAATTTTTTTAGTGATATTCATTCTAATGTTTATCATTTTACATTTGAAATTATAATTGTAAATGAAGTTGCCTTTGACTCTCATCCCTATATCTTGATTTACTTTACACATTAGTACCACTGTTATGATGCCAGGGGCCGTCATAGTAGTGTTTGTGATCATATGGTAGTTGGATTTATAACTACCTATGCAATCAGTGCCTATCACCACTATCGTTGTGAGTTCGAATCCAACTCAGTTGAGGTGTACTCGATACAACATTATGTTATAAAGTTTGTCAGTGACTTGCAGCAGGTTGGTGGTTTTCTCCGGGTACTCCTGTTTCATTCACCAATATAACTGACGGCTACAATATCACTAAAATATTGTTCATAGTGGCTTTAGACACCCTAACCCCTTATGATGCCATCTCTTCTGCAATAAAAAAAAAGTGGCTGCATAAGAAGGAATGCCGCTCTCCACAGCGGTACAATCTAGTAATATTTGACTACCGCTGTCCATTTGAAACCTGGCCTGTAAGGAGGGATGGCCTTTGGTGAGAGTGATCTTTTACAAGGGGGACTACCGGTACTGTGCAACCTACTATGATAAAAATTGTTGGTGACTTCCAAAAGGTCTGTACCTTTCTTCTGGTATTCTGTTTTCTTTCACCAATAAACATAAAAAATACTGGCAAATACATTATAGAAAATAAAAACGTAGATATCTAATATGTGTACTGAACAACCTTCATCAAGTTCTCTCACTGTCAAAATATTGGAAAGCCAAATAATTTAAAGGTCTTAGGGAGTAAGGAAACTGAAGGGCCTATAAGGAAAGTGGCATTAATAGTAAGGAAACTGAAGGGCCTATAAGGAAAGTGGCATTAATAGTAAGGAAACTGAAGGGCCTATAAGGAAAGTGGCATTAATAGTAAGGAAACTGAAGGGCCTATAAGGAAAGTGGCATTAATCTCCCATAATCCTATTCAATATTCATTTGCCTGTATCATGAATTATTTATGTCTATGCTATTTATTTAGTACTACAAATTATCATTTTGTCTCTGTGCAACGGTTGACATACATTTTTTCTCATTGGTATATCAATTGTTCCAGGACTAAAAATGTTCAATTATGCATATTGAACTAGAAGCATCGTGATTTAGCTTTACAAGAAGGAAATTACATGTACGATTGAGTCTCTAGAAGTCAAATTATGTTGAATCTATCTGAAATTTCTAAGTAAATATTTGGCCCATTTGTAGTAGCTTTAAGTTAGTTTAGGGGCTGTTGTAATCATGATTGTATGGTAGTTGGATTTACAACTACCTGTGTAATCAATGCCTATCACCACTAAAGTTGTGAGTTCTTCCACCAATAAAACTGACCACCACGATATTAATGAAATATTGTTGAATGTGGCATTAAGCACGATAAACCAAACCAAACCAATTTATTAATCCCTGATAACTCGAAGTGGAATTATTGGTACCTTAAATTTCGACATAATGAGATTCTACTGTATTGATTACCATTGATGTCATTTGACTGTAGGTTTGGAAAGTATAAATTAACATTAAAGAAAAGGTTGAAGATACCAAAGGGGTAATCAGAAGTTGTTAATCAAAGACAAAGAAGGATAGGCAATACAAAGTCCACAAGTAAAATTATTTTGATTAAAATTTGTTTGATGATAACATTTCAGGTCACGCTGGTGTACATACATTACCAATACCAAGTTCACACCATGGACACAGTCCAGGCAGTAGTCCTACGGGTAGTTCACAACATTCACCAACATCGGGAGACAAGCGACAAAGAGCTAGCTCAGTAGAAATAGATCCAGGAAAGTTACGTCCAGTAAGTCATAGACAAAATGATACAGTAAAACCTGTCTAAACCGTACCCCTTTGGGACTGAAGAATTTGTTCAGTTTAGACAGGTGTTTGGTTTACACAGGTTCACATTACATAGACATTTAGCAGACAGGACTGTAAAGTCTGTCTGGTTTAGACAGGTTTTCGGTTTACTCGGGGTTCGGTTTAGACAGGTTTCACTGTAATACTTTTCATATTTTGATATATCACAGGTGGGTTTTAATAGAGATTCAAATATTTATTTAGAATTTTTTTTCCCATTAAACAGCAAGTACAGATACTTAAATCGTCATATATTATATCATAGTCAGTGTCAGTATTCTCACCTAAAGATTATTTTTGTAGAGACAGCGACGAGATTCCAATGAAGATTGGGAGATTGCTGGTGATCAGATACAATTATATTCCAAGATAGGGTCAGGGTCGTTCGGAACAGTATACAGAGGACATTACCATGGTTTTGTAGCTATCAAAAGATTGAATGTGACAGATCCAACTCCTCAACAATTAAAAGCCTTTAAAAATGAAGTAGCAGTTTTAAGGTACCCAGTTATTTCCTTCAGAATATTTCTGTATCGTTATTACAATTATATATTTGAATGCAAGATTCAGTGCACACTCGTATACAGTCTAAAGGTCATCTCACACTTTATTTTAGGTTTGATTTCTCTTCACATTGAAGACATCATAGTGATTCTGAGAAGGAAAACAACAAAAACAGCATCATTGCTTAAATTTTATTTTTACTTGACAAATTATCAATTGAAAATGTTTATATTATGGGTTGAATACATGTATATGCTCACCACACTTGAGGAAAACTAGTAACTTGACTTCTCTTTCAGAGGACTTAGGGGCGAAGTGGGGGAAATCTTACAGATTTACAAAGACCTTATGGTTCTTCTAAGTATTTCTTTTCCTGTTGCCGCATGTCACCTAACAAAACTAACATTCTTCTCAACAATCTTAAATAAGGGTGCAATCAACATTTTTTTTATGTTAAACCCTATAGATCAAATTCAGTAACTCTGTATGAGTGAATATACAAGAATAAGTAAGATTATTTTTTGAGATGTGAAACTGTCAGGGTGTCTAAATTTTGACTTGGGACGTAAGCAGTGTGAAACCAAGGCAAAAAAGTTTTGGTGATCTCTGGTACCTGCACGGAATATTTACACATAAAAAACATTCCCAAGTCTCAAACTGTTAAGTGAAGTATTTTCTCCATTTTATTGTATCTGTTACTTTTTTTTTTTCAGAAAAACAAGGCATACAAATATATTGTTATTTATGGGATGGACATCAAAGCCATGGTTAGCTATTATAACACAATGGTGTGAAGGTTCCAGTTTATATAAACATCTTCATGTACAAGAACATAAGTTTGAAATGATAACATTAATGGAAATATCCAGACAGACAGCTCAAGGCATGGAGTATGTATTCTTTATTGTTGATTTCTAGTCATCATTTTGCCTTTGATTAATTATAGAATGTTTATTTAATTACAAATTTGGTGACGTTAACCTGTGTATAATTTAATTTAACTGCCACGATATAACTGAAATATTGTGGCTTTAAATACCATAACCCCCCTAATTTAAATTTGGGGATAAAGAGGAGAGGCTTATGCTTCTACTGTCATCAGTATTGTTGGTTTTAATCACATCCAATCTTTTTCAATAGCAAAAAAAAACAAAAGAGATATAATAAAAAATTTAAAAAATGGGAGAAGTGAAAAACGTTGTTGATGACATAATATTTTTTACTCATAATTATAGTTATTTTGTTTATGATTATACAGGTAAAAATTACCTTCATATATCTCAGCAACAAGCTGAACAAGAGACCATCATTCATTGTATTTCATGTGATTTGTGGTATAATGGTTTGCATGCAGAAAAGTAAATCGTGGGTTTGAGCCTGTTTAGTCAAACCAAAGACTATAAAATTAGTATTCACTGCTTCTTCGCTAAGCATGCAGCATTAAGGAGCAGGAGCAAAAACTGGTTGACTCGGAATTGAGAAAATGTGTCAGAGTGGAGTGACATGTCTATCTGCAGAGTGTTGTAGGAATCTAACACTATAAAATGTGTCAGAGTGGAGTGACATGTCTACCTGCAAAGTGTTGTTGTAGGAATCTAACACTATAAAATGTGTCAGAGTGGAGTGACATGTCTACCTGCAAAGTGTTGTTGTAGGAATCTAACACTATAAAATGTGTCAGAGTGGAGTGACATGTCTACCTGCAAAGTGTTGTTGTAGGAATCTAACACTATAAAATGTGTCAGAGTGGAGTGACATGTCTACCTGCAAAGTGTTGTTGTAGGAATCTAACACTATAAAATGTGTCGGAGTGGAGTGACATGTCTACCTGCAAAGTGTTGTTGTAGGAATCTAACACTATACAAATCCAATTAACATCACATGATATATGACAATTTAGCATGGTTCAATGACAAACATTAAATAATATTTAGTCCATTGAAATAATTACTATGATGAGACCATAAAGAATTTTGATGGTTTGTATGTACAATGTATTGGTAATTGTGTCATTATAATATGTATTTTAATAATACTGTTTTAAATGTGATATTTATTTTTTCAGTTATTTACATGCCAAGTCAATAATTCACAGAGATCTCAAGTCTAACAGTATCCTTTACTCATAGAAATATCAAAAAACATTAATATTAATTGAGGTCATTCTCAGATGGTGAATTTGGAGCCAATATGGCGGCGTTTGTATGGTAGTTGGATTTTTCTCAGCAATAAGTGTATATCACTACTGTAGTTGTGAGTTTGATTCCTACCCCTGGTGGGGTGAACATTATACAATTTTTTTGTCATACATTTTGTCAGTTACTTGTGTGAGAGCAATAATTTTCTCTAGGTACTCTTGTTATGCCCACCAATAAAACTGACTGCCAGTAATATAATATATGAAATAATATTGAAAGTGGTCCTCGCTTTTAACACTGGATGGAGAATAAACTTTTATAAACTTGATAAACAAAGATGTCTCAAGGGTGGAGTAAGCCTAGAGAATGCTAAAGATGTAAGGTATAACTTGAAAATATGCCCATATCTATCTCCTACCAAAGAGAATAGTTCTTATAAGTGAATATTTATTATAGAACTTGTACCCAATCCAACATTAACTGTATGTATTCAGCAATAATATATTTCAAGAGTTAAATTGTACTCTATGTAATAATAAATTAAAAGTTACTTGAAATATTTCTTTAACACAATTTCTCAGACATATTTTTAACAGACATTTTAACAGTAAAAATAGGTGATTTTGGTCTGGCCACTGTGAAAACACGATGGAGCGGTTCACATCAATTCCAACAACCAACAGGCTCAATATTATGGATGGTAAGTAACACCCAATAGACTTGTATATTGTGGTGTAGTCTGACATGTTGACTATGGTAGGATATTTATAGATATTTGACAACAAAAATTTTAAAGCCTATTATAGCCAAGGGATGTGGGTGGCTCAGTGAGTTAGGTAGTTGGATTACCTAACAACTCGTATATCATACAAGCCTATCACCAATACAGTGTGGGTTCGCACCCAGTTTTGTAAATTACAAAAATGGGTGCACTTGACTCACAGCCGCAAGTGATAAGGTTTACCAGTTGCTTGCCCATGGTCGGTGGTTCTCTCCAGGTACTCCGGCTTCCTCCACCACTAAAACTGGTCGCCATGATATAGCTGAATATTGCTGAAAGTGGCATTAAATGCAATCAATCAAATCAAATCAAATCACCTATTATAGCCCCACCATGAATAGTCAAACCATATCTTGAACTCATATGAATTATTTATTTGGATTACTCACAATAAAATTTGGTTTCTTTGCAGTAGCTTTTAGCTTAATTTATCCAGAATAATAATCAGTGTTTTTGACTCATATAACAACATTTGACTATATGAAAAACTGTATATTCTTTACACAAACATGGTTTTAATAGTAATTGGTTAAACAGGTATCCAGATAGAAAATTGTTGTGTAATAAATAATTAATTATATATTTAAGACACCTGTAGTGATATTTACACAGACAATATTTTTTTATACTAGTAAATCTGACTAAACCAAACCCTGAAAAAAAATGGAATCCTGTGTAAACTGAATTGTAAGAAGTCCCAATGTAGGAAATCTCTGTTAATTTAGCCTATTTTAACTGAAATTATGTCTATTCCGAATTTTGGTGCAGTGAGGTTTGGTTTAGACCGGTTTCACTGTTTAACTAAAATATTGTTGAAGTGACATCAAACTTCTGTAATTTCAATCCAATTCTATACAGTGTATATTGTTTATAAGTCAAAAAAATGATTTCTGTATTTTAGGCACCTGAAGTGATACGTATGCAGGAAGATAATCCTTACACTAACCAGTCTGATGTTTATTCCTTTGGTATTGTATTGTATGAACTGATGACAGGTCAACTTCCATATACTAATATTAGTAACAAAGATCAGGTAATTTGTCCATGTTTAATGTAATTCTTTATTTATTTCAAGAGGATTACATACAGCCAGAGGCTACTAGTAGCTCTCTTCAAATTTGTCCATGTTTGTATTATAACATCATAATCTTAATGTGATTTACATATTTCAGGATATTTTAATGCAGTGAAGAATCTGTTTTCCAAATGGTTTTCAAAACAATATGGGTCCGTCATGGTCATGATCATATTGTAGTTGCATTTACAACTACCAGTACCTATCACTACTGTGAGTTCAAATCCTGCTTATGGCGAGGTGTACTCGATACAAAATTATGCAATAAAGTTTGTCAGTGACTTATGGCAGGTCAGTGGTTTTCTCTGAATACCCTGGTTTCCTCCACCAATAGAACTGACTGCCATGATATAACTGAAATATTTTTTAAAGTGGCATTAAACATCATAACACTAACTCCTCAAATCAATACTGTATTATCCCTTTTAGGAGTGTGTTTGTAAGTATTTTTTCTTTGTTTTATATGATGTTCTTTTTTTTCAAAATTCACTTTTAATAACCTACTTTTACAGATATTATTTATGGTTGGTAAAGGATATCTTCGGCCAGATTACAATAAGATAAGATCAGATACGCCAAAGAGATTTAAGATATTATTTCAAGACTGCTGTAAATTTGACCGAGAACAGAGGCCTTTATTTCCACAGGTTAGTATTGAAGATATTTAAACAATTCTTTTGGATAAATTGTGATAAAATTAGTAAGTGTAATATGAGAAATATTTATTATGTGAGTTTTAGACAAGTTTAGATTCAAGTAAAACTTAAAAATGCAAACTGAAATAAGAAGAGTTTGAAGATACCTAAAGGGTAATCAGAATCCGTATATCGAAGAAGAATAGACAACACAATGGCCAAAAGAAAAAGTACAAAAGGACAAACAAAGATCTACAAAACATACATATAAAACTAAAGATCGAGTAACAAGAACCCCACTAAAAATTGGGGGTGCTCCAGAAGGGTAAGCAGTTCCTGCTCCACTAGTGGAAGAGTAGAACTAAATGCAAATAAAATATGTAATTAAACATTTAAAAGTGATTCAGTACATGATTCATCATGTAAAAATGACAAACAAGGGTTTCACATGAAGATTAAAATAGACATAAATTATCTATTTTACTTTGTATATATATAACATTACTCTGTTACACAAAGACTGTTTCTACATCATGTCTAGATTCCATAGATTTCTTTGTTAATTGATTGATTGTTGTTTAACATCTAATGAATAATAGTTCAGCTATATTCATAATGATACTTGTGAGGGTTTTTTTTTGTGTGTGTCAAAAATAACCTTGAACTCTTTCTTATTTTACAGATTTTATCAGTACTGGAGACATTAGAGAGGTCATTGCCCAAAGTTCATCGGAGTTCGTCAGAACCGACATTAAATCAATCTCACACGGAGGACTATGATCTAATGTATATGTGTGCATCCCCTAAAACTCCCATTAATAGCCAGTACTCACAGTTCATCTTTTCTTCGCCTACGCCTGCTTATTGATGTAAAATTATGTACACACTACCAGGTCTTTCTCTTTTATGTTTTTGATGCGTACTTTTCTTAGGTTCATGTGCACTTTTAATGACAAATGAGAAACAGAATGATCAAGCTGAGATTCATGTATCCATAAATAGAGCAAATATCATTCAATTTTTCACCGATTCATTATGAACGAGAATATTCTTGGACATTTAAGATTGCATCATTGCTATAAAAAAATCATTTGACTCTTATTGTATTTTCATCAGTGTGTCATTAGTTTCAACGGAAGTAGTACCATTAAATTTTGACTGTAATTCAGTGTATTCTGAAATGGGGAATTAGTCATTTTTTTCAATCTTTGTTGCATATGATGAATATTGTTGTCTCAGTTTGGAAATTAATGTTTAAAGCTTAAAAGATCCATTGTTATTTTGTATTATTTCATTGACAAAATAGTGAATGGTGAAATTCTTGTAACAAATGGCTGAAAGGTGAACATTTTTATCATCTTTACTTGTCTGAAGCCAATAAATTCGAATATATTGAATGCATATTACTGGATATAAACCTCCGCCTTTTTCCCCCCTTGCTAAAATATTTTTTTAAGTTTCAGCTTGTCATTAAAAGTGTGTTTGAAGTTAAACTAAGAAAAATCTGTTAATATTGTTAAGCTATTTATTTATTTTAATTGTATATAGTTATATTTTAATGTACCACTCAATTTTACACACAGAGGAGTATTTCACATATCACAATTGTATTTGGTTCAATAAATTTAAACTGATTGAAATTATAAGTCCAACTGTCAAATAATCATTGTGTGATTGGTTGATAGACATTTAATATTCTCTGTGTTACATCATATATAATTAATCCTAAAAATAAAAAACGAAATTTTAACTGGTAAGAAATATCTTATTAGATTCGCTACAGATTTTTATTTTAGATTAAAAGATCATGCAAAGACAGAAATGTTGATGAATAAGCCACACAAAATTAATAATTTCTCATTTTAATACTTTATAAATTTTTATATTGTCCACTTTGAAAAGGGTAAATGCATTTTCCTGAGTAAATTTCATTTGCAGAACCCAGTCCTAACAACCAGTAGTTATTGAATATGTCTTTCGAATTTGCTATGGACATCTTTAAAAGATGAAATCACTTAGAAATTATTATCACCTGAAATTGACAGATATATAATTTGATTTCATGCTCCAGTGACCAGATTTCATGACCGATGTATTTTATTTAAAAGTAAAAAAAAACTTTTTTTTTTGTTTGACCACCATGTATTTAGGAAATATCGTTTAAATTTAGATTCTATAGTTGATTGAATATTTATTGCAATTAGCATCTGAATTGAAATATATCCAGTAATGTAAAATTGTGTGGTACACGTCAACCAGAATATAATGACTTCAAACATTAGTCTTATTCATTTTGTGCAATGTTCAACATACGTCACTCAGTAGGAATTTTGTGCTGCCTTCATTTGTCAAGTAGACTTTTTTGCTGTTATTCAGGGTTTTGGCAAGAGATAGATGGAGCAACAATTAATAAAAACATTAAATATATACTGTCACAATGTGAAAAAAAACAAAGATATTTTGTATAAAACAACAATGGAAAGAAAAGTAAGTAAATCATGGAATGTATTAGAAGTAAATATGACATAATTTTGATGACTTCCATGAAAGAATGTGTTTTCCTTGATGTAGTAGTATTTCTACGAAACACTGTTGGACTTCAACTATTCGAAGATTCTGTCGGAGGTAATTTCAACAACAGATTACTAGTGTATGAAAATCAAGGCTAGAAGCATTCAGTATTTGACAAAGTCACAAAATTATGAATATTTCTTTTGTGGTATAAAAACAATCAATGTTTGCTTGCTTAGAGAACTGAGGTATGATTTTGTGTTGCTTCCATATTTTTCATACAATTGATTTTGAACATTCATATATTTTTATCTTATCAATGATCTTAAGATGTTTGATGGGAAGTTTTTTGTCAGGTCTAAATTTTTTATGACTATTTTATTCACAGATTCCATGCTACTTTATCCTTGTCGATGTCAAAAGTTCATGTCAAGTATTTTTTGCAATTTACAAATTTCTAAACAGAGGGTTCATATAGTATTCTGAAGAAAAGCCTGTATTATTTTTCTTATCAGTTTACAGACTGACAGTAGTAGGACTAGTCAATAATCTGTATCAGTGGTGACGAACAAGAGCCCAGTATCTAAATCAATTTATTTGGTGCCTCCATTTAAAAAAAAATCTTTAGTGCTACTTAGAATATTTTATAAAAATTCTTCTTATACAGATGAACTAATACTAATAAAATTATTGAAAATTAGGTTACCACGACCTACATTGAATTTAGTAAATATTTTGTTTACATTATAATTTTAATAAGTGTTTTTTAATAATTGCAGAGTTTTATCAGAGTATTCTACTTTTCATATCAGATGGATTTTTTTTTGTTTAAATTTATTCTTAGATACATTGTACTACTATGTATCCGGGTGAAAATGTAACTGTTTTTCTGAATAAAAAAAATTGGGGCAATGTGACCTACATTTCATTCTTCACAAACCTTGACAAAATTATATTACCAATGCCTTGGACAAGGTAAAAAGTCATGATTTTAGTCTTCTTCATGATCTTCCCAATCATGTGATCATGGCATTATTATGATAAGAAATGAATTTACTGTGATTTTTGTGTCAATGTATATAGTATTAGTGTTTGTGTATATTTAAGGATTTTTTTGTGTGGATGCATAATTTGTTTTAAAAAAATATATAAAATAAATGAACTTTTGTTATGTCAAAATGCTGACTTAAAAAATTGTCTTTGAGATGTGCTTTTGAAAGTCTTGCATTTATGTTTGTTATATAAAAAAAGGTATATCAGAGAGTGGTAAGGTTAGATTGTGTTTGTTTTGTAAAGAAGTATGCCTGAGAGTGAGAGTGGAAATAAGAATTGTGTTTGCCAATTTGTGATTTTTAGTTCATTACCATGGTTTCCAAGTATGTATGCAATCCATACATAGCATTACAATTTCCCATCATCTATTATTATACAATTTGAAAAAAAAAATTAATAAGACTTGGGTTATCTTTTTAGGGATAGAATGGCTTTGTATATGTATTAAGGCAGACTTTGTGAATTTCTGTTCTGCAGATGTATAATGCTTTAGACATTATTATTTATCGTCTTCCATAAATAGACATTAGAACTGGTTTCAGTCATGACCATCAGAACTGGTTCTTCTTTTGGCCATCAGAACTGGTTTACCTTCATGACCATCAGAACTGGTTCTCCTGATGGCCATCAGAGCTGGTTTTCCTCATGACCATCAGAACTGGTTTCCCTCATGACCATCAGAACTGGTTTCCCTTCTAATAACCATCAGAACTGGTTTCCCTTATGGCCATCACAACTGGGTTCCCTCATGACCATCAGAACTGGTTTCCCTTATGACTATCAGAACTGGGTTCTCCTCTTGGTCATCAAAACTGGTTCCCCTTCATGACCTTTGAAATTGGCTTCCCTCATGACCATCAGAACTGGTTCTCCTCGTGACCATTTTAGAACTTGCTTTCCTCATGACCATCAGAAATGGTTTCCATAATGACCATAAGAACTGTTTTCCATTCTCCTTCAGTTATCATAGCTTTTTATATGTTTGGTAGTATAATGTAGTATATTAATGGCAGTATTGTTCACCGTCTGCCAGAAATTTGTTTCTATGTGATTTTACTTTCTTTCCTAACAGTTTTCAAAATATTTTTCATTACTTTAATACAATATTTACATCAAAATATGGATCAACCCAAATTATGAGGTCTAGCCCAGACTATTTTGCAAACATAGGCTCACATTTCTCAGATAACAAACTTTCAAAATTAAGGTGTAAAATAAATGAATTGAATTAACAATTTATTAAGTAGGCTACTTTCCATCGTGTGGTTAGAATCAGTAAAATGATCAGATCTTGGTTCCTGCCTCTAACGAATGAAGGAAGCAAAGTGTATCAGGTTGTGATTCCTGTCTTGGGTGATTTAATTAAACTAAGTGTATCAGACCCTCGTTCCTGTCTCTGATGAGTGGAGGAAACAAAGGAAATCAGATTCTGGTTCTTGCCTTTAAGGAGTGTAGGAAGCAAAAGTTTATTAGATCCTGGTTCCTGTTTGATGAGTCTAGGAAATGACAGGTACTAGATTCTGGATCTTTCCTCTGATAAGTGTAGGAAGGTCTCGTATATTGTACTTCCATTTCAAGTAATATGTTTCAATAGAACTTGTCTTCAGAAATTATATCTTGTGCTGACATAACTTTTTTCTTAAATAAAAATATATATATATTTCTGGGATTTATAGGATTGGGGAAAAAATCGCTATGGATGTTTTAGGATTTACAATTTATTTGCCGATAATAGCTTTAGTTCCATATAGTACACAGTAATAATATTTGATTCTCAATAAATTATGCACATTCATGAGTATTACAGTGACGATATTTTTTTATAATTGATTGGTAAAGATATATCTTCACAATGAGGCCAGTTATTGAATCTCTCCCATGACTGATGGATATGACGTCTTTAATATACTGTGTGCTGTAATATAATCATATGACAAGAAAGATAAACAGGTCAAAATTATCTGATCATTCCATGTAGGTATTGTGACATGGATATTATATAACCATTACTGAAATATTAACATTTTATCATCATTTTGCATTTTTGATCAACTTTCGGCAAAATGAATTGATATTTTTTTTCCACATGATGTAACTTGCTCATCAATAATATTTTTTAAGAAAACAATATTTATTCCAAAAAAATCTGAAAAAAATGGTTTTGGAATTAGTTTTAAAAAAACTAAAATTTATAAATTTTCATAAAAAAAATTGTTATGAATTCAAGTTTTCTTCACGTGTACATGGTAACGATATTCCAATCAATTAGTTGCTTTTAAATAATTATTTGAACCATTAGGATTTTGAGTTATATATTTTGAACGACTTTTCGGCCAGGTTACCTGATGTTCTAAATGAGTGAATGAGTTTGTTGTGATACATCACTGGAAAATATGTAAAAATGGTTTTATTGTATGAAGTCTTATTTGAGATTGTGTTCAGTTGGGTTTTAAATTTCAATTGAATTTTTGTAAGCGAGAAAATAGTGAATGAAAGAAAACGTAGGTTTTTTTTGTTTTTTTTTTAGATTTCCTTAGTGTATGTAAGAGAATTTTTAAAGTACTTCCAAATGGTGATCGTTTTAGCAATGTTTGGCAGGGTGAATTAGATGAACTATTTATTTGTACATAAAAATATTCCACTGACATGGAATTTGTGCTCACTTTGTTTTTAATATGTGAAGGGAACGTGCAATGTAAGATAAGTCTACACAAGCATTGTAAATATTTTTATCACCAGCTGGATGGTGTGTTTGGTAATGGATGATTGTTTTACACATTCTGGCTTTATTTTGCAATCTTTTGTTCTAATTTTAGAATCATTTTGGTTTTATCTGGTGCATTTTTGTTTGCACATGTTTTTGATGTCAGAAGAAGAACAAGAAATTATTATTTTTTGAAAAATCAGTACAAGAAATGGAATACACGAATTTCTAAATGTATATTTAAAGTGTAAGATTCATTGACAAGGCAAAGGAAAATAAGTTTTAAATTATGTGTTTTAAGGCACAGTTTGTATGCCTTCCAGTATTGTCATGTTTATTTATTGTCTTGCCATCACTGTTCAATTTTTTATTTTTTTATTACAAAGTTCTATAAAAATAAGATAATAATCAAATTTTGCAGAGGTGAAGAATTGTTTAAACAATATTTATTTTCATCAAAAACAAGTACCAGTATTTTCGGTAAAAATTAGATACTGTGTTGTCTAACTTTCACATAAAATTATAAATTAATTGAATATAAATTTTCAATAAGATTGCCATTTTGCAGAATGATGAAATGCTGCCTCACTGAAGAGCACATTGTTATGCTTTAAAGGGTTTTAATTTATAGAATGGGTGATGTATGATAGTAATGTGTGAACTTCTTGTGTGTTATATTTAAATGCAAGTAAAACATTTCCTTTCAGAAAGTTCTTCCTTGTTTTATTATGCCTTATAGCACCGTCGTGATCGTATGTTAGTTGGATTTACAACTACCTGTGCAATCAGCGCCTATCAGCACTAAAGTTGTGAGATCAAATCCCTCTCGGTTTACTCAATACAACATTATGTGATAAAGTTTGTCAGTGTCTTGCAGCAGGTTTTCTCCAGCTTATCCGGTTTCCTCCACCAATAAAACTGACTGCCACAATATAACTGAAATATTGTTGAAAGTGGCATTAAACACCATAAATCTAAACCTAACCTATTATGCCACATTGTACCGTGAGGAGTTAATTTGTCATTTTAAGGAGACGTCTTAAAATAGCAAAATTAAACCACATCAGTGTGCTTGTAGGTTTGAGCCCTGGTCGAGTCAAACTAAATACTATAAAATTGGTATTTGCTGCTTCTCTGCTTAGAGGTTGGTCTAGTACAAAGTGGACATCATCATCTTGTTACTATGAAATAGGTGAAAAAATTGCTGACTTGGCATTACATTACAATCACTCAAGATAGAACAAAACATTTTAAAGCTGGAATAGTTAGAAGGGATAAAGAATGCCAAATTTACAGCACCACATCAGTGATGTAATGGGTAGCATGCTCATTTTGAATGTGGAAGATGGTGGGGTCACTAGTCGGTCAAACCAAAGACTATTACTAGTATATCGCAGGTGGGATATGTTCAAGTGGAGAGATCATGTCTACCAAATGACTTGTTTCAATGAGGACTAAAAATCCAGGCAAAACCGACATCTCATTCAAAAGTTATTTGTTCTCCACATAGTATAACTGAAAATTCCTCACTTGGAGTTAAACAAAAATCAGTCACAAATTGACATGTGTAAAGCAAGAAACATCAATACCTATATTGAATTAAACTTGCCTGGCTTGCACTTAAAGATCGACATTTTAAATTAACTGTGACTAAATATTTTACTTCAACTGAACCAAAGGGACAACAACAAAAAATGCTGCTAGAAATAAATAAAAAGATCTACTTGACCATTTTACACATGTAAACCAAATGATACTAGAAGGGACCAAAAACAAACTTGTGATAGTGACCCTCGTCAAAGAACATAGTTTAACATAGAACTCTATGGAAGATACATACAAACAGCTTCTCAGAAACTATTTCACACATTCAGACCAATTCGTTCACAAATGATACTAGGGTAACTCTCTACCAAATGTTTGGTTCCAAGATGATCATTACCATCTGGTGAGGAATTTCAAATTTATTGTTCATAGCCTACATTAATTTGGCAAGTGATACAGGATCTTGAGAGCTTCTAGTTTCCATAATCGCACGGAGCTTCAGTCTTTTTCAAGAGTATACCCTCTCATTATAAAATGACAAACACAGTTAATTGTAAGTTAAAATTTAAAGCCACATCCACATGAATATTTGATTTCAAGCAGAAATACACAGAAACAATCTTATTTGAATACACATTTTATTTTTAATAAATAAAATAAATACAATAATAAGTAAATTTGAAAGACATTGGGTTTAATATGAATGAACTGTATATATGGCAACACATTTAATGCCTAGCAATAAAAAAAAATGCTTTTGTTTCTCAAGTAAATAAACGACGACCAATGTGTTAATGATTTTTTAAAGTGTTGAATAATGAAGTTTATGATTAAAGAATACATCTTTTAATAATAAATGTTAGATGATAATATCAAATAGAGTTATCTCCCTCTTATAAGGCTAATCCAACCAAAGGCTAACCAACATTTCAGGTCAGATATCAGATGCACTGAGATAGTAAAATACTACTAAACTGGCCTCCTCCTATATGGTCACATTTTCATTGCAAAAGGGGTGGCCTTGCAAGGGGAGACTACTGTGCCTATATATGATTGTAAAGCTCTTATCAAGTCTATTGAATGAATTGCATCAATACTAGTGATTATGATCATACAACAGACTAACCTGATACAAAGAATACAACCATACTAGAATAATACAGCCGTATTGTATACAATATTTATATCAATAGATTTCAATAAGATTGATGATTTCATTAAGAGAAACAAAAATATTTTTGTACTTTGGTCAGAACACATCTTCTCCAGCCAAGGGTAACGATCCATATCCCCTCTTCTTCTCCCTTAGCAGTGTTAGCCAGATTTTCGTGGTCATACGCTGGCAGTTTTAACTAGATGCAGGCAGTGATAGCTGCAACTATTCAGAATGTGTGTTCCAAAAACATGTTTTGTAGAAAAATGTATATATAAAAAGGACTTCTGTAGGCTTTGCCATGAGGGACTGTCGAGAAAAGCAAAGAATAATTTTTGGCAACACATTTAGTGTTTTCAGCTGACTACATATTTTGACATGAGGTGAAATTAATGCCTCTTGCTGAAGAAAGACAGACAATACAATGGCCAAAAGAAAAGGGCCAATGATCTACAAAACATTACACAAAAAACTAATGACTGAGCTGAAAATGATATTAGAAAGGTTATAACTGACAAAATCTAGCAGATGGCAATGTGCAGGAATTATAGAATTACAGCTAACATGGCCAAGGGTGGTTAGGGTTATGGTGTTTAATGTCACTTTCAACAATATTTCAGCTATATCGTGGCAGTCAGTTTTATTGGTGGAGGAAACCCAAAGAAAACCACTGACAAATTTTATCACATAAAGTTGTATCAAGTACACCTCGCCATGAGTGGGATTCGAACTAGCAATGTTAGTGGTAATGGGCACTGATTGCATAGGTAGTTGTAAATCCACGATGGACCCATGTGAATAGGAGTGGATGGGTTGATAACTCTTGGCTAGTGAAAATGGTCAGAACAGTATCTCAGTAAAAATGTTAACATTAGCACAAAACAAAAACTAAAATTCTCATCTGAATTGTATAACGACAATCCAGATGGATCTCATTATTATTGTATAAAATATCATACTCTACTTTTCTTTGGTAAACAAAAAATAAACAACAAAATAAAATTCTTAAAGAAATACAGCATAACATTATGATACAAATGTATATTTAGTAATAAAATAAAGCACTTGCAATGATAAAACTATATATTTTAGTACTAGTAATACATAAAGGCACTTGCAGTGATAAAAGTGTTCATTGATGATTTGCAAAGTTTCCTTTTAATCTTTATACATGATAATATCTATTATCGCTATTTTGTTTATTTTCCCTTTGATGTTCAAAACCGATAAATTTCATATCACATAAGCGCTGAGATGATTCCAATTATCGCTAATCGCTAAGCGTTGTCAAGGACGCACGTAGTAATATCGCTGTTTTCTAATATGACGTTATAATCGTTAATCACTTATTATCAAACAACAAGAATGATACAAATCTATTGGTGTTGATTTCTAACATGACTTTATACTGACTACACTGTGACAAATCCTCGATAAACTTACTATCATTGATATGTCTTGCTCGAAATGGACTTCTCAATGCATCTCACATCTCAAGCTTTACCTTCAATGTGATATTGAACTGAGAAATCCATTCATGCATTTCAAATCAACAATAGTTTATATACATATATATCTTTAGTACTACAAAAAGGCATGAAATAGTAACATGATATACAAACAAACAGTCAGATGACTGTTACTATGACAATTCAACCAGAAGTATACAGACTGTAATTGAACTTTCCATTTTCTAAGAAACATTACCCACAAACAAAAATCTGCATGATATTACAAAACATGTATATCTTTTATCATGAGGTCAATAAAAAGTATTATAAAAGTTTGCAACTGCTACCAGCAGGCCACAAAAATCACAAAACCTTTCAAATAAGCAAACAAAATTAAAACTACCGGTGCTGTATTTAAGATCAACTGAACACATTTCATTTTAATATCTTGTAAAGGAAACAAAACGAAAATCGTAACTGTTAGGTTATAAACCATATATAACATCAAGGAACTATGATTTGATCAAACAAGTTTTCTTCCTCTCCTGTTACAATGGCGAAATTACAGGCTTCGTTTTTGGTGTTAATGTGAAATTACATAGATATGTGAGCCAAGAAAAATCTACCTCACTAACATTATAAAATATATATCTTGAACTTGCCTTCACATTAATTAAAACTGAAATAAACAGTTAATAAATGTGAAACAATTAATATTTCACATCTCTGACTGCCTTCAAATTTTACAAAGGAAGCAACCATCTTATACTGCCTCAAGTGAACTACTTATTCCCTCTCCTTCTCTTGTACTATAATACACAGTGATGTGTATTAACAAATATCAGTAACAACAGACAAACTTTATCCTGACATTAAGTTGTCTCACAAATTCTCTCTTTCAACATATAAACCACAGTGGTGGGTACATATATTTAAAAATGACTCAGTAGCTGTTCCTCTTGACATTGCTGTAACTTCTCTAAGCAGGACATTTTTCCCTCTTATGACATTACATTGGAGTTCATCCTGGTTGATGTTGACATATTCTATTAATAACTAATTCTGAGTATGCAGCATTGATTTCTCCCTCAATATGATATTTTTTCTGTCCTTGTCGACCAGTTTTCATGGATACCTGAAGAACAAGATAAATTCACCGTTATACAAAAAAATGGAATATTTGTTGTAACTGCTGGAAGGATTGTATGTTGTTTTTTTTCTATTATACTGAATGGAATACAAAGGAATGATAGAAATGTCAGTGCTATGGTTGACATTTACACTGACAAAGAAATGATAGAAACATGATTGCCATTCACTACCAAATGCCACATGTACACCATCAGAACAGTCCCAAAATCTATTCAAAAAATTGTAGAAACGGAGGGAAAATCTATAGCCCTAGTACACATAACTAATCACTTTCCTGACTCGGTACAGGCATTTAAATACTAAGTGGCAGTTAAACTAGTTTCATGGGCCCAACCCCCCCTCTTAAGGAAATGATCCGGTCATACAAGTGTTTTCCACATGTGAATTGAATACAAATGATCCAGTTTAGTATAAAAAAATACTTAGGCCTTTATATTATTTCCCAAAATCAAAGATAATATTTCCTGCTACCGTAACACAAAAATACAACAGTTTAAATAAGTTTTTTCATTGAAAAATAAAAACAGAATATGATCAATTCTCTCTTAAAAATGATTTTATCCCCCACTTCTTGGAGAACTATTTTGTGGAGGTCAAAATTAAAAAGTTAAAAACGATCACAAATCATTTTTAGGAGAGAATTGATTTGAAATGAGTGATTTATTTTCATCTTTATTGATATTTACAATAATTAAAACAATTTTAAGTACATTTTTTTTTACTGTTTCTAAGTTTTACAAGAATCTTGTAAACTGAGCATTGACAGAGATGTTGTGTAGCGTAGCATGAACGACAACTCTGGATAGAGAATGATAAGATAGGTGACCTCTTAAAAGAGGTTCAATTCATATGGAATTTTCTATGACAGGACAAGAAAAGGTGACCTTTAAATACAGGTGACTGCTTGATAGAGGTGACCTCATAGACAGGTTTGACTACTGTTTACCAAAAATTTTATTATCAATTTCTTTTTAATAGACATTATTGAGCTTGTTGAAATTCTGAAATAATCATACATACCTTGTGAAAATGGCATGCACATTTGCCTTGTAAAAAATCTTTATATCTAGACATGGTCATATTAAATGTTGGTACTACATGAAATCCATGGCGAGAGGCAAATCTGCTTACTTCTCTCTCTTGTAGTTCTAACTTCTGTTGGTGGGCCTGTAAACAAGGAACACAATAGCAAATAATGAAACTCAATATAATAGCAGATGTACAATAAAGATGTAATAATTAAATAGAAAGAAACACATTTGGCCACATTATACAATTATAGCTTTTGTATGAGGTCGATATGTGGTTATATAGACCAAACTGAAGTATATCGACTGAGGACGTAGTCCGAGGTCGATATACTTCTGTTGGTCGATATAAACCACGTTTAGACCTCATACAAAAGCTAAAATTGTTATATTATTAATCCACATTATTGACAAATATAAGGAAAATTTAGCAGGAATTAAAAATATTTGTCCAATGCTGTAACTTTTGATTTCTGTATATATATATATCACTGCATTTTTTTTATGGATTTTGTAAACACACAAAAGCACAATAACATGTAACACTATTTACTCAACAAATTTGTAATTCAAATAACAATTTTATCATTTTAACATTGAAAAAGTCTATCTTCTGATTTAACCACGTGGTCATGATTTGGGAAAATTTATGTTTATTTTTAGTAACGTGCTGTATGACCGTGCAATCTGCTATTTTCTATATTACAAAAATTGTTGACAGTGCAACCTTTGTTTATACAGTATATCATGTGATTTGGTATCTACCAATCAAATTTTAAGAATGATATCAGATTAATAATATTAGCTTATACTGTACTTGTTGTGCACACTAAATTTTATATATAAAGACACCAAATAAATATTGCTCTTGGCTGTGATCGATGGTAGTTGGATTTACATCCCGCCCCTGGAGACGTGTACTAAATACAACTTTATATGATAAAGTTTGTCAATGGTTTTCAGCGGGTCTGTGGTTTTCTCTTGTTTCCTCCGCCATTAAAACTGATCATTACAATATAACCGAAATATAGCTGAAAATGACATTTAACATCCATAACCCTAACCCTTGCAATAATTTCCCCCACCCCCAGAAAAAATACATACCAATGATGCAAAATGTACTCCTTCTACATGCTGATGAAAGCCAGCTCCATGTCCTTTCATAATTAGTCTAATACCTGTCAATCCTTCCCTAAAACAACAACAAAAGTTGAATTACTTCATCTAGGAGATTTTCTTCTTCTATTCTTGAATGTATTCTTTCAGAATTAAATAAGATAATATTGGGATTATTGAAGAAATGTTGGCAATATCTATATAAATGATACACAAAATATATTGTTTCACACTGGACCGTTAAGGCTGTGATCGTATGGTAGTTACATTTAAAACTATTAATGCAATCAGTGTCTGTCACCACTAAAGGTAGGTCAGTGGTTTTCTCTGGCTTCTCTGGTTTCCTCCACAAATAAAACTAACCACTGCAATAAATGAATTGTAGAGCCCTGAATTTGAATGGACATTACACAGTATGTAATTGTGATCAATAATTTATATCATAGGAATATCTCAAAACATGGGTATTGGTAGAAAATTATGAAAAAAAGGTAGCAGCAAATGTTATGCCACAGTGGAAGAAACGGTTGGTGATTACCTCCCCTTATATCTGTAAATATAATATAAAACATAAAAAAAATCAGCAAACTAGACCGAACAAAAATTCAGAGAATCACAGTAAAATCTATCTTAAACAACCTTATATAAATCAGAATCCTGCATAAACTGAACTTTAAATAAAGTCCAAATGTAGGAAATGTTTGTTAAAGTATAAACCGAACACCTGTCATTTCCAACCAAAAAGTTGGTCCCAATGAATGTTTGGTTTAGACAGGTTGCACTGTACAAGTATTTAAAATATATTACATGTACCTCCTCAAAGCACTAAGTATAGTATTGATATGTTGTTTCCCTAACCAATGTACACCTCCTACTATCATTACTGTTTTACTATTGTTCTCTAGAGGTGATGTCCTACAATATAAATAAATGATTCACTATATTGTCATAGAAACACTTCAGAATCTAACACTCTCCCTAGTAAGTTAACTTAGCTAGTAATCAGTTAACTAACAGCATTTTCTTACCCTGTTGTACTGTCTGTGTTTATGTTCTTACCCTGTTGTACTGTCTGTGTTTATGTTCTTACCCTGTTGT
>MJUT01016960.1:1266692-1295438 GCA_002080005.1 Gigantidas platifrons
GGGGGGGGGGGGGGGGGTGGTTTGGGGTCCTTTTTCTTTTTGGTCATTATATTGTCTGTTCTTCTTCAAGTTACAGCTTCTGATTACTATGACCTTGACAAATTATAAGATACTTACAAATTTGACCGAAGCAAGTTTTCTTCTGTATAATCTACATTTGTTGAAATGTAGCTCTCCACTTGCTGGAGAAGAGAATGTACATCAGGTGAAGTATGGAATTCTGGGACATATGTTCCATGTTTCTGCATCTCCTGGTTTAGTGTTTTCAGAGATCTATCATTCATCCAAAGCTGCTGAAGTTTGTTAATTATGGTAGTGTAGTCATCAGATGTAGATGGATATAACTAAAATAAATAAATGTTTATATATAAGTTATTCATAATGATATAAATTAGCTATATAACATATACTTGGCCTTTTTTATTGTAGTAAATAACAGCATGCCTTGATGTCTTGGCTAGTTAAAGACAAAATGGCATGTTGTTATTTTCATGGTTAAACGACAACAGCAAAAACTGAAATAGTAGCATACATGTTTTCAGAACAGTGAAGTGATAACACGGGTATAGAACAGAAAAGTTGTATCTCTCTGTTGTGTATTTCATTAAACACGATACTTGAGGCAATTTATGATTCTGTTTCATAAACAACCCAACGATCATTCGTGCATGGCTTAGATTTAATCAGATTTGTAGTTTCTTAGAAGAAAGAGTTTATACAATTTTCTCATTAGAAGTTCTGTGTTTAACTAATATCTATGGCAATAGTTATCCGGAATTTCTAGAAAAAAATTAATTGTGAATAACCATGTACGGGCAAATAACAATTCCATCACATATGCAATTTCTTAGAAGATATCTGAAATTTCAGTCAATCAGATGCATAATTTGGTCCCAGCATTCATGTTGAATTTCTTATTTTTGTAGACAGATGTTATCTTGTTACAAATTTGTACTTTCAACAATGCTTGAAATAATAGGAAGTACATTGGATTGGCTTTAGATATTCACCTTGATAAATCTATTGTTGATTTTACTTTCATATCCATTTTCCAAAAGATAAACTAAATCTGATTCAATCAAACAAATACCAAAGCTCTTTCTACATTCCTGAAAGCAGAAATAAAAACAATTAGCATCTGGAAACCAACCATAAACACACCAGAATTCAAGTGGCATAATTAAATTACATTCAGTTTGTAAGAAACAGAATTTACAAAATTTTCACAGATAAAAAGGCTTAAAACATAAAATATATGTTGTTTTATTTGACAACATCATAGGTTTGAAAATTTTACATTATTACCCAGTTACAAAATGACTGTTTAGTGCCACAATTACAGATATGCATGGGTTACAATGATTTATTGATTATTATTTAACATCCAATGAGAAGCATATATTCATGACAAGAACTGTCGATAGGTTAAAAACAATACATCATGCAAAAAAGAGCTGGTATTGAGATGGGCAATGTATGGATGTTTTCATTGTCACAAGAAAATGAGAAGGAGGCGATAGATTGGGTTGGTAACTTACAAAAGGTACACTAACGACCCGTGCTAATAAACTATTGCTCATTAGGAGGTACTGCAGGTTGTCTTTTACATGTAAGGAGCGTGGGTGGTATTGTCTTTTACAGGTAAGGAGCGTGGGTGGTATTTTCCAAATAGGAGACATTCATTCATATCCGAAGGATTAGATGCATATTGATTTATTGCACACATTAACTAAATATTTTCAATATACAAAATGTATCTAACTGACATATACATTTATTTATGACTTACCCTTTTTCCTAACAGAATATTACTACTGCTTTCTCCAAGTGCTATAGCAATATCCATGGCAACTGTATCATTGGTTACCATCAATGCAGCAATATCTGTTAAAATTTCTTGACTAGAAGTTTGAAATAGTGGTTTGACCTGTAAACAAAAATTTTATTTATTGATATTTTTCCACTTAATGAAATTTACACTTGGTTGTCTGTGTAACAATAAAGATTGAATTACATGCTTAAATCTGTACCATTGTACCAATAAAAATGGTGTTCCATAAGCAAAAATAATTATTATACTAAGGGTCATCCTGGAATCATGTATAATGTATTCAAATGTCTTTTTTGACAAAGAATGTAAATATATAAAACTAAATAGTAAATGGCAATTCAGTGGCAAAGGGTTCTCAGCACCTAAAAGACCTTTGTTGTTGATAGAGCTGGAGCTCTTTGTAACTTTCATTTCTATGCATAAAACGTTAGGCAAACTGAATGCCAAGGTAACATATAAATGGTCATGTTCATACAGACTGCATATGTTATTTAGTGAATGAATGATTGCTGTTAAATGCCAATTTAGTAATTCAGTTATATCATTACGGGGACAAGATATATTTCGTTAATATGATGATGCTGTCAGCTTTATACTAGACCAACCAACACACTTAGTTGAATTAGCATAGTGCTAGTTCACTGAAACAACGATCTGGGGGTAGACATCATCACATGTTGCTCCACTCGGACACATTATCCTGATTCTGTGCCTACCAGTATTTTCTCTTACATCTTAATGCTATGTGCTTAGTGGAGAAACAGCAAAAAACCAATTTTATAATCTCTAATTGAAGCAGCATGTATGCATTATAAGTAAATCATAGATTAAATAAGTGCCAGATTTAAATGAAGAAAAGCCCTAGGCTATTACACTAGACCCATCCCAATCAATGAATCTCCCACCCTCACTATTAGAGGAAGATGGAAGAGTGCTTAATCAATTAGAATAGAGGCTAGGATGATGACAGGTGTTTAAAATTCTGCAATATTCTGAAATTAAGTACAATTGTACAAAGAAAATTACTTGAGTTGTTTAGAGAGTACAGTTTGTTATGACATCATATGTATGATTGTCCAATGATAGGGTCAAAATAACTATGCACCTTGGTCAGAGGTACCCTAATTTCTGAGGCCTTAGGCTTCAGCCTGCCAAGTCTGTAGGCAAATGTGGCACTGGTATAACTGATTAAATAACATGTGTTTATGCAACTTCTTTTAAATTATTCTGTCCCCTTTTTGAAAAGATTATACAGTTGTCATGATTACTTGTTCATACCTTAGTTATTATGGGATGGAATTTAGAAGTAAAAACTACATCAAGTTGTAACAACTGGTAACATCTCCAACATCTGTAATGATACATATGATAGATCTGTCATACAATAAAACAATGAATGATCATCTACAATACTTAACAGCATAGTTAGTGAGTGATTAATGTTTGACACCAAGCGAGCAATTTTTCAGCTGTGCCATGGCTTAAACAAGTTATATTATGATGAGATGATATGATGATGATGCATGCTTTGTACTAGAATATATTCTTAGTTAGATTTTACAGTACTAGATCACTTAATCAACAGTCTGTGGGTAGACTTGTATAGTATTTGGTTTGACCTTACCAGGGCTTGACCAAATGTACCGATAATGGTTACCACACTCGAGGCAAGCATGGTAACCATTACATCACTGATGTGATAGCTACAGCATAAAATGATGGTCATTTGCAGCAAATCAAAACTTTCACACAAGGAATTTTTGTTGATTTGAACATTTTTTTATCAGTTAAAACAGAGAAAACAGATAATTTTCGATCATTTATATTAACTGATAAATTCTATAATGGAATGCAAACTGGTACACTGTAGCATCAATTAAACACAAAAGGATGTGGGTGTCAGTGGACACCCTTGGGAAAGTCAAAAGTTAAACCACAGCGCTTTCAGTGCTTTCAATGTTGTTCTTCATTAGCAGTCATAAAATCCAAAATTAACAAGTTTGTAGTCAAGATAACATGTGTTTTTGGAAAAAATTGTATTGTATTTTAATATTTCCCAACGTCTATATTTAATAACAATATTAAATTACCGAAACGTCGGCAATGTAGCAAAACATACCAACTTATAAACCATAATAATTTATTATTTTACACTGGACACCACCCAATTAAAGTTGTAGATATATGAAGTGTTGAAATAAGATAGAAATGTGTAGGTATTTCATGACTTACTTGTAAAACTGATGGTCATCTAATCTTACTGCCATGTTTTCTAATGTCAGTAAACCTACAACTATGGACTGTTTCAGATTTATCCACCATATTGCCTCAGCTTTTTCTCCATATCGACCAACAAGATCTGCCTAAAACAAAACACCATTTGCAATTCAGTATATATACTAGTAAATGTTTGTTGTGAGACATCACTGAAACATGCCTTACCTGATAATTTGATAAGTACAATCCAAGATATCTGAAGACATGTTTTTTATTTATTATTTTTTATTTAAAATAATAATTCTGACAGTATGGTAATATACAGTGAAACCTGTCCAAACCAAACCCTGAATAAAACAAAATCCTGTTAAAACTGAACTTTAAATAAAGTTCCAATGTAGGAAACCTTTGTTAATATATTATTATAACAACCTATATCAACCAAACACAAAAGTTGGTCGTAAGCAGATTCAGTTTAGACAGGTTTCACTGTATTTTTTTTGCACATGTATCAAAACTAGAGATCTAACTGAGATTGGATGCATGTGGTCCATGTTACTGAAGAACATTTATTGCTCATTTATGCAAAGTATCTCATCAAACGCACATAATTCTGTACTAGAATTTTTTTTCTTACATTTTTCACTTTTTCTGTGATGTTTATGTTTAATGTTGGATGAGGACTTGACTATTTTTTTTCATTTCCATCCAATGAGCAACAGCTATACAAGGATGACATGCACATAAGATGACCAATAAGTGATCCCTACATGTATATATCAGTGCTGATACATAACCAACACAAAAACACTCACACGGCCTGTCTACAAATTATTCACCTGTATATACATTGTAGTATATTAAATATCAAAACATAACATTTTGTACCTTAACTTTTTCCAACATCAATCCTGAATGGATGTAAATTCTTAAAGGAAACAGTGATGCAACAAGCACAGTCAGCTTTAGGTGAAGTATGTGATCATTCTGTGTTAACAAGATTTCTTCAGTCTGCCAAAGGGGACCTCTGTACCTAGAAAAAGAATGTAGTGAGTACCAGTAAATTCAAGGGGACATAACTCAAAACAATGTTGCTAAATTCTAATTGTGTTCTATAAAATGCTTTCTTTATTACAGCTACTGAATAATACTTATTGGTAAAAAAGAAGCATTTTATTAACTTTAACTATTATTTAAATACAAGAAATTAGAAAAACAATTTTCTATTAACAGACATTAAACAGATAATTACCAGAAGTACAATCAAAATAAATTATTTTATATACTTAAAACTATCTAAACCAGGGGTCACAATGGCCCAGGGTCCATTTTTCAGTGGTTCAAACTACAATATGACACCAGGGTCAAAATACCATATCATTATTCAGTGGGGTTTGTTTACTGTGGCTTCCCCTACCAATAAAACTGATATTCAAGTTATAAATTAACAAAAAAATTATGTTAAACACCCACACCATTACTTACTGTTATAGATTAACATTTTGAATTAAAATAATTTAAAAAAATATTACATTTAATAGATAATACTTGATAATGAGTTTCATTTCTTTCATCAATTTCACAAATTGTTCTTACCTCAATGTATTCAAGTCTTTCCAGTGTTTAATTTCTGGTTCTTCTTTATCACTATGTAGTAAAAATGTTGAAGTAGGAGATGTTTTTATATCTGTTTGAAAATCGTAGCAGCTTGTATTGTATTCCTCTGTAAAAAAAATGATTTCATAATTATAATCCTACAAGGCAAGTACATGTAGATGAAACTGGAAAATTATATCAAAAATTGTATTCAAACTGCCTAGACTACCTATAAATCAGATAAAAGGAGAAAGATTTCAAAAAAGCTCTAAGCTTGTTTCTGAATCCTTATGTGATTTTGCTCTGTATGTTACATGTATTTTATGTCAGTTCTTTTAATAGAATATGCTTAAACTAAATCAGATAAAAAAAGGCTGCAGTGATGCCTAGGGGGTACAGATAATGTCCTATGTTATGGTGGCACTATTGGGGCAGGAACTGCTCACCCTCCCAGAGAATCATTGGTTTTTAATGTGGTTTAGGTTCCTCAATCTTTGTAGTGTTTACTGTATCATTGTTTGTCCTTTTTTTTTCTTTTTTTTGCTTAGTCATTGTATTGTCTGTTCTTCTTCAATTACCCCTATCGATTAACCCTTTTGTATGTTTTTCTTAAAATGGTATGAGAACCATTGTATAACTCAGATTTATGAAAACAATTATGTTCTTTGAACTAGTAAAATGTCAAACATGCCACCTTCTTTAAGATTTATTAAGAATAACATACAAACCTGTTATCTTACTATAAACTGTATGTAAATGACACATATACCCAGGTTGTTCAATAATATGTAGAAGAATTGGTATTTGATTAACCTGAAAAAAATATATATATAAGTAATGATTGGTAAATGTCACTTAATCTTTAAAGTGTATGTTAAATAATAAAAGTATTGTAATCACATAAATGTAAAAATAAATATAATTCTTACATGCAAAATAAACATTTAAAGTTAAATCAATAAATTGTAGAGCAACAGACACAATTTTTTACATTTTTTACCAACTCCACAATTGACATCTTTCTGTAATATATGAGTGATAATAAACAGCATAATTATAAAGTATTACAAGGAGTTACATTTTAGTACAAAAAAAACATTGGTCCTACAATAAACTTTAGCATAAAAGCTTGTTTTAACATCAATTTGTACCCTGACTATACATGAAAAAAATATGATGTTTAACAGAAAATCCTGAAGTTTGCTTTAATTGAACTACAGTCAAACCTGTATATAAAGGACACTCAAGGGAACCTTAAAATGTGCCCTTTATGAGAAGTTGCCCTTTATATACAGGTTACAATTATATTTCTTATTAATTAATGGGAAAAATGAGGCTGCCCTTAATAGACAGTGATTTGTTATAGACAGGTGCCCTTAAGGCAGGTTAGACTGTACACTGTAAATTATATTTCAGTGTTAAAAAGGTATGACAAATAAAACATGATGGAGATAAAAATAGAAATCTTTTTAAATTTGCTTTTCTTTTCATCCATATTTTGCTTTACCACTATAATATTTACATGGCCTTTAGCTCATTTTAACTATCTGGTAAGTATGTATGTTGATTTTAATACACAGAAATTCAAAATAACATATAATTTTATTGTCATTATTTAACAAAATGTCTGATTGCTATTTAGATAACATTACAAAAGTTCCCATTATGCATCATTAAGGGTAGCAAAATAAAACTTAATGTATAGTTGATGTGTTGATTTGTACACATAATGCAGGAGCAATAATAAAAGGTTTTGGTAAAACATAAGCTACTATATTTGGCCCATATGATTTTTTTAATGTTTACATTGATTCAGCTAGGCACAGATCTCAGGACATTTTCCCACCTATTTCTCAAATTGTCCTAAGAACTTTATAAAAATTAGTTTAATTATTATTCTAACATGACATCCTTCTTTCACTTGGTAAACAAACGAGTGATTTATCAATTGGGTATAATCTCATTAGCACATGCGCCGGTGCATGTGACTGACTTTCGCATTGTAAATGTATATGTTGATGAATTTTCATCTGCTCGAATTTGGCAGCATAAATTGTGTGCGACATTGTCCGCAAAGGTAAATATAAATTACTGTCTTCCAATCAAAGTATACTACCGTTTTTGTACTCTTAGAAATATATCAGAATCGAAATAAATCATGGAAGCCAGAATGTGCTTTGAGTTTCAACATGGGTTGGTGGATATTAGTAAATTTTAAAATACTAATATCTGCCAACCCATGTTAAAACTCAAAACACATTCTGGCTTCCATGATTTATTTCTTAAATGAATGTCCAGAAGAAATTTTGATAAAACTGACAATTGTCCTGAAGATTTCAAAGTCTAGCTGAAACACTGTGCTTAGTCATGAGAAAATACAGCAGAACTCCTCATCTAGTGTAATTACAATTAGCAATTTATAATTCAACCGTATGAAAATGACCAGAGATGCATTAGAATTAGGTTTCAAAAGCATGCAGGTTCTGAAACATTAATGTCGGTCTCACTATTTACTTCACATGTCCACTATTATCTAATAATTTGTATGTAAAATGGTCAAATACTGCTTCAATCATTGCATTATTGCATTTTAACAATCTTCAACACCTTTAATTTTGTACTTACTTACAAAATAGTTATTCAAGAATAACAATGATCAAAATCAATATATTTTCTGTCTTACATGTAAGTCCAGTTTATGATTGAACAAACCAGCTTAAATATCCGAATCATAAGTTATAATTTGGAATTGTTTGAGTCAGAAGATTGAGGCCATGGAGATCCAAAGTCTCATTCTCTTTTTGTAAGAAAAATCCATTGTAACATGTTTTATTTCTTACAATGATGAAAATTCAACATTGAAAAATTGTGTATCAGTTAGTAAAACTAATAAATAGTTTCTTTAAACATAAATTTACTCCTCTCTGATTACTCCTTTGGCATTTTCAGACTTTTCTTATAGTATATAAAATGTTGGATAGTATAATAATATTTTTGCTTACCTTCTGATAATCTTGTTTGTTATTGTCATCAGTTCTGTTAGATGTCATAATGATGGACCAGTTCCCAGTATTATCTATAACATAAGATACAAATTATGAAAAGTTACAGATCAATAGATTAGAAATTAAATTTAAGGATTAGGGTTATGGTGTTTAATGTCACTTTCAACAATGTTTCAGTTATGTTGTGGTGGTCGGTTTCATTTGTGGAGGAAACCGGAGTAGCCGGAGAAAACCACAGACCTGCCATAAGTCACTGACAAACTTTATTACATAATGTTGTATAGAGTACACCTCGCCATGAGCAGGATTCAAACTCACAACTTTAGTGGTGATAGGCACTGATTGCACAGGTAAACCCAACTACCATATGATCACGACCAGGACAGCCTCCCAAAATATTAAAAGACCTACTTCATTAAGTGATCAATTTCATATAGCATCTATAAGATCTTTGTTTTAGGTCATAAAGGCAGAGTTAGAAAATAACTTTCTAAATAGCTAGTTCAAAGAACTACTTGCAATGTGAAATTAATAAACCTTAATATAGGAAAGATCTAATCATGAATTTACAGGGGAAGTTTTAACTACGGCACAAGATCATTATATGCCTTACAAATAAGACTAGGTCAAGGACCAGTATGGAAATTGACTACCTGAAGTCTGTGTCAGAATAGCATCAAAATTAGATGAAAAAGACAACTTGTGTATATCATTCAAATATGCAAAAATTCAGAATTTTACCCCTTTTAGTACTTTTTATATAAAAAAAATATCTCATTTCCTGTATTAAAATTTTTGGATTTGGTACTTTTTTGCCCATTTCAGTTGAGCTTATCTGGGAAACCGATTAACATATAAGAAATCCATCAACATATCACTGAAAGCTCTCAACACAATCAATTCAAGGAAAAAAAAGGTCTGACAGGTATGCTCATACTAACAATACATTAGAAGGAGATGTGATAACAAGGCAAATGGCATGACATAGACAAGATACAAGATGATAAATAAATGAGCCATATGTGTCTGTATTCATAAATCTTCAATTCTAGAAGATTTAGTGGTTGTTGTAGTATCTAAAATAGATTCTAAATTTTGTTTGATTGATTGATGATTTATGGTGTTTAATGTGATTTTCAACAATATTTCAGTTAAATCGTGGCAGTCAATTTTATTGGTGGAGGAAACAGGCATACCATGAGAAAACCACCAACCTTTCACAAGTTACTGACAAACTTTATCATATAATGTTTTATCAGTACACCTAGCCATGAACGTGTTTCACACTCATAGCTTTAGTGATTGCACATGTAGTTGTAAATCCAGCTATCATATGATCACGACCACAACGGCCCCACTAAATTTTCAATCGCATCTGCATCAATAATATCTTTAATTTACATAATTATCCTTCCAATATTTATAAAGAAACATTTGTACCATTATTTCGGTCTTTAGAAAACACAGTATAGTTGTGCTGTGAAAATACTCTCTTAAATATCTGTGTGTGGTTTTTATCTTGTCCTAAACTTAGCACTGATCTATAAGCTGATATATGTTGAATTTTTGTCTCAATCTGAAATAAAATAAGAAAAACATTGCTAAAAAACATTGCTATTATAATCAATGACATGCAGACAAGTTACGCAAGTGGAAATGATTGAGTGATTGTTGTTTAACACCAAATGATTAATTTTTCATGCAGTTAACTGGAAATAATCCTATTTACAAAAAATGTATTTCCATTTTTTGTACATAAATATACTGATATGTGTTGTATGGTAATTAATTACCCTCTTCAATAACAATTCAAAAAATGTGTTATCACAGTTGGTCAGAATGACTGGAGGATGTGTTACATACACAATGTATGTTTTCAATCATAATTAAAATAAAGGGGAAATAATGGTTTGATATTCATTTGAGATGATATATAGGATGTACATTGTACAGATTTATTGCATTGTAAAAAGAATTAGTTTGACAAATATTGGTATATTGCTTGTACTTTTGTAAAATATGTTTGCAGATTTCATGCCTGAGGTAAGAACATGAAGACCATGGGCCATGTTGATGGTGAAGATATATTAATTTAGATAATGCTATCAGCCACTATAGACAAACGTTCTGACATGTATATATTATGTAGTGACAGGCAGTAATTAACTTCTAAAGCTGTGATAAATAACCTCCACACCAAGCACCTGTTCATAACTTTATTGCTTTTATGTTCTATTATACCTGTTAAATAGCTATAATTAATTCTTACTAGAAATGTGTTACAGGTAGTTTAAAGAGATTGAGTAGTTGAGCGAGTTAATATTTCAGCTACATCATGGCGAGAATGAGTTACATTTAATGAAATGATGGTGATGTCTGCTTTGTTCTAGACCAACACCACGCTGAGTTTGATTTTCATAGTACTAGCTCACTGAAACAACAATCTGAAGGTAAACATGTTGCACCACTCCGACACATTATCCTGATTCCTAGTAAACCAGTCTCTGCTCTTACTCCTTAGTGCTACATGCTTAGCGGAAAAGCAAAAAATACCAATTTCATAGATTTGGGTTTGACTCGACTGGGGATCGAACCCACTATATACCACGCTCGAAGGTGGCACACTAACCATTACACCACCGATGTGGTTTCATATGTAGTTGAATTTCATAATAAAGCCCAAGGGACAAAATAGTACACTTTCAAATTACAGAATATTTACACTACCATGGTATTCAACATATACAAAAAATATAAGTACTACATTTTTGTAGTATAAATTGGACTGTAGCTTTGTAGTGTAATGGTTAGCATGCTCACCTCGAGTCACAGAGTGCAGTAGATCGTAAGCCCCAGTCTGGTCAAACCAAGCACTATAAAATTGATATGTGTTGCTTCTCCACTAAGCACGCAGCATTAAGGAGTACTAGAGCAAAGACTGGTTGACTCAGAATCAGAATAATGTGTCCGAGTAGAACGACATGTCTATCCTCGTACTGTAGACTATAAAAATCTAACTAAGCGTAATGGTCTAGCACAAAACTGACATCAACTCGCAGCCGCAAGTGATAAAGTTTACCATGGTCGGTGGTTCCCTACAGAGACTTCAGCTTCTTCCACAACTAAAACTGGTCGCCATGATATGGCTGAAATATTACTGAAAGTGGCATTTAACAAAATAAATCAAATCAAATCAAATCAATCGAATGTAACTTGTTCTTGCCATGATATATGGAAAATTGCTCATTTGGTGTTAAACAAAAATCACTCACTCACTCTCATCAGAGTAATTCTGGACAACAATCTATTTATCTGAGGTCAAAACTGTGAAGACTTACAGTATAGTATACAATGTAGTCATCATTTTTACTTCCTTCACTCACTCTCAGCAAAAAATATAATCAATTAAAGAATTTCTGCCAAAAATAACTTTAAAGTTTATTAATGCCATTTTGTGTTAACAGCCTTGATTATAACAAGTAGCTACCAGTGCCATCAATCTCTTAATATAAGATCTGTCATCACTATAAGCTAGCTGTATAAACTTAACATTGTCAGGTATTTCATGCTTGTTTACTTGTAACATGACAGCTCAATTTTTACAAACCAAATGTTTAACTACTGTTTATCATTCATCATCTGGCTACTGACAAAAAACTATTTATTACCTACTAAATCTAATTAAACAATTATCCTGTATCATAAATAATTTCCTAAATCTAAGAGCCTCCCAGTCTTACAGACTGAGGCATTCTCCTCTTATTATTGGCAAACTTCTTATTAAAGTTTCTAAAATGGGAGTTAGATTATTAAACTAAAATTTTGTTATGGCTAAAAAGGATATGTCAAAACTTATTCCAAGGGGCCCAAAAACAATAGTGTTTCCCCACTTATAATTGGCAAGCTTCGTATTCAAGTTTTTCAAGTGGGACTTGGATTATCAAACAATCAAGATTTAGTTGACTAAAAATTAATGCATAGTGATAAGGATATGAATCTTATTGATCCAAGAGGCTCAAAATTAATAGGGTTTCTCCTCTTACTGTTAGCAAGCTTAATATTACATTTTTTTCAAATGGGAGACAAGACTGTATGGACCTCATATCTATATATAGTAATAGATATTGGGTTCTTAATCAAAGAGGAACCAACACCAATGAGGTTTCTCCTCTTTACTATTGACAAGCTTCTTGCTGTATTTAAAAATAGGAGTCATATGGAACTCAAGTTGTCATTCATATGTCATGGTCTTTTTTGTGTTTAGTGAGAGGTGATTTTTCATTTTGTTGACATTGGTGGAATTGATGACCATCACTGTTTAAACTTTCTTTTCATAAGACTTTATTGACCAAAATATATGAATAGTAATACCGATCAAGCCTTCAATCACACCTTAATCCATGATAACCCCCAAATCAATCTGGTTTCTTATTCTATTATAGGCAATCGTTAAGTGTTAGGTTGAATGACATGCCTGTATAATTGTATTAATAAATATGGAACATAAATTATCGTCTGAATTACATTATGTTTATTTAAATCTTTTTATATCAACAGGGGTCTTGAGTCCAAAAATGAATCCCACAAGAATCATAGATAAATGTAGAAAACCTGATGAAAGGGGCATAACTCAAACAAATGTAATGCAAGTATCTGTATTCTTAACCATGACAGTAGATCCAAATTTAATATACAAAATATTTATTGCTTTTAAGCATATTTTTATTACACTTTTAATTTTACTTTGTGGTGTTGTTGCACACATTTTAGACCTTAAGAATTTATACCAGTAAAGAAAAGATGCAATAACTCTGTTTATCAAAATGAACAAATTATTTCAGTAATTTAACACCAAGATATTGGTCAATACATTTTGTAAATATTACATTAAATGTTATACTATATGTATCTAATTTGTATGTACTTCTATGATGTATTAAAAGTTGATAAGTATCAACTTAAAACAGATTATGAGTTTTAAGTTAAGATAAGGACCAAGCACAAGTACTCCATTATAAATATAAAATATCTTTTTTTTCTTCTTACGTAATTGGTGCATACAAATAAATCACTTTTAATGTATGAAAGACTTCTAAATTATTTTGCTTTTCAATCTTTTGACTATCATGACTATGAGCATACCCGATGAAGACTATTCCAGAAATGTGTCGTGCACACTTAATTAAATATCTATGTTTGTACATTGTATTAAACATGAAACAAAAATAATCAAAGATATTTAGTTTTTCTATGGGAAAAAAATGGTATTACCTCGGTATTTCAGTTATCCACAAACATTTATAGCTCTTTATATTCACTTCATTTTTCTTAAAAGCACAAGTCCTTAGTAGTTTTTGCAAGGAAAAATTATGCATATTGTGTTTTTGACATTTTCATTGTAGGGGATGACTATAAGATGGCCATACAAGTATTCTAACTTCTTTTTAAAAAATGACTATCTGATAAAATGTCTGATATCTTATAAAAATTTTGAATATCACAATACAATCAGAACTTTACTGCTTTGTAACTTGGAATCAGAAGCTTGTGTTATTTTTCTGCAATAATGTGTGTTTTACTGACCTGCTTCAACTTTGCCAATATTTGTGATATCTGAGAGGTCTGTATCTTAGAATCAGAAGCTTGTGATAACTTCCTGTAGGGGTGTTGACTTCGTCTATCATCTATACCAGTTTTCTCTAAATTGACTTCTTTCGCCAATGCAGAGTTCAGTCTGACCTTTACATCCACGTAGTTAACTGACTGGTTTATTTCTAGTCTTGGTAGTAACAACCCAATATGGTAGGTTACCAGTGATGACAGACCAGCTACCAGTATCATCCAAAAGAATATACGACGCAACGTCTTTGCTAAACACGTCGCTGACATTTTAAAATCCTTATTTTATACCCACGCAGAAATACATGAGGAGTAAAGAGCTTCTGTCTAATCTGAAAAATATAATAAATCATGTCATTTAGAGTGAAACCTGCTTTAGTGGCCACCTCTATTAAGCAATAACTTGTATTATGTGACCTTAATTATTATTTCCCTTCACATTGCATTTCATATCAATTAAACCTGTATAAAGCGAGCACCTGTCTTATGTGACCATATATCACTGCTCCCTTGGAAGGTCACATAAGACAGGTTTTAATGTATTGTGAGATCAGTTTTGTTTATACAACAGAGCTTAAAATTCTTGGACATCAATATTCATTGTTTTGATCAAATTGATAGGTTAAATTAATAGGTTTGATGAGTCTTATATTCATAGATCTCAAAGGGGGTTCCTGTAACATATGGTACATTTACATTTTATTGGAGTTTTAAATTTCTTGTATTGAATAAAACCGTAATTGAAATGCATGAAAAGTAATACAATGTACCCATAAAAAATTACTTCCCCCATATCCAATAATTCTGGGTGATAAAATTACTTTACTTATTTCTCCCAATAATGTAATTGAATACAAACAGATTAGGGTAAAATGGTTCATTTGTTAAAAATAACATAAAATGACTGTTTAACAATATAAATGATTACCCATGAAAAGGTAGATAAAACAGATCCTCCTTTAATGGATTTTCTCTAAATTTATCAATCATTAATTGTCATATGCTCTGGACTATAAAATCAATGTCCACTATGAGTTAAATTGTTGTTCTTTATAGGTCTATTAAGGTACTATATAAACATGTTTTTTTAAGTAAATAAGGTTTAGACCAATGGCTAAAAAAACTATAGTAACCTTGACCAATAGTAATTATAATTATAAAGGTTTAAATATTTCAATTTTACATCAATGCTGCAGGCAACTACATTTAATATTATGTTTTATGAGTGCATAGTTTTGGTATGCTTATGATTTTTTTCATTCCATGATTTTCTTAGTTTTATTTAGTTACATGGCCACAGAAACTATGTTTGACAAAGGCCTGTTAATTGCCATATTTCTGGACTATAAATCTATGTGGACTATGAGTCTAATTGTTATGTTCTTTATAGGCCTATTATAGTAGCAGAAACATGTTTTTTAAGTACATAAGATCTGGACCACTAGCCAGGAAACTATAGTAACCTTGACCAATAGCCATAATAAGTAGACATATGCATAAAAAAAAGTGACAGGTTTAAATATTTTAATTTTCCATTCAAGCTGCAGGCAACTACATTGATTTGTACATTTAAAATTATGTTTTACTGAGTACATAGTTCTGGAATGCTAATGATTTATTTTTCCATTCCAAAATTTTGTTATGGCCACAGAATAACTATGTCCGACAAAGGCAAATACACTTGTGTAGATTTCGATGAACAAAATGCCTTTAATACATGAAAAACAACTGCATGCATTGTTTACTCATCTCAGAATTATACATGTTCTAAATAACAATACTGTTGAAAAAAAATTTAAAAAATATACCATATTGCTAAAAAAAAAAAATTAATTGAAAAAAACAAATCAGTTTGATCTTAATTTAGTTACTGAAACAAAAATTTAATTGCAAAAATGTATTTTTAATATACTACCTGCCAGAAAATATAATCCAAGGTCTTTCTAATGAGATATATTTATAATCATTTTTCTGCCAGGGAACATCAACATCATATAAATAAGATATGTATATCATATGACAAGTTGTTACATAACACATCTCCCTGAGTCTGTCATTTTCTCACAGCTTTCTTTCTCCATAAAGATAAAAACTTGTGTGAAAGTAATCTGGCTTTTTCTTCATAAAAATTACCAAACCATCTACCTGTTAACATAATCACATCTGCAACTGCAGAGTTTTATCAAGACCTGGCATGATTCAAACTGCTATGACCTATCTTTCTATTATAGATAAAAGTTTCATGGTCTATGAGAATTAAATAAGCCATGTATATAACAATTTGGCAACAAAAGGAGAAATAAACAAAGGTATATGTGACATACACGAAAGGTGACATCTCCTGCTGTTAGTAAATAATTACTGATTAAGGGAAAAAAAATCATTCATAAAAATCTCCATTGATAAATGAAAGGACACATAAGTGTCATATACATATACATATACATGGTTTTTTTCTATTTAAACTTGATGCTTTTTAATATTCTGTCTAGCTGGGTTTGAAAAATCTGTTTTTAATAAAAATGTATATAGAAAGTTCATAAACTTTGTAGATACAATATATAAAGAAAAGTATTAATCGAAAGCAACAAGCAACAATGTTTTTTTTTCTATCTCTTACCCAAGACATACTGTGAGAAGATTGAATGTCCTGTGTGAATCCAAGGTGAAATTTGTACATAACCTTCTGTTTTCTCCAACTCTAATAACATTTATTTACTCAAAACATCAAAGGAAAAAAACCTAATATTATCACATTATTTCATGAGCTGACCATGATATTTACTTAACATTTGTCACAATTAATTATCATTAATATTTTGCTGTTAAAATCTCAAGGGTGAATGTTTTCTTCAGCTTGTATGTTTCATGTTCAATCTGCTGCTTTTTTGGCTTCTTTTATGACTTTTGACATTTATTTTTTTTATACTAAGATATATTCATTCTTTATTTTTTTTTCCAATTATTTCATCCATTTGTTTGTACAAAAGATTTTTGCTTTTAGCAATGTGGTATAAACGAGGTGAAATATTTGAGGAGGATTTAAAAGGTAATTTCATTCTTTCTGGAGATTTTATTTCTCTTAACAAAATAAATCCATTGGAACTTTTGATACTAAACTTACTAAGCCATAGCAAACTGCTATGCTTCTTTACATTTTGAGGTGAGCTATCTGCTATTTTATTTTATTATATTTTGTTTGCTTCCTTAAACCCATTACTGGTTTTCATGTAACAAGTGCAAAAATTGGAGAACATTATTATTCTGTGTTAAAGAATTCTCTTTTATCATCAATAAATGAATGGCATTTTTTTTTTTTGAAATTGTCAAATATTGTTAAATTAAGGTAAAATCAAGTGTTCTGTCCAAAATTGAGGAAGGAAAATTTAAAGAATAATGGTTAGTGAAAAGCTGCATCACTTTGTAATATTTTTGTACATGTATCAAATTATCTCCCCTTGTCTCCCCTTTTCCAGAAACCAAGAAATTCATAGAACATTAATTACAAAAATTCTGAAATACAGAAACAACCAATTATTTGGGAAAGTTGTTTCTGATAACTTGATTTACTAAATTAATGATACATGTATATTTACTTGGCATCTGGAAAAGGTGAGAGAATTTCATACCAATGATATATTGCAAAGTGAAAACTGATGCAGATTTTCACTGGCCAATATTATGTGCCTCCTTCAACCCAAAAATATTTGTCCTGAATTTGGCATACCCTTCCATTTGATATGTTCTTGCATTGTGAATTTAACAACAAAAATACTCCTTTCAAGAGGAATACAAGGACATACATAACAGAACCCAATCCAATCCAGTGGGACTGGTCCAAAATATCCTTTACTATTGTCCAAAAATGGGTCCAGTGACTCTTAAGTACAGCCCCTCTTATAAATATCATTCTGTCAATCAATGTTTATTCAACGCTAAAAGGGAAATTTTATTAATATGTTTAAATGGTTTCACAAGAAGATGTGTCAATCAAATCTCATGACTTTATTAGGTAACCTGAAGGAAAAAGTAAAGTTGGACGACCAAAACCAACTTGGATGGTAGAGACAGAAAAAGGCAAACTAGGGATGAACAGCTGGGCAAGGACAAAAACAGAAAACAAATGGAGGCAATGCATCATGGACTTGTGTGCCACCGGGCGTGAAGAGGATAGGTGAGGTGGGTGAGGTATTAGGTAACATGATATAATATATTTAGTTTTTTGCCAGTGTCTTTATTTTCACCAGTGAAAACTCTTCCACTTTAGTAGCAATACAACAAATATTTGGTTTGGCTTTTATCATTAATCTAGAGATATAAAATTGAAGAGAAAGGTAACTTCTTATGAGATGGTACCTGTGGTCAGAATCAATCAGCTTACTGGTACTTTTTAACAATTTGGTCAATTTTTATGACAACTCCTTTATTCTTTTCCCCATATATTACTACACATGTTTTTTTTTTTAATAAATCCCTAAAATGTAATGTCACAATTAAAATAAAGTGAGATCATGCAACCAAACTATGTTATATGTTAAATTTATACCTTTTCAGGTCTGACTTGATGCCTATCTTGAAATACATTGTCATTTTATAAAGGTTGCAAAATATAAAAATGAATTCCAACATAAAAATAATATAGAATACAGTAATACAGTTTTATCTTAATATATTATAAAACAAAACTTTCTAAAATGGTTGTCATATTCAAATATCAATATCTATTTTCCAGAACAATTTTTGGGCTGTGAGATTTCACAAGTGAACTGGAATGTTAAATTCTTTTGTAAAATAATACCTGTCATCCTTAATTTTGTCCCTATGTTTAGGATTTGGGGCTTGTCAGAGGAGTGGTTTGTTATATTCTTGACTATAAATATTCAACTGTTTGTTCTCTTCTACTCAATTTGTCAGAGAAAAATATTTAACTCACCTTTCAAATCAAGGTGTTAAAATCCATGTAAGAGAGTTACAGAGTTGATAGGAATAACATATTGGTTACAGCCTCAAATATTCAGCTTTAAAACAAAAACTATAATGATTATCAAGAAGCAAAGGTGAACAGTACAAACAAACCAGGAACATGCTGTTTTATGTTTAAAATGGGAGGGGTCCTGATTAGTTTAATCCCTGACCCCCTAGCTATTGTAAACTGTCAGTGATAAACTATTATGGTTGGTATCTTTGTACCATATATCACAACATATACAATTACAGTACAGCCTTAAGACATATTGCACTCGGTTGAATCTCTACATCTTCATTATAAAAATAACAGTGAAATTTAAACTTGAAAGAAATTAGTGTGAAATTTGATAGCAAGAATTTACGTGACAAATATTTGTGAATTTTCTCTCACTGCATGATCTTTTTTCATCAATTTTTTTTTTACAATATAGCGGAAACTCACATCTTTGTCAAAAATTTAGCCTTTTCACAATTTTCCCCCATCAAGAAATTTGATAGTACTTTAAAATAATTATTTTCTTTCTTGTCATGTTCCAATATCTACTGAAGGCCATTTCTTTGTAAGGACCATGATATGTAAGGGTTAGAAGGTTACTAAATTTTTCTAAGAGGCCTTTAGGCTGAGACTTCTTAATTGTTAAGAAAAATTTATGTAACATTCTAACCCACTTAGATGACAGTTTTATTGGAGACTAATTAACTGTAAAGGTGTTAGTCTATGATCTGGTTAGTAAGTCATGATGCACAATTTGCATGGTCAATTTTAGCACATAATTTAAAGAAACAATAAAAAAGCTATTATTTAACTTTTCTGTCAATAAAAATGTTTCTTCCTTCTGCACCATTATGTCAAAGACAGTCAGGATGGCAAGTTACTGATGCTTTCTCTGAAGTACATAATGTAGTGAAATCTGATTTAAATTTACCTGAAGGAAAAAGCAAAAACGACACAATGGTCATTATTATACCTGATGGAATTAATAATGTTGTAATTGAAAAAAATGGCAAGAACATTTCTATTTCTCTGTGAATTATGGATTATAAGTGATTATTGCAAAATTATTTAGTGGGATTTATTGTTCTTTCATGGAATATAAATGATTTGTGTAAAAGAAAATAATTCAAAATTAATAATTTGTTACTAATTTATGTTTGTTTTTCTTTCATGCCTTAAGCTTGCTGTCTGTTGATGAGTATAATTTAAGATTCCATGACTAATTGGAGCAATGTATTTCATGTCTCTAAGGTGTTAAGAGTCTGACCAGTTCTATTGTGTTGTGACCTATTAAGAATTTCACTAAGAACGCAAGGTCACTGATTCTTAACACATTAGAAACATGAAATACAGTGCTGTGATTGGTCGAGAGATAAAACTTGTCTTCTAATCCTCATTATAAATATCATATCACCAAAACAAGACACCAATCATTGAACAATAGATGGAGGGAACAATATGTTAACCAGATTGAAAACAGACTGTTTTACCCTTTCAATCCTTATTTTAGATCAGGTAATGTTGTTGGGCATTGGGGAGAGATGACATGCAGACTTACAAAAAGCTTTATGAAGTTTTTAAATAAAACACAGGTGTTTAATTAAGGTCTAAATTTTCCTAAAAAAAAGTAAAGCTAGAGGCTCACAGGAGCCTGTAATTGCTTACCTGGATTTAAATTTGATTTCTAATTGTTTAAGAAAAAGTGGAACATATGTTAAACTTCAAATTTCAGCCAATTCTCCCTTTTTTTTTTCTTTTTTTTTATACATCTAATGAAATTTCTAATTTTAGTAATGGCAGGCATCTTGAATGGATGATTGGGGAATAACAGATAATTTTGAAAGTGGACCAACCAAAGACCATCTAAGTTCAGGTTTATGAGGGGAAGATTGTAAAGTGATTTTATATATGAATAATCAGTATAAATCGACCAAAAGATAATTTTCAGAGAAAACCCTGAAAGATATACAGAACTACATGTTGCTATGCAGCTGAAGTTTAAATCTGAGTTCAATTTGACTTAATAAAAAAAAAGAGTTAAAAAGTTAAAATCATTGAAACAAAGTTCTATTTTTAGTAAGAGCAGCCATCTTGAATGGAGTGTGGGGCTGTCAGACACAAATTAGAAAGGGAATCATCCTAGACAAGTTTGTTTTAAATGTGGTACAATGTGTTCAGGAGAAGATATCAATGTGATTTTTTAAAATCAAAATATGCATAATTTGAACAAGTGGTACCAGTATTTATTGGTTGAAAGAAAAATTTCACAGAAAACCCAGAGCATATATTGAACTATACTCATAGTCATAAATTAAATTTGAGCTCATTTTGACTTTGAATAGAGCAGTAATAAGCAATTAAAGAAATTTCTATCTTTAACAACAGTGGCCATCTTGAATGTTGGCTGTCTGACAAAATTTGGAAAGTGGACCACCCAAGGATCATCCTAACCAAGTTTGAATTAATTAGGTTGTCGGTTTCAGCGGAGAAGATTTAAATGTAGAAAGGTTATGGTGGATGGCGAGTAATTCAAAAGGTCACTATGTGAGCTAAAAATCATGATAACATTCATAACTAAATATTTGCTAGTTATTGTGATACAAAATCATTTTTTATCATTTTAATCATTGTGTTATCATATTGCAAAAAAATTGAAAATGTTTTAAAAAGATCAGAATTTTGAAGCATGATAGTATGTCCATCCATCAAATAAAACATATTTACACATGAGGGGTACCTTACAGTGCTATATCTTGGATCGAAATAATTAGTAACTATTATATTCTGGGAGAAGCTATAAAAAGATATGTGTTGATGAAGATCAAAAACAGGTAAAAACAGGTAGATTTTCTAATAAATGAGCCTTTTTTTATGGTGACAATGCCATGTTTCACTTGATAATAAAAAATCATGTTCTAACACTAAAAATATATTTATGACAAATGAGGGTCATAACTAAATATCTAAATACAGATTGTAAATTTGGAAAAATAGTCTCATTTGTTAAAAGTTGGCTTGAAAGTGTCAACAGAACTGGACAACAGAAGAAGGTTGTTTTCCAAACTCAAATTATCTCCCCTTCCATTGTGATAAATACCATGTTTAAGAAGGAACATCAAATTGATGGATTTCTGGTATAAAAAACATGATGGTTTATAAATGCTTCCTAATCACCAGAGTTTCAAAGGTCACACCTGCAAACTTTACCACATCCATCAGATGCTAACTTTTTAACATAATGCAGGTCATTTTCATGCAAAAATGTAGCATTAAAGTATTTTAGTCCATTTTTAATGTTTTTAATGATTCAACAAAAACATAGTTATCAAATTTAGTGCACATGACACCTTTCTGGAATAACTTTAATCATGTATGCACAAAATCAAAAGATTGGTAAGCCAAAAAATTTAAAGTTTTGGGAGCAATAAAACCATTCCACATGTTTTTTTTACTGTAATGCCCATTTACAATCCATTTTTTTTTTAAATATACTGTTAAGTAGGTATATTTTAAGTAAAATATTGGCAATTATGTAAATACCTCCCTTATTATCTAATTATAGAGATTAATGTCAATGTCATGTAAATTTCATTTTTGTTGAAATTGATAAATCTGAACACTTATGTGTACTAATAATAATACACTGTAATACATCATATGGGGAAAATCATTAAATTTTAAGCTTGTACTCTATCATAACATTTTGTGAGCTTTACTATATAATTATCAGGTAGTTTTTTTTCATAACCATGTGTGATATACATGATTTATTTCAATAATACAAGGTATAGTAAAAACCTATGATGGAGGTGTTATGAGTTTTAAAACCACAAGTATGTGTGAAAACCACAATCTCCTTCCAAAAAATAACAAAATATACCTGTTACAATACACGTGTTTAACAAAAACAACAAATCTGTTTAAAATTAACAAAATAAAATGTTGTCTAAGATTAAGAGTCCTTTTTATATAAAAGATAAGCACATTTATTTCCTTTTTAAAATGTTAATAACATTGAAATGATAGCTAAATATCCTACCCATCTTGACAGCATCTACACAATTCCAAACGACAATTTCGACAATTAAATTCTATGTTTGCATATTTGTTTTTCGATCCATTAAGCCAAACAGGTACTACTAATGTTACAAATAAAACTGTATATTCAATACAACACTGTCTACAAATATTAATACTTATAGCAAATAATAAACCTCTCTCGACTATAGGCTTGAGGTATCATACACAGATATTTAGAATTATTTTCTTTAAGGATTAAAATTTTGTTAAAGTTACTGTCACATAAATATAATCTTTCCAACACATCAGATGGTCAGGTTTTTATTGTGTAAATATTAAATTTCCCTCCAGAACTTTAACTACACTTTGATCTCATATTCAATTACCTTTTCATATTTTATGCAGAAAATGCATCTCCTATTTAATTCTAACATTACAGTCAACCTAATCCGTTCAATGCAGGCTTTTCAGTAAGGGGTGGTACCATGTACTTCTACCCACTTAAAATGGTAATTGCTACCTCCTAATTTCAAAGATTGTTGCATAAGATATTCATGAAAAATGTTAAAATTTTAAGAAAAAAGCACAGCCTGTAAATAGTAAAGTACTGGTACACTTGAAAAATATTGAAAGCCCTGTCAATGATAAAGATATGCAGGAAATGCAATTCAAATTTAATTCTAAGATTAGGATTGAGATATTAGTCTACATAATCTGTTCAATGATAAGGATGTGCAGAAAATACAACTCTTATTTAATTCCATCAATGATGAGTGGAGAGTATCATAGTATGATCAGCCGCCAGTTACCCACTATGATTTAATTTTAACATTACAATTTAGTCATCATTCAGCATAATTCATTCAATGATAATCATATGCCATACTAATCTCTCATATTTAGTTCACATTTATAATTTATATCATCTTTCAATTTGAGGTTTTTAGACAACAGAACATTATGATGGCACTGCCAGTACTACCTTCGGGGTTATTTAATAGTTTAAATAAAAGCAATTCTTCTTAAGTTAAATTTTTTTTCAAAACAGACATTAATAATTTAGTACAACAGGGATTGTGCTGGGCTTTGCCAATGTCGCCAGTAGTGAATTTTTTTTCAAGTCTGGCAATTTTTGCTACAAGCTTATCATATTGTCTTTTGGTGTCTGTCAGTGCCTAAACACATTATATTTTTCTACTATAATCATCACTTGTTGAACCACCCCAAACCCAAGCCATATCTCCTACACCACCAACTCCTCCTTTTTTCAGAAAACCTTGAATATCCTATTGTCATACCTTATGTACATTTGTAAGTTATGGGAATATACCAGTCTTTAATTTAAGATTAATATTATCTTATGAGTTGTTATTATTTAGTTTCATAAGGAGGTACAATACTGGCCTATTGTGAAGATATTAGCCCATGGTTCCTTCTTACATACATAAAATACCAGTACAAAATACCTGGAATAGCTACCTATAGATACAAGTCAAGTTTATATGCACTTTTCCTTTATGTTTACATCAAAACCTGTAACAGTAGAAGATCTTACTAAGTTTAATGAAATTCTATCAACAGTGGTGTTGACAGATTGTGTTCCTCCTCAGAGTTAGAGTGCATTTGTTTCTGCCAGCAATTTTGTCAACGATGAGCGTCGTTTAGTAAACGTTACACTACCAGAAACAAATGTGTCGTTTAATGACCTTCACTGACCTGAAGATAAGAGATAAAAATAGCTCTACACCTCTGTGGTGAACAAACCTCTTACACGGCGCAGGAAAATGAATGACCAAAACGCTGTGTTGTTTTTGTCAATTTTTGATGACAGTTCGTCTTCATCTTCAGAAGATCACAATGCAGACGGAGATCATGAACTTATTATGCACGTTTGCAATATACTTACGGAAAGGAGGGATATCCCAAGAATCGAGACATAGCTAGATGTAGTCATGAATTAGGACGACCATAATAATGTAAAGGTTTTATTTTTTTTTTATTATAAAAGGATAGAAAATTTCAGAAACGGTGTGTTAGATTAAAATAAACAATTAATAGACACGATTTCTTACTATTTATTTCTCCGTTGTTCATCTTCTGCAAGGTTTCAAGATTTTTCGCGCGAAAAATACACGTGTCTGTAGTTATTAAACGACGGATGTAGAAACAAATGCGTCGTTTACAAGTCTCAATCACAAACATTCAACAACTACGCGACTATTTTGCGCGTACATCGTTTACGTCAACGATGCCATCGTTGACACTAAAATGGCAGAAACAAATGGATTAAACGACTACGCGCGTAGTCGTTCACGTCCTTTAGTGCAGAAACAAATGCGACCTTAATCAGTAGTCAGCTTTAATTTATCTGAGAAATGATGAAATTTTAAAATTGCCTTGACAAGAAACAGCTGATACAATAATCAAGTTATGCAATTTTTTATAAGATCTGGAACTAGGTACCAGCTGCTAGTTAATGTTAGCAAATTTCCTAGGAACTCTGTGATTTTTTTTTCAAGCACATGTAAACATCCCAGCATGCCATTACTTAATAAATTATTAAATTTTTTCAGGAAGTCTGATATTATTTAAAAATCTTATTTAAAAGTGACATGTCTCTGGAATGGGTCAATGTTTTCATATAATATGATTGGATCGTAATTTTGTTCACTTCTATATATCAATGGGTGGAGATTTTAACCTATATCAATGCCCATGGGCCATATTTTTTTTTATATTATTTGAAATTCCTATATAAGGGTAAAGGCATATATTGACATGTCGCTGGAATTGGTCAACATTTTCATATATGACTGGATAGTAAATTTTTCACTTCAATATATCAATGGGTTGGGATTAATAAGCAATGATATACAAATGTACTAGTATCAAAGGGTCATGTTTTTACAAACCCATGCAGCTTCTTTATTGACAAGAGAAATTCTTCTATAATAATGTTATAATTTAATATGATAAGGTGCAAAATTGATCTATGTCTGTTTACTTTGGATGTTAGTCTAATATAGGAATGGGTATGGTTTTCAAGCTAATGGAATATATGGGGCATGCTTTTTAAACTCCAGCAGCACCACTGTACCCAGTAATACCTTAAAGGGGAATTTGCGGTAGGCACTACCGACACAATTGGTGGGCAGAGCTTATCATAAAAAATTCACCTTGATGTGAACAGCATATTTAAAAAAACAGTATCTCACATGACCAACGTGACCAAGGTCACATAGCTCAGAAATTTGAAGTGATATTTGTAGGTTTTACATTGATGAAGAATATTATTTTTAATAAGACTAAAAGTTTTGTAAGGAGGAAAACTAGTGACCATGCCTGTCAAATATTTTGCTCCAAAAGTAACTGTGAAACTGTGTATCATTGATTTTTCTTCCTCGAGATAACCGTGGCCAAAATAATGAACAATCTGAATGTTTGCTCCGCCCACAGCTATTTATACCCACGCTCCCCCTTTAAGCAATCCTACCCCACTCACCCGTGATATTTTAAATAAGTAGTCAAAAATCTGTAGAATATATTTTTCAATTTCCAATACAGCAGAACCTTGATAATAACTTGGATAAGTCATTTTCTTGGATAATTCAAAGTAATAATTTGGTCTGTTGGTTGTAGTTTATATCAAACTTTATCCTGTATAGCTTAAGGGTGTAGACCTGGGTTATCCTAAATTTTTCCCATCATTCAATTCCGTTTTCTCCATAGCACATCCTAAATATAGCAATTTTGGGGGTATTCTTGACGCCAGATGGTAATACTAGTTTCGGAAGATTCTAATAGATATGCACATTTATTTCTGATTGAATGGGAATATTTTGGCTTTAATACACTTGATAGTGTTGTTGTTGAATAAATATGAAATATCTAGCAAATCTGAATATCCTGTTTGGAGATAATCACGTGCAAAACAGTGGAAACGGCAAAAAAAGGGGGGATGCCCTGAGGACCACCTTGGTATTAAAAATCGGATTAAAAAAATTCCTGTCAATTAATTTTCACCACAAAATGTCACACTAAAGAATAGACATATAGACATCATTGCACCAAATTTTACAAACTTTTACCATCAGATTTTTAAAATATTTAAATTTATGTCTTTCATGGATCATGATGGCACCCAGAAAAAAATGAAATTGTCGAGGAAAGTTATCACACACCCACCCTTTGCTAGTTTCTTTGTTTGTGAGATAAAAAAATAACTAGTTACCAATAACAAAAAGCTTTTGAATTCTTATAATTGACACAGTGGATGTCCAAATTACCAAATGACTGCATTTGTCTTTTTTATTTTAATGTCAGCTAGGGAGGGGGAGGGTGGTTTGAGGGTAACTCTACTTGATTAATTCATTACAAAAAACAAAAAAACAAAAAACACAGACAGCCACGCAGCTGTATTGTTAAATTCCGGTTTATTCTTTAGTTGTCTTAGGAGAAGGGGGTAGCGGTATAAGAGATGATCAGATATTACAATTTTTTTTCCCAAACATAGCTTTCTATTTTTTTACTACCATAAAATGAATGCTCTATAGTTTCATAATATTTAAGATTCTGGTGTATATATTTAATTTTTTTTTGGACAAACCCTTGAAATTCAATAGAAAAAGGTTGTCACCCAAATTGTATTACATTTATGGCATTTTTGACAACATATTTCGATGAACATTTTTTCTAGAAAGAGATATTTCAATGATATCTTGTGGGCACCGGCATATAATAATAACACTGCCTCACACTGGTATAAGCAGCAATAAGATATAAAAATACTAGGAGTACACTATGGAAAGGTAAAAGGAAACTGAGGAGTAATTTTTTTAACTGGCCATATCCAAAGTAAACAATCTTTGTCCCGAAGAAGCTTGGAATTGAGGGGGGATTTTTCAAACGCACAGATGATCATATATTTGAGAAGACACTGAAAATAGAGTTATCTCCCATACCCTAGGACTACACCCTTAAATACTCTGTTAAATCAAAGTAAAAATCATCAAGATTTTGATACAAAGATTGACTGCATATTTTTGTATACTGTAATTTCTGGACTATAGGTCTATGCATGGTGTCGTCCTGGTCATGATCATACGGTTGTTGGATTTACAACTACATATGCAATCAGTACCGATCACCACTAATGTTGTGAGCTCAAATCCCGCTCAGGCCTGGTGTACTCGATACAACATTATGTGATAAAGTTTGTCCATAACTTGCGGCAGGTTGGTGGTTTTCTCCAGGTACTCCAGTTTCCACCACCAATAAAACTGACCGCCACGATATAACTGAAATATTGTTGAAAGTGGCTTTTAACACCATAACTGTAACCCCTTACCTTCTATACAGACATTAGGTCTTATTAACCGTAACCCCTAACCTTCTATACAGACATTAGGTCTTATTAACCGTAACCCCTAACCTTCTATACAGACATTAGGTCTTATTAACCGTAACCCCTAACCTTCTATACAGACATTAGGTCT
>MJUT01016960.1:1296777-1320673 GCA_002080005.1 Gigantidas platifrons
AAAAACTTTAGGAGGAGTTGCACGGACAAACCATGTACCCTCTATGCGGACAGACAGACGGACAGACAGACAGGGTGAAACCTATATACCCCCCCAAACTTTGTTTGCGGGGGGTATAATTATAGTAAAATAAAACTGTACAAAATATCTTGCTTAAAACTTGGCCAAAGTAGAGTTATAATAAATTATAGTAAAATAAAACTGTACAAAATATCTTGCTTAAAACTTGGCCAAAGTAGAGTTATAATAAATTATAGTAAAATAAAACTGTACAAAATATCTTGCTTAAAACTTGGCCCCAATTAGAATTATATATAATCCATCAGTTTAATAGAAAATATTTTGCCCCAGTAGACTGTCTATAATCTTGCTTATCTAATGGTATATCACCCTCTATAATCCCCCACAATACCATCGTGTTAAAATCCCATCATCATACTGTCCATATTTCATATAATTTTACTTAATTTAAACATAAAACAAGATTATTTGTTGGTATTAGAGGATTTAATTCCATATTTTATCCTATTAAAGGTTTCCATTTAAACATACTACCTGAAGCTATGCTATTCTAAACATTTCTATACTTCATCAAACAGGATTTATGTCAAACTTTACACCTCCCTCCATTCAGAAGCTGAAATATTCACAGTCAGATTTCATAACACCAAAATTTATGTGAATATAAAGCAAAACTAAACAGGGATGAATAAGGGTCTGGTATTCTGTATCAAATAGAGAAATACCTTCACACTGCAGAACTATGAATATATACCCATGGGTTACCCATCACATCACATTCTTTATCAGAAAAGAATTATGAACCCTTGATCATCCTAACAAAACCCCTCCTTTACAGACCCTCATATTCTTTAAGTTAGGTTCTGAAGTTTTACACTGCACAATTCAAAACTACTATCATTGGGATACTTGCACAATCATAAAAAAAAAAACATTTGTTTCAATAAACTTTTTTAACTTACATTCTAAAAGAAACATAAATTTCCTATTTCATACATTTATTTTTAGTCATTTTTTTTTACCTCTTCCTGTGTTCATGCTTAATTTTTTTTTATTGATCCCAAACTATGCTTTAAAAATTAATTATGGTTTGCATAACCAAAATTTCAACCAACCAAATTTATGCATTTTGAATTAAAATTAATTCCACGATTGTTAAGATATGACATAATGAATTTAAATGATTTTATACTAATATTAGTGTTTATATTATGATTCTGAATATGAAATTACATATCCCTGGCAAATTTTAATTTCAGAACAGGTCAAATTTCTGAAATATATGACAATGATAGAGTTTTGACATGTAATTACAAAATTTATCTAAAATTGTTTTCCTTTATTTATGTAATTTAATAAGTGCAATCCTGAATGTGTATACCAGCTTGTAAATATACAAATTAATTTTTACTTTCACCTAACACCTGTATGAGATAAATAAGACAGGTATAATACCTTTACTGTCATTGATTTAATTTATCTTGTCATAATAAAGAAAATGACCACCCAGAGACACATCAGTCAATCAGATTTTAATATAACACATTCAGATCCTTTACCATAACAGAACTAATTGTTTGTTAGATTTTCATGTCCAAATTAAGATTTTATAGTTTGGACATTTTTGTAATTTAGTAGATACAGTGAAGTCTGTCTCAACCAAACCTCCTCAGGACCAACTAATATCTTCATAATAGACAGGTTTTCGGTTTATCAAGGTTAAATTAATATAGATTTCCTACTTTATTTAAAGCTTGGTTTATACAGGATTCTGGATTATTCAGGGTTCGGCTTAGACTGGTTTCACTGCATTAATACAAGTACCTACTGGGACTAAGGGAACTAACTATGTATTATATCTATAGTTAGTAAATGGGTTAACTACTAGCATTCACTGATCCTGCTATTGAACTGTCCATATTTTAGTTGTATTGTTTCTTTATATCAAAATAGGAAGATTGTGATCCCCTTAATTAACTGGTTTAATACTAACACATTTTTGTGCTTGTCCCAAGCAAGAAAGTTTAGCCGTTATCATATCTGCTTAGAAGTTTTTATCATAGGAGTAAGAGATTGTTGTTTACTGCCAACCTAGCAATTTTTCAATATCAGTTACATTTCAATAAGATGATGCTTTGTATATTAATTTAGACCAGCAGGCTTATATGGATTTTTATGGTGCTAGATTCCATGATTTACCACACTATTGGCTGTATCATCATTTTTGTATCTTCAAAAGGAACGCAGTTCTTTAAAGGGGTATGTTGGTATGGTGGTCTTTATCCTTACTCTTTAATGTGATTTTATGTACTCAATAAAACCTCACTAACAATTACACCAACAAGATGACTGAATTTTCAATGTTACCCAATACTTCATTATAGTGGTGATAAAATTCAAATTACAGGATACATTTTTGAAATGTATTATTTGGATGTAACAAATATGAAAGATTTAGGCAATAAAATCATTAATCCATGAATAAGTAATCATTGCTCTGATAGTACTTAATTTAGAAAAAAAGAATTGAATTTCTTCCAAGAAATTAGAAGTCACGTTTCAAAAATGGGAGATAATTCCATTAAAACAATCTTTTTACATCAATATTAAAGTATACTGAAGTTAAAAGTATGCTTACTCCTTTATTTCTACCATGAGGATTTACATTTTGCTTCCTTGCAATCATTATTACATTGCAGATTTTCATTGGAATTTAAGAAAGAACAGTCAAACCTGTATTAAGAGGTCACCTTGGGAAAAAGTGGTCTTTTAAGACAAACGACCTCTTAAAAGATGTTCAATTCATATGAAATTTTCTGCAACAGGACTAGAATAAGGTGACCTTTCAATACAGGTGAATGCTTAATAGAGGTGATCACATGGGCATTTTTGACTGAATGTAACCTATATTTACCCTTGAATTACCTCACAAAAAAACAGTACAATATGCTTTTGAATTTAATTAATAGTCAACATATTATTAACTTTTGGGAATTTAGAACAACATCTGTTGTAAACAATTTGCAGTATATGGCCACTTTAAATACAGTCAAACTGAACATCAGGTAGCCGCATAAGGTCGAAAATAAACAAAAATTTGATCCATGGCAACATGCAGATTTGCATTATCTATATGAAAAGCATATTTCTAATTTTGTAAAGATGTAAAAGGGAAATATGAACTCTAGATACTGACATATGGAACAACAGATGGACAAGAGAAAATGCTTCACCTCTCAAACTTTTTATTGTTGGGGCATAAAAATATACAAAAAATATAAATTTGAAAATTATGCAAATGAGTCTGATTTCCATTTGTACAATTTAAAAAAAACAACTCTATAAAGTTACATGAATAAATGACAAAATAGACTATAACTGTATGATGACAATCTCCTAAGATTTATCTTATAAGTTTGTCTCATGGAAAAAATTACTTTTCATGTCCAACATCTAAAAAAATTACTTTTCATGTCCAACTTGTCAAAAAATTACTGTTCATTTCCAACTTGTCAAAAAATACTTTTCATGTCCAACTTGTCAAAAAAAATTACTGTTCATTTCCAACTTGTTAAAAAAATACTTTTCATGTCCAACATGCTCTATTTTTCAGCTTGGATACTATATCTTTTTAGATTTGGTAAAACTCTGTGAAGATTATCATTTACAATCTTATATATTACTTCTATTGAATTTATACAACTGTTTGCATGGTCATACATAACAAATGATTCAATAGACATCCTCAAGTCAGGTAACCTGTTTTCTAAGGAACATTGCTAATGGATTCATATTTTCAAAAAATCTCTGAACTTTCTGTAATTCATATTATTGTGTAATTAGTTGGTTATTTTCACAGGGTGCAAATGTTTGGACATTTAAACAATTTAGTGATACATATGAAGGTTAAATCATTAAAATAAAGAATCAACTAATAATGTAATGAGAGCTTGAGCATGTTCCTGAATACATCAAAATGCATAATATGTTTTGTAAAAAAAAATAATCCACTGTATGGAATTGGCATGGTTTGTCAATAAACAAAAATTAGAACTTTTTTTTACAAAAAGTAGGGTCAAAGTCCCCCTTCTCCCCCATCTAACAAAAAAAAAACAAACAAAACAAAAGATAATGACCAAATTTTTTTTTCTTCAAAATTTCCAATATCAAATGTTCACTCATCTGGGGTCAAGTGAAAGTTATTGTACATAAAATTTTAGGCAGTACACTGTGTACAAGTTATATGTATACAAAATACAGTTAAACCTGCTTTAGTGACCACCTCTATTAAACAACATCTTGTATTATGTGACCTTAGATTTTATTTCCCTTCACAGTGCATTTCATATCAATTAAACCTGTATTAAGCAACCACCTGTCTTATGTGACCATATTTCACTGTTCCATTGGATAGTCACATAAGATAGGTTTGACTGTAGGTGGGGTAAATGGCAATTATACCCTGGAAGGTGGATGCCCGATGGGGTATAACTGACTTGTACCATGATTCTATGATTGATGCATAATTAATGAAGAGTTCTAATTAAATTTTATGACATCCTAGTACTATGATCAGTACACATTTTTTTTTCAATTTAACCTGTTTATTCAAATACATACAGTACCAGTAACTTATCCCCGGCTTAGTTAAAGTTAGTAAACATATATAATAAATAGTACTTATTAGTATATCTGCATTCTACCTATATTTCTAACAACACACTTAAATCGTGGTTCACATATTCAAAATAAAAGTACCAAAGATTCAAATATTTGATCTTAAATAGTTTAAAGCAATACTAAAGATTTTTTTAAAGGTAAATAAAAATGTATCTTACCGTACAAGTATCTCTTCATAAATAACAAGTGCATCTTTTTTTTTTTTAGATCAAATCTAACTTAAAATTGGTTTAAAAGAATTTCACCAAGTTCAGCTACAACAATAGTATACACATTTCAGATACAACCAGGAATTTAAGATGATCCTCATTTGATTTGTGAAGAAGATACAACCCTATTTGAAGTACATGTGTAAGTTTACCTGAGAACATACTCTAACTACACTTCAATGAGTCCTTTCATCTATAACCAATATTGTATCACCAACAATAGCCATCATCCTGTAATTTACAAAATAATCTACTAAATTATTATTTCAGCTTTTAATCTACATTTTTTTTCTAAATTTCGTTATCTACTTTAAATCTGCAATTTTTTTTTATATTACTATCCGTTATTAAAGGCTTCAAATTACTAAATAAAAGGTTTCACCTTTATAAAGACTGTTTAGACTAGATGTAGGCCAAGATATATCTATGGCAAAACCTTAGTATTGAATAGATGATCCCAGGACCTAATATAACGGATATAAACAATGTATATGAACTTGAATATATGCATCACAAAAAAATGTGGATGTTTGAAAATTTGAGAAATTATCAAATTAGCATGCACACATTTAACTTATCTTTAAAAAATGTACAGTATCTATTTTTATTGTACACACGTTTTTCAATCATTATCTGTTAAATCCATTAAAATATATTTGACAGAAGATTTTTTTTGGAGGGGGGTGGGGGGATGTTCAAGCATCTATTGTTATTCATAAAGGAAATATAGCTGCATACAGTTCATCATTTAAAATTTTAAATATTTTAAAAACCATCACAAAATAGGAGATAATTTCTACTGTTAGAAAATTCATTTACAGTGACAAGAAATGTATTGGTATGTGTATGCTGGGGAAATATATGTTTATAGAAAAAACTTTTATTGGCATGACAACTGACACATGAATACAGGGGAAAATATATGTTTATAAAAACTTACATTGGCATGAAAACTGGCACGACAACAATTAGGCAGAAAAAGAAAATAAATATTTACCAACTTGTCATAACCAATACACCTAATATAGAACACATGCATTGAAGGGCACTGACCATTAGGCTGTCCATGATAATAGACAGATCTAATATACCAGTAATATATAATAGAGAGAAACAAGCACCTGCTCTAACCAATCTTTGTCCATTGTCTTTCATAATAGACAGACCTACATCTGTAAAGAGTAAAAATCAATTATTTCTATTGTACATTTAATTTGTAATTATTTATTACCATCTAATGATGTGGAAGAATCAATTATCAAATAGATAATTACTCACACCTATAAACAACTGTCAACAACCACTGAGACAGAATTAAGTGTTCCTGGTATTAAAGGGTACCATATGGATACAGATCGTTTTCTTAGAGAACTATATAGAATTAACATGGGAAATAAAATAGGTCCCATCAGTCTGTCTTTATTATCTAAGACTGTTTTCTTGTTTTCTTCATTTTCTTATGTAATACATATAACTTAGGAAATAACCCAAGGCCCATTAAAGTCTGTCCTTACTATTTAAGACCATTTTCTTAGGGAACTACACACATTTAAACTTTCTTTTCATGGTCTAATCTAGGAAATAACACAAGGCAATCAGTCCGTCTTTATTATTTAACAAATTGGCAAAAATTTAACTGATCTTGGACAATGTATAACATTATCTTTTTTTCTTTGACACATCAATTGTGATCTATGGGAAAACATGGGGTATCAAGTATCAGGTGTCATTGTGGTGTTATTTGTAACATAATACTGTCTACATACTGTATTGTGGTTCTGTTCCACTATTAGTGATCAGGTTATTTTTCAACACAAAAATTTGATTAACATTTTTCTTATTTCACATAAAATTTCTAAATAAAATGTAAATCAAGTAAAAAGCATCAAGAAAGTGGAAATGATCAATTACTGGACAAAATTGTCATTTAATTTTGTAGAATTTGTGTGCATGCGTGATGTGTGTGTGCGTGCATGTTGTCTTGTACATATTGTGTTGTCATTTCAATATTTGTAATAACCATTATATTGATTCAATTTATGTATTCATGTATATATTTTGAGGAAAACTGCTCGTAGCCACTCGCTGTCGGCAATCCTCGTTAAATAAATAAAGTTGAAAAATAGAATTTATCCCCCAAAAAATTCAGTTACCGTAAACACAAAAATTAATTACTTTTTCATTTACCACTGTGACATTTTACCTTCAAATGTGTGTTTTACACGGTTAGTTGCTCTGTGACATATCAGACATCATTTAAATAAGCAACAGCCACTCATAACAAACTGTTGTTTATTTAGGCTGCTGCTTGTTGTCTTTTACATGCCAGGAGCGTGTCATTTCCTAAGCACAAGGCACTTATTTACATCCCATCCTCATGGCAAGCCGTGCATTTAATTCGTCCTGCACAACCAGTAGATGCCCTTTTCTGCAGGATTGTACCCTGCAACAGAGAAAGTTAAGGTCCTATTTCAAAATTTAAGGGTTCTCTCTGATTCCAATTTAGAAGATATAATAAGTCATCAATATGAAAATCATAACTGAAATATTGTTGAAAGCAGTGTTAACCTAACCCCACTGAAAATCATCATTATCTAATTATTCATGGAATACAGATTGCTGTTACTAGTAACACTGTAAAATACCTAACAGTGAAAACATGATAATAAAATAAATGATGACATTTTAACACTGTCAGTTTTGTTACTTCAATGGTTCAAACAGACCTGACACACTAACAGATGTAGAATAGGTTACATCAGATATTTCATGTCTTCTTTCTTCAAAATAAAACTTTCAGCACCTGTAAAACACATCAATTTGATTATAATATTATCTTATATTGATAATCTGACATAATACTGTAATCAAGATCTCTATTTAGCAGATAGTTTCTGATAACAGGTCAAAACGTTTTTCTGATTTGGTTTCGTTTACAGGGGTTTATTCCCTTTCAGCAAATTTAAAAACTTAGTTTTACGACAACTTTTGTACCATGTGTACCTGGAATACATTTATCTGATTGATATATTGATTGATTTATTGACTGATTATTGCTTAATGTGCAACAAGCAGTATTTCAGCTACATTCAAGACAAGCACAAGCTTAATAATAAATAAAAACCTAGAAATAAGGGAAGGGATGTGTCAACCACATCAACGACTTTTGACAACCACTGAAAATTTATTGAGAGTTGGGTAGGGACAAAAAGTGTCATCTTTTGTAGTGTCTTTTACGTGCCTACTCTTTTTTGAAATCTACAAAAGAGATCTTCAGGATGCAGGGAGCCTGGCACTCTCCAAATATTTTACCCACTAGTATGGTCCACAGTCAGGCTTTTCATATTATAATCTGACCCATCGTAAGGATTCGTCCTATCTGCCACCCGGGGATGTGTTGAGCAGCTCTGTGGGTTTGAGCCTTAGAACCTTCACCAGAACCCAGTACATTTATCTGTACCACATGGCTCTGTATAACATTTACCTACAACATAGATGAAAATAATCTGCTGACTTTAATTCCAACCTTTCTATTTTCTTTGTAAATAAACCAATTATCTTTTCAGTGCTGTTAAACAGCTACAACAAGCCAACAAGCATCAACTTCTTATCTTCTATTGAATGAATGTAATCAAGTAATGACTTAAATAAAACATAACAGAACTTCTTACATAAACCTCTACAAGACCTTGAAAATCTGTATTATATAAACATGTCTGTAATATAAGAAATGGATATACTTCATATCAGATTTATCACTCTCATAACATTTCAACAGAGAACAAGTATGATAAATTTACACAAGAGGCTCACTTGGGCCTGTATCGCTCACCTTGTAAGAAATTGTCTGATTTGCAAAACATAGGTTCAATCGAGTTCATTGTACTATGTAGATGGTCATATTCAGCCTTCAATAAGACATATGGAGTTATGGTTCAATTTGTTCAATGATTTCTGAGGATGTAAGTTAACATTAACTTCTAAATTGGAATTAAAGTCAAACCAATATATAAAGGGCACTCAAAGGAACCTGAAAATGTACCCTTATTGAGCAGTAGCCCTTTATATACAGGTTAAAATATATGCACTATTCATTAATGGGAAAAATGTGGCTGCCCTTTATAGACAGTGATTTGCTATATAGAGGTGCCATTTAAGGTAGGATTTACTGTATAACCAGTAGTGAAGACCACCTTCAATTTCTGTTCTATAGAAATATAAAGTAAAGGACCACCCAATGATGATGTGTGTTCATTAATTCACGGAAGGAAGGTTTAGATATATATTTTATATATATTTTCTCATACAGTTCAACTACACCATGTGGTAGGGACTAAATTTTTATTAAAGTAAAAAAAGGACAATGTATTCATATTGAATTCACACTTTGGGTTGAATAGTTCTGCAATATCTAAAAAGATGTTTTCTACATTTTCACATAAGGTGTTTAATTTCTATCATAAGAAATGTCTTAAGGTAGTGGACACCTTGGGTTCTACCAGTATTTAAAAAAAACTAGGAAGAACTGTTTTAGATACCTAAAAATTATGTCTTCCCTTAATGTGGCCATCTGTACAACAACCTATCTCGAAAGACAAAAATGTTATGGCCCACACAAGAAAATACTATTTAAAAAACAATTATTTGACCTTGAGGTCAAAGGTCATTATGGTATGCAACACACCGCCTTATGGTCATGCACCCACATACCAAATATCATTGACCTATCTCAAAAGAGAAAAATGTTATGGCCCAGAGAAGAAAATACTATTTCAAAAACAATTATTTGACCTTGAGGTCAAAGGTCAAGGTCCCATGAAGGTCATTACGGTATACGACACACCGCCTTATGGTCATGCACCCACATACCAAATAAATACTATTTAAAAAACAATTATTTGACCTTGAGGTCAAAGGTCATTACGGTACGCAAAACACCGCCTTATGGTCATGCACCCACATACCAAATAGCATTGACCTATCTCTAAAGACAAAAATGTTATGGCCCGGACAAGAAAATACTATTAAAAACAATTATTTTACCTTGAGGTCAAAGGTCAAGGTCCCATGAAGGTCATTACGGTATGCGACACATCGCCTTATAGTCATGCACCCACATACCAAATAAATACTATTTAAAAAACAATTATTTGACTTTGAGGTCAAAGGTCAAGGTCCCACGAAGGTCATTATGGTACGCGACACACCGCATTATGATCATGCACCCACATACCAAATATCATTGACCTATCTCGAAAGACAAAAATGTTATGGCCCGGACAAGAATACTATTTAAAAAACTATTTTTTGACCTTTAGGTCAAAGGTCAAGGTCCCATAAATGTCATTACGGTACGCGACACACTGCCTTATGGTCATGCACCCACATATCATATATAATTGACCTATCTGGAAAGACAAAAAAGTTATGGTCCGGACAAGCTTCGCTGAGAAAAAGCAGAAGAAGCGGAAGAAGAAAAAATCAGACTAAAACAATATGTCTCCCTTCGTTTGAAGGGGAGACATAATAAACTTAAGAAAAAAGGTCCATCTTATGATCAATAATGACTGTATAGAGGGTTCTAAATGAGAAAAATCCTCCAATGTTATAATTTCATCAACCAAATTGTGGTTTCTGAAAAGTACACATTGAGCCAATCAGAACATATATAATTGTCCATGTTGAATTTCTGATCAGGGAAACTTTGGACAATTTCTGAACAGGGAAACTTTGGACATCCAAGGGGCATTCTTACAACGTTTGCAACCATAGTTCTTTCAGTGGTGAAGATACAAGTATATCATGTTACAGATGATGATGATATATACCATGTGATGACAAATAATTATGTTGCCATTAGGCATGGACAGCTGAATACATATTGTCCAAGCTGTCAAATATATATCCTGCTTGACTCTTGATAAACGTTTATGCACTTAGTTAACCGTTACGGAATATCTATGTCACAAATGACCGTGGATATGTTCCGTCTGTTGTAATAATAATCCGGTCCTTTCCTCATTCATGACTTATTACCAAGTTTGTAACAAGAGTAACACGACAGGTGCCACATGTGGAGCAGGAACTGCTTACCTTTTGGAATACTGAGTACCACCATGGTTTTTAGTTGGGTTCGTGTTGCTTGATCTTTTGTTTCTGTGTAGTATTTTGTAGATCATTGTTTGTTCATTTGTCCTTTTCCTTTTTGGCGATTTACGGCTTCTATTTATCCTTTTGGTATCTTCAAACTTTTCTTATGAAAAAAAGAGAGAAAACATACTACAACCTTTTATCTTGCAACAAAATATTTAACTTAATGGTCTAACCAATATCACAGAGTAGCTAACTGTAGACTAGATTACTGAATTCGATCTATCAAAAAGGACTTAATTAATTTACTAGGTAAATTGTCATCTGGATTTGTAAATGGTTGACTGGAATTTTCACAAAGGACCCAAATGTGAATGATACATTGATAACTGTAGAAATACCAAGGGAGGCAACTGCTATTAACAAAGCAATTTTGCATATTCAGCTTTATTGATGACTGTAGAAATGACAAGACATTGAAAAGACAATTTTGATATTTCAGAAATCTATTTTCCATGATCTAACCTTTTGGTGCAAATCATATCATGATCATGAAATTCACCCGATTTTCAAGTAAGCATCATTCACTACCATTCTCATTTTGCTTTACATCAAGCACATACTTAGGTAGAGCTCAGAGGGAAATTGTAGCAGAACTCAACTTTTGATTAAGATTATGTTACAATCAGGTAATGATTTCTTACTTTAAGAAGACTTCATCAGACATCAGATTTGTCCTGACAAATGATATTTCCCAACTATTGCTATTGGAAAAAATGCTGAAAAATAGTTTCGTATTCAAAATGAATAAGGCTTATTTATATTGTAATGTTTAACAGTAATCTCCATAGAAATGTCATTACTCAGGAACTACTGGTAAATTGTTAAAAAAATACTTTTTTGATACTTTTTGTACAATGGTTTCAAGGAGCATGTATTTGCAAATCTGTTTTAAAAATATTTAAAATAATTGAACTACTTGCATATATATATCCAATTATAATAATTGTACATAGAATCAGTCTAGATTAATCCTTCATAGTTTATTCTAGGAAAACTTTCATTTCAAAATGGTAGAAATGTCTAAGGAAGTTTATCATATTTCAGACACTACACATGTACAGAAACTACAGACAGTGGACAAAAGTATTCGCACGCTTCCAATTTTCCCTATATATTTCATATAAAACAACAATTTTTCAGAAAATTATCCTGAAGTCAATTCACACCCGATTTCGATAATTTTTATATCAATAAAAACAGAATTTTATGTAGTTTTACTGTATAATTTCTAAATAATTTTCTATCATAAACATTTTGAGAATATACAAGTTAAACACACAACGTAATTAATTTCTTTCGAAATACAATGCTTTGATAGTACCTTTGTAGACAAATTATTTAAGTCTGTGTTTAAATCATGGCGATTTGGAAAACATGCTTCAAAACGTAATTTTAAAATTACTTCTATAAACTACATATCTTTCTGCTTTCGTTGATAAAATAATGATTAAAATCGGACGTGAATTGATTTCAAGATAATATTTTGAAAAACTGAAGTTTTATATGAAATATATAGGGTAAATTGGAAGATTGCGAATACTTTTGTCCACTGTCTGTATATGCCCTATAGTTTATGGTCTGTATATTGGATGTCTGACTCTGATTAGAATGAAATGAGGATATCTTTTTTTAGGCCTAAGCATGAATCATTTCTGGAAAAGTTTTCCTTCAAATTATCCCCATCAACATCAGTGTTCTGATAAGCTGAAATACAGTAAAACTTCACATCAGATATCTGATGTGAAGTTTTACTGTATTTCAGCTAATCAGAACATATGATGGCCATTTCAGATTGGAACAGTTGAAGGAATCTCTTCTGAAGATCATCCATAGACAAATCCTGTGATTTCATTTCAACAAGCCAAATTATGTCAAGGAGAGGATTGCAATATGAAAGGGTGTCTTACTTTGAAAGCTGAAAACATCAAAAGGAGTATTATTAGGATCATTGTCTTGACTGAAGTAAATTCCTGAGAATTGAAATGTACCGGTAATCTTCAGCTGATCTTAGAATTTTGTTGTAAACAAGAGATTTAGAAATTACCTTGTCAAACTTCATTTGCTTTTTTTTTTTTTTAATTTGGCAACAAGATATAAAATGTAGATACTCTCAAATTCTTTTACAATCTCCATCTTTCTCTTCTTAAGACTTCCTTCTATACATAACAACAACACATGTGCTACCCCTCATTCTGTAGTTCTACAACTGACTCTATTGATATCAATCAAAAACAAAATAAACAAAGAATACAGTGTCATTAGTTCAATAAACCCACAATGCCACATGTTCTTGTGGACAGAGGTCAAAATCCAGACTTTTAAGCTCAACCGAAATCATGATTGTAATAGTCAATATTCAACTAAAATCTGAACTTGAATAGTCCTTCTTGGTATGAACCACCCTGTCTATGAGTGTTCCAACTCTGTTTAAACTTATATTTAAAATTGATAAGATACATCTTGGTATGAACCACCTCAATCCTGCCATTTCCTATACTGTGCCAAATCTGTTAAAATTTATAAGCAACATAATACTACAATCTACAACACTTTCTAAGAACATAAAATTATCTTGAAAGGTCTACATATGTCAAATCAAAATAATTCAAACAGAATGAAACTGAAGTAATTTTGAATGAGAAGATAAATTATTGTCTTCAGTATCTGTACACACTAGCTAACCTTTCTAAAAAGATATTTTGGAAACAAATTACATTATCAATATCATCCCTCTTATCGTTTAAACACTTTTAACTTGGATACATTTCCCATTACTATTAGAGTGAAATAAGGAATATGCATATGATAAAAGTGATACTATTGAAAAGGTATAAAATGGAAATCAACCAGAAATATTCCTTTGGACATTGTACGTAACTTTATAAGTGGCCTTGCTTTTTGCTACTCTCTTGTAAACCGGATGTTCTTTTTATAAACTCATAAACCTATGTCGAGTAGATCTAAATTTCCGGGCTATTATTACAATATTTATTCCACGAGTCGATTAACCATTTTTTGTTCTAGTTAGGTTTGAAATATTGCCGCTTCTGTTTTGAATATAAATGCACAAGTTTTCACCTTAATTCCTCCTGTTTCCTCGTCAATATCCGTCAAACATATTGCTCGCAGAAATGTTAAATAGTACGCAAAAATCCAAAATATCGTTATTCAGTGGATACTAACAAATATACACTTTTTATTTGATTCGATATACGCTTTATTTACAAAATGGCTGGGTGTTTTTTTTTATACATTTGTATATATATATATTATAAATACAACCTTATTATTTATTATTATTATTTATATATATATAAATTACAGGCTACCATCGAGTTTGAGAGCCGCATCGGTGGTGTAATGATCATAGTGCTCGACTCGAGTGCGGTAGATCGTGGGTTCAAGCCCCGGTCGGGTCAAACCACAGACTATCAAATTGGTATTTGTTGCTTCTCCGCTAAGCACGTAGCATTAAGGAGAACGAGCGAAGACTGGTTGGCTCGGAATCAGAATAATGTGTTCGAGTGGAGCGACATGTCTACCCGAGGACGGTTGTTTCAGTGAGCTAGTAGGCCTACTATGCAAATCCAACTCAGTGTGTTGGTCTAGAACAAAGCAGACCTGATCATCATCTCATTGACCATTAACTTGTGCTTGCCATGACATAGCTGAAAAAGTGCTGAATTGGGGTTAAACAACACTCACTCACTCACTCACTCACTCACTCACTCACTCACTCACTCACTCACTCACTCACTCACTCACTCACTCACTCGAGTTTGAGGTTTCTTACAATAAGCGCGAAAATTGTGATAGGCCACCAACAGCCATTTATAAACGCTGTTTGCAAGTTAAATACCCCCCCTCGTTTGCACTCATTTCCAAAAAGGGGAATAAGAGCATATAAAGCCGCTACAAAAGACTGTATTTTTTATCGTCATTTCCCATCTCTATTTTTAGAGGCAGAATTTGTTCACGTCCTGTATGAAAAACTGCCGCTTGGCATACCATAAATTGAAGCTATATTTTACATAACGGAAGTTACCGAATGGGTCTAATTCATGGCGAGGTGTTCTCGATACAACATTGTGTGATGAAGTTTGTCAGTGTCTGTGGTTTTTTCCTGGTACTCCAATTTCATCCACCAGTAAAACTGACCTCCACGATATAACTGAAATATTGTTGAAAATGGCGTGAAGCACCATACCCCTAACCTTAACTCAAATGTGTATAAGGCGCTGGGCATAATAAACATGAACTTTGTGAATCTACAGTAATTCAGACAAGTATAAATTTCTGTTGTGTTTTCCTGAAAAATCAGACAAAACTATTTTGATCATTCATATTTATTATCAAAGTATATATTAAACAAAGGCAAGACGGACAAAGTATCAGATAGAGCACTGGCAGAAACATTAGAAGGTAAAAAGATGTGAAGACAGAAGACACTATATATAAAACAGCTTGCCACCGTGACAGAAGCAGCAGAGTGTACAACGAGATATGTAAGAGCTCTGTGACATTACAAGGCAGTTATTGAAGAAAAGAGCAACAGCAGAGAAACCAATAAAAGACAAAAATGACATAATGATAACAACAGTTGAAGATAAAAAAAGAAGATGGGCTGAGCATTTTGAGGAACCTATTAACCGCCCAACAACTGAGGGAGGGAAGAAATTACCCCAGCTGAACACTATCTACCTATAAAGTATCATCTATGGATGAGATCACAACAGCCATCAAGTCACTAAAGAATGGAAAATCAGCTGGACCAGATGGAATGCCAGCGGTAGTACTCAAAGTAGATAAAGCAACAACATAAAAGATTCTGCATCCTGTTTTCCAATATATATGGAACGAGAAAGATCTACCGCAAAACTATAAGACAGTTTCCATCATAAAACATCCAATGAAAGGGGATTTCAGCGCGTGTAAGAACTATCTCGGAATGATTTTGCTTCCAGTGCCAGGAAAAGTTCTGAACAGAATACTGTTAGCGTATTTGAAAGATGTTGTGGGTAAGAAACTGTGAGATAACCAAGCAGGATTAAAAAGGGAAATATCCTGTACAGACCAGATCGCAATTTTGCTTATAATAGAACTACAAATGTACTCGTATCAGTTAAATGACACAGCCCACTTTATATCAATTTTATAGACTTTGAAAAGATATTTGATAGCCTAGATAGAAAGTCCTTGTGGACACTTATGGAACACAATGGTATCCCACTAAAGTATATAACCATTTTTGGAAACTCCTGCAAAGGAATGAAATGCCTATAATTACCTTTTGGATGAGACACAAGTAAAGAGTTCACAGTCTAAATAGGACTGAGGCAGGTTTGCATGCTATCCTTTTCCGTTTTCTTCTAGCTATCGACTTGATGAGATAAACAACCGAGAGTAAAAGAAATGGCATCCAGTGGAACCTGATGGAGGTGTTACACGATCTAGACTTTGCTGATCATCTTGCTCTTCTCTCCCATAGATACGAACAAATGCAAGAAAGACATTAATCTTGGAACAAATAGCTGCCAAGACATGACTCCATATAAATAGGGAGAAAACCAAGGTACAACATTCTCTCCTGGCAGAACAGAGATGATCACCATTACAACTGTTACCCAGAAGAAATGTTTGAAGATCACAAAGGGACAATCAGATGCCAAAATTCGAAGAACAGACAATATAGTGGCAAACAAGACAAACAATGGTGGACAACATACTACAAATAAAACTAAAAATCGAGCAACGCGAACACCAATGAAACAGGGGTAAAGACGGATGCTCGTTCTTAATTGGCACCTACTCTCAACTTATAGTAGGTCTAGGTCAATGTATGAAGTAGACCTAGCTGTATCTGTGATATCCTTCATTTGAAGCTCAATACGATAGATGCGACCAACATAATCACAGAACTTGGAATTACTAAGTGGAAGGACTGTCAAATTTTAGGCAGTGCTATCAACTCTTTCAAATCGTCGATTGTTTCGAAAGAAACATAACAACGCTCCAGTGAAAGTGTTCAAATATTTACCATATTTACGTTTTACTTTTCCTTTTCAGTGTTATATTGATAACACGTTTTTGGTATTCAGGGAGATAACTCTGTGAAGAAAAAGTGTTATGTATGCTGTTGATTGAGTGATCATTGTTTAAAGCCAAATGAGCAATTTTGTAGCTATTTCATGGCGAGAACAAGTTAGTTTTCAACGAGATGATGAGGTCCATTTTGTACTAGACCAACAGGCTTAGTTAGATTCTTATAGTGCTAGCTCACTAAAACAACAGTCTGTGGGTAGACATGTTGCTCCACTCAGACACATTATCCTGAGTCTGAGGCAACAAGTCTTTGCTCTTAGTCCTTAATGCCGTGTGCATAGAAGCAGCAAATACCAATTTTATAGTCTTTGATCTGTGCTAGTTCGAACTGCTCTGGAGGCAAGCATGCTAACCATTACACAACCAAAACAGTTTGTACAGACATGAACAACACAAAGTGACAACTAGATATTGATGTCTTCGTCAGCTCTAGAGGACCATACAATCTCACCTGATAATAAATTTGTTGATTATATATAAGTATCTAGAAATCAAAGTTCAAAACATTGTGATTTGATTGGGTTGGGTTCCTATTAACCATTTCAACTCTCCCACATCTTTTTTTCTGTCCTAAGCCAGGATCTGGATTTCCACTACCATATGTTGTGGTCTATTTTCTGTCTAAGTATTTGAGGAGAGAGGTAGTTGTGTGTTTTGTTGACAGTGGTATATTGTTGACCATCACTATTTAAATGTTCTTTTCATAATAGATTTTAAGTTTGAAACCACATACATTTTGTATATTGTTTGATTAATTTCATTGGTAATGTAAACAATTTTTCAATTTCGTAATTGGATTTAAAATCACCAGTATTTATTTATGTAGTCTGATGCTAAAGTACAAACATGGAAAAATAAACATTCATTACCAGTAAAAAGTGTCTGTTAAAACTTGTACCATATTTTTAATAAGAAAATTCAGCACTAAATTTTGACCATATTTTATTTGGCAATTTTTTTTAAATGTCTTCTACCACTTTGTTATTTACTGTAATCACAAATGACATAACAGTGAAATATATTGTATAAAAATATTTAGTCTACATATAAAATAACTAAGTAAAGAACACTTGTAATATTTCCCTGCTCCTAAACAATAAATATTAACCAAGCACAGGACATCTCTCTCACATCCATACAAAATACTGTACATAACAGTATCTGGAACGGGTTATTCAAACAATTAAATTGATCTGTGATTTAAAAAAAATTATATTTGATGTAGGAACCAAATTTTTATATTGTTAGTTGTCTCCCTTATATGTTATACTATGTGAACAATATAATGTGAGAATTACTTCTTTCACAATTTTAATATAATATTGACTGTTTTATTTCTCATTCACAAAAACATTAATTTAATAAGGATTAAAATATGTGATAAACTACTCTTATACAATGATCAACTCAAGCAACACACACACACACGCACACACACATATACACTGTCATAACTTAAAAGCAAAAACCATATCATGAAGTGCTATCAAAACATAAGAATACTTTATTCCTAAATGAGGAACTAACTATAGAAACGTACAATATACTGTTATTTAAGTTATACATTTTGAACCTAGTTTCCATGGTTGTATCTATAAACGTACAATTTCTCTGAAAATCTTGAAAAAAAAAAAATTTTAAGACATAGATGTGCAATTCTTCACATAAAATCTATACAACTTGTTAATAATATTTTGTGTGTTAATTTCTCCAATTCATTTAAAATGTAAATATTGGTGTTCTACTAATAAGAAAACGGAACAAAATAAAAATGGTATTTGTTCCAATTATGGATCAAACTGATACAAGGGCTACTTTTTCACAGGAATCACTCCATAGAAATTACTAATCTTCAAACAAGACATTATTTCGACATAATTTAAATACTTGTACTTAAGTCATCATATTATTTTTTAAGATCAACATAAAAAGACACTTAAATATACATGAAACATAAAATATGTATTTTTGTTTTTACTTTGGCTTTTTTCAGGAATAATGCTTTAAAATAGGAAGATTAATNGAAAACGGAACAAAATAAAAATGGTATTTGTTCCAATTATGGATCAAACTGATACAAAGGCTACTTTTTCACAGGAATCACTCCATAGAAAATACTAATCTTCAAACAAGACATTATTTCGACATAATTTAAATACTTGTACTTAAGTCATCATATTATTTTTTAAGATCAACATAAAAAGACACTTAAATATACATGAAACATAAAATATGTATTTTTGTTTTTACTTTGGCTTTTTTCAGGAATAATGCTTTAAAATAGGAAGATTAATTACTACAAGGACACTTTAAAATGGTTGACTTACATGATTTGTTTGGCTTTATAGAATGCTTTTTCCAAAGTCTTTAAATAAAGAAAAAAATACTACAAGGACACTTTAAAATGGTTGACTTTCATGATTTGTTTGGCTTTATAAAATGCTTTTTCCAAAGTCTTTAAATAAAGAAAAAAATACTACAAGGTCGCTTTAAAATGGTTGACTTTCATGATTTGTTTGGCTTTATAAAATGCTTTTTCCAAAGTCTTTAAATAAAGAAAAAAATACTACAAGGTCACTTTAAAATGGTTGACTTGCATGATTTGTTTGGCTTTATATAATGCTTTCTAAAACTGCTATGACATTTTATAACACTTGATTTTGGCCGTATAAATATGTATAAAAAATGTTCTAGATGAAACTTAATATATACTGAATGACAACTTAAAGCAATTCTACACTTAAAAAGAATAAATCTCAATACAGTAACAATTTGTTACTACATAGTACATAAGGGGAAATAACTCTACTTATATTAAATTCATCAAAATAGAAATCATGGCAAGAAATATAAACAAAACAAAGAAATTAATGGTATTAAATCAAACTAATTTGCAGTTAATCAATTTTTCATATAAAAATCAGCAAACTAGAAAAAGTGAGATTCTTTTCATAGTATAATAATAATACAAAGGGAGATAATTCTACATTTTTTGTTTTCATAGTCATAAAACCTCATTAAAAGTTTTCTTAAATTTAATCATCAAAACAGATATAAAATGTAAAATCACATCCTAACAGTCTATAAAACTATAACAAAGGAATACAATCAAAAGGCAAGATGATATAAGGTATATTGAGCTATTCTAATTTATTAAATAGTAATAAATCAAAAACACACATTAAAGTGTCAAAAAACCTCATGTAAGCACTTCCGACTTATAGAGACAAAAAAGTGGGGCCCTAATGTGTGTGATTGTATCGGAGTGAAATTTATATCTAAAAATGCAAACCATCACTGAAGTTTTTGAGTTTTAATGCAGTTCACGAGACTATACATGTTGGTAAATGAACTGATGTAACATATATCATACATGTTAGTATATGAGGTATATATATTTGCGTCAGATACATTTCTTTATGCTCATTACAATTTTATATTTAATAAAGTCTTATTTTTATTATCTTTATGTTTTCATTGAAAAAAAAATGGAAATATTAAGCAGATGTAGGTAAGACATGATATACCTTTTTTTTATTTGAATACGATTTATAATAAATACCTACCGGGTATATGGTGCTGCAATATATATCTTAATGGTGAACCCTGTTATTAGTGATATGGAAGAGGAAGAAACATTACAAAAAATTGAGTATTTATTTTGAATGTTTACCAGGCATATAAATTGTAGCATTTGAAAAATAAAATATCAAAATAAAGAGGGTATGCTCATAGCATGGCATCATGTAAATAGTATATTTCATTTTAAATTTGAAAGTACTGCAGTATATTCGTTTATAAATTATAGGACTTTTTTTTAAATTTATTGTTAATTTTGAAGATTTTCTGCAACATTTTAAAATTCAATATTGTTGAAGCATGCTTCAACCTTTGTTAAGTAGACGACCATTGTCAAATGGTCTATTATTGTAACAAATCGACAATATTTTGAGAAGCGTGTAACTTCAGTTATACTTTTTCTGACTCCTAATTAAACTGAAAAAAGTTTACTGAGACCATTGAATTTAAAAATAAGAGTGCCTGCATCTATCATTTCTTAAAAGTGACTAGAAACCAACTCTAATTGCATTAGGGTTCCGACCAAATATTTGCCAAGTCAACTGACATCTCCCTTCAATCTTCAATACATATTTAGAGCCCTATTCTGGGTAGTAAGTCTACTATGGTAAATATTAATCATACCATTACCAGATATACTGTCAACTCATCTAAATGAGTCCTGGACTCATATGACTTGTGACTGAGACTCACCATTTATTTTTACAAACAATAACAAAGGATGTTCTAATGAAACTCATTAAAGTTCTCTGATTGGCCAAATATTCAAGTAAACAATTAAGTTTTAACCAATGGCAATTGTTTTTAATGTTACATGTATGTATGCAGTACATTTGATAGGAGTCTAACAGTTTATCTTTGGGATGTGCTTTGTCCACTATGTGTCTCTATTTTCTAATCATACAAATGACGTATCACAGATAAATAAATTATATAAAAAAAAAACTTCTATGAAAACATAAAACATAACAAATATTGGCAGGCAAACAAATTATAACTGAATTTGGCATCTAGAATGACTTGTGTAGTAAATAAACCTTAATCCATATTCAGTCACATTTCATGTACAATATACATGGAATCATAAATATGCTGTATATAACTTTGTAATGATAAAATTAAAGCTCTAAATGAAAATTGTCCATTTTTTTCAAAAAATAGTTGTGGCACATTTATCTAACCGACAATAAGTGAAATTGAATTCTTCTACAAAGTTAATCACATTTCACTTCTTTTTCTTTTTTCCTTTTCCTTTTCCTTTCCCTTTTTTCCCCTTTGGTGCCTCAGGCCAACCAAATCCTCGTTTTTCTAAAGCATCTGGTGCAGCATGAGCAATATAGTACAAGTTTTCCATTGCAGGTCCACTCATAATATCAGGGGGTCCATCTCTTTCATTTTTTGCTGACTTTGCAGAAGCTCTGGCTGACTTCTTCCCACTTTTCTTCCCTGATTTTTTACCAGATTTCTTCCCTGATTTCTTTCCACCTTTTTTCTTTCCTGGCTGAAAAAAAACACCAAAACAAATATTTAATATTCAGTTCCTCTCATTTCATAAACTGGTCTTCTGACTTTGTAAGAAATATATACATATAGTACCTTAGTTTCGGCACTAAAAGTCACTCCTTTATTTGAGAAGCAGGGCCAAAAATGAGATATTTTTTGTTTTTGTACATATACAAGTCTTTAAATAAGACACAGGGTCTAAAATACTGTTAATGAGAAATGACAATAAATTTTGGAACAATTTATATGCAGCAATATAATAATGCTTAGATAAAAATTGTATTAGTCTAGAAAATCTGATATGGCACTCTGGATGACCAGTTGGACCTGCTAAAGGGTGAGGTATACGCATCACTGTTTAACAGGTCTGGCATATCTGATAACATATAATAACAGTATTATGCAACAACCAAATAAAATAGTTGTTCCCTTCAAGAATTATGGAGATAGGGTCCTAAGATAACCAACCATCTATACAAACTATTTTCCCATCACACAGCGTACAGTTTAACACCCTGCTCATGGTGAGGTGTTCTTAATAACATACAGGTTAACACCCAGCTCACGGTGAGGTGTGCTTGATAACATACATGTTAACACCCAGCTCATGGTGAGGTGTGCTTAATAACATACAGGTTAACACCCAGCTTACAGTGAGGTGTGCTTAATAACATACAGGTTAACACCCAGCTCACGGTGAGGTGTGCTAATAACATACAGGTTAACACCCAGCTCATGGTGAGGTGTGCTTAATAACATACAGGTTAACACCCAGCTCACAGTGTGATGTGCTTAATAACATACAGGTTAACACCCAGCTCATGGTGAGGTGTGCTTAATAACATACAGGTTAACACCCAGCTCACAGTGTGGTGTGCTTAATAACATACAGGTTAACACCCAGCTCATGGTGAGGTGTGCTTAATAACATACAGGTTAACACCCAGCTCACAGTGAGGTGTGCTTAATAACATACAGGTTAACACCCAGTTTACGGTGAGGTGTGCTTAATAACATACAGGTTAACATCCAGCTCAGTGTGGTGTGCTCAATAACATACAGGTTAACACACAGCTCATGGTGAGGTGTGCTTAATAACATACAGGTTAACACCCAGCTCATGGTGAGGTGTGCTTAATAACATACAGGTTAACATCCAGCTCACTGTGAGGTAAGCTTAATAACATACAGTTATAACATACAGGTTAACATCCAGCTCATGGTGAGGTGTGCTTAATAACATACGGGTTAACACCCAGCTCACGGTGAGACGTGCTTAATAACATACAGGTTAACACCCAGCTCATTGTCAGGTGTGCTTAATAACATACAGGTTAACACCCAGCTCATGGTGAGGTGTGCTTAATAACATACAGGTTAACACCCAGCTCACTGTGAGGTGTGCTTAATAACATACAGGTTAACACCCAGTTCATGGTGAGGTGTGCTCAATAATATACAGGTTAACATCCAGCTCACTGTGAGGTGTACTTAATAACATACAGGTTAACACCCAGCTCAGTGAGGTGTGCTTAATAATATACAGGTTAACACCCAGTTCATGGTGAGGTATGCTCAATAATATACAGGTTAACACCCAGTTCACAGTGTGGTGTGCTTAATAACATACAGGTTAACACCCAGCTCAC
>MJUT01016960.1:1322619-1383992 GCA_002080005.1 Gigantidas platifrons
AAAAAAAACATCCAGCTCACTGTCAGGTGTGCTTAATAACATACAGGTTAACATCCAGCTCACTGTGAGGTAAGCTTAATAACATACAGGTTAACACCCAGCTCACGGTGAGGTGTGCTTTATAACATACAGGTTAACATCCAGCTCACGGTGAGGTGTGCCTAATAACATACAGGTTAACACCCAGCTCACGGTGAGACGTGCTTAATAACATACAGGTTAACACCCAGCTCACTGTCAGGTGTGCTTAATAACATACAGGTTAACACACAGCTCATGGTAAGGTGTGCTTAATAACATACAGGTTAACACCCAGCTCATGGTGAGGTGTGCTTAATAACATACAGGTTAAAAAAAACATCCAGCTCACTGTCAGGTGTGCTTAATAACATACAGGTTAACATCCAGCTCACTGTGAGGTAAGCTTAATAACATACAGGTTAACACCCAGCTCACGGTGAGGTGTGCTTTATAACATACAGGTTAACATCCAGCTCACAGTGAGGTGTGCTTAATAACATACATGTTAACACCCAGCTCACGGTGAGGTGTGCTTTATAACATACAGGTTAACACCTACATGTAGCTCACAGTGAGGTGTGCTTAATAACATACAGGTTAACACCCAGTTCATGGTGAGGTGTGCTTAATAACATACAGGTTAACACCCAGCTCACAGTGTGGTGTGCTTAATAACATACAGGTTAACACCTAGCTCACAGTGAGGTGTGCTTAATAACATACAGGTTAACATCCAGTTCATGGTGAGGTGTGCTTAATAATATACAGGTTAACACCCAGCTCACGGGGAGGTGTGCTTAAATTGTGAGACAGCTTATCCACTTTGCTTAGATGGTTACTCAAATCTGATTTAACTTCTAAACTTTGTTAATACAATATAACTTTAATATTTCTGATAAAGATGCAAACCAACCATTCAGTCAATCAATTAAATAATAATAGAAAGCAATTACAACAAATTGTTATGAAAGGAAAGTTTAAACAGTAATGGTCATCAATTCCACTATTAAAATGAACAATCACCTCTCATCTTAACTCACTGAACACAAAATACCCCACAACATATGATGTTGGAAATCCAGGTCCTAGCTTGGGACAGGCACAAAATTGTGGCTTATTTTATTCCTGTTCTTATTATGCTGTAAATATTTGGTATGGAATCCTATAATTCATAATTCAAATTTTGACTCAAATTAGCACAATATTAACCCTCTTCTTTTGCAATTCCTGCGACCAATTGTTTTTTCTTGGAGAAAAAATGTCACTGGTCATTTTCTGGTGTGTAATATGTATACCCCACTACAAAATCATTTATCAGTAGACTGAAATGTGAAAAAAATGAGAATACATATAGATTCCCCTTCAGTTATCCGTGAGTTATGATATTTCTCCACTCAAGAGAGTTAAATTAAAAATTTTAACCACAAGCCGTCAGGCAAGTGGTTAAAATTTTTAATTTAACTCTTGAGAGTGGAGAAATATCGTAACCCACAGGGGCAACTGAAGGAGAATTTGTTTCTCCCATTATTTAACACGTACTTTATTTCAAAATTTGAAATTAATGCGTTTGAAATTAATGCGGAGAAAGGCACCAGACATTTTAATCCTCTAGAGGATTACAAATTTTTCCACCACTGGTTCAGCGGGTTAAAACGCCGTAATAATGGGAGAAAGAATATTCATGATTGGACAACTGTTTTTGTCAATCAGAGAATATTTTACTAATTCATATTCATGTTAGACCAAGTTATTATCATTGTACATTTTATTAAAGAAATAAATCATAGAAGCCATAGTTGGTGGGAAACCTTAATTAGTATATATATAGGGTCGACACATGTCAGTTGCTGTTAACATAAGATTGTATGAATATGGACACGAACAAGGTAACTAAAGGAAAAAGAGATGAAATAATTAAGAAATAAAGAAATTTCATTGAAAATAAATATGTAAACAGAGCTATAAAAGGGGGTAGTAATTCCATGCCACGAGTGCCTGTGTTTCTTTTTGTAATTTTAATTTTAATGTCCTTTCACTGAATAATTTAAAGTTTAATGATTATATTGATCTCATCTATCCTATTAAACTTGAAATAAAAGATAATACAAATACAACTAGCATGTTTTGTCTGGTTAAAATGATCAAAGCTTGTAAGACTTACCATTATTTCTGTGTCAGATAGGAAACGAAATGATCAAAGTTTGTAAGACTTACCATTATTTCTGTGTCAGATAGGATATGAAATGATCAAAGCTTGTAAGACTTACCATTATTTCTGTGTCAGATAGGAAATGAAATGATCAAAGCTTGTAAGACTTACCATTATTTCTGTGTCAGATTGGATATGCATTGAACACTAGGTCAGTTGTCAAGACCATGAATTTTGGCCCCCGTTAAAGGGTCAATTATCTGCCAATATGGCTAATTGTCATATATGCTGAAATTTAAATTAAAAATTGTCAGATTAATGTTGTTTTTATTTTTACAAACAGCTTTTCTGACTAATGATATAACTCATTCTGTAGTTTTGTAAGAAGGAAACAATTCCTCACAATTACACATTGGAATAAAATAAATTTTAAAAATATGAATTAGAAATTACATGTACATGTACTAAAATTAATTTCTCCTATTCATAGTGTGTTTAACCAGTTGGTTAAATCTTTGTAATATTTTTTAATCATCATAGTTGTTAAATTTCTGCATAAAAATTCCCATCAATTCAACTGTCATTAACAACAGAAATTAACAATTTAAAAATATTTTTGACATTTTGGTCATAGGAGAAACAGATTCTCCTTCTGCTATCACTGGATTACGATATTTCTTCACTCTCAATAGTTAAATTTTAACTACAAATGTACCTCGAATGGAGAAATATCGTAATACACTGGTAGCAGAAGCAGAATCTAAGAATCTATATTTATCTTGATACAAAATCATCTACTCACCTAAAATTATGGAAAAGTAAGTCACATTTAATTTAAAACTTGACAAGATGATGATTTTGAAAAAGCAATATTGTCGACAGTTGCTATATTTATATATATAACAGAATAAAATCAATTCTCTATTAAAGCTAACTTCAATAACAATCAGCATTGTCATCATAATCCTAAAAACAAATATCAATCAAAATTGAAAACGAGCTAGTAGTGCATGTAGTAACACTAGTATAATGGAACTTCTTAAATGTCAATATAAAACAATTTCCTGAAAATAATTAAAAATGGTCAATATTCCTACTTTATAACCAGGAATAATAAAAAATAAACTTCATTAATTAAGAATTACGAATACCAGTACCGGTAGTCAACTGGAACTCCGAAAGAAATGTTTACCTCCAAACAATACCTTTCTGAAAGGCTTTCATATTTATAACTTCTACTTTTAATAAATTATGACTTGTTGCTGCCTGTTAGGAGGATATGAATTCCTTTTGCAAAACTAATAATGGGTCCATAAAATTATTACCAACAGGATGATATTATAGATATTAACGACTTTACAAAAACCCATTTAAGACTTTACTGAAAATTTGTTTAATATAGGTTGTATATATTAACTATTATCAGTCAAAGGAGAAAAGAATACCATAAATTTATGTATAAAGAAAAGAAATACCAGTATACTCACAACAGTTAAAAATTCCAGATAAAAAAATAATAGTTTTCTATAAACTTTAGGCTTACTAATAATGTTTCATAATTAAGAGGTGACTAAGACCATACAATATCTTAATGTAAAGTTCATATTCAACTTAATCTGAAGTTAAATACTCCTAGATAACTTATAATTTGATCTGACAGGTACCATATATATTTACCGGTAACTACCAACTTGAACTAAACTGCAATAACCTCTGTCAAATACTAGCAGCAAAGATATTAAATGTAGTACATTAATATCCTACTTAAGAAGTTCAATAACATGTTCTTTAAGTCATTTTGGTTTTTATACAAATATTTAATTTGATCGATTATCTACCTAATGGAGAATTGGAGGTGCAATAAAATCAACAACAAAAAAGAACGACTTAATCTTCATTAAATTAATTAGAAGAAAACATAATTTAAATATTAAATTGATCTTAAGGTAGTTTACCTGTTATTACTCTAACACCCTTTTCAACAACGTGCGACAAAGTTAAAGGGGTATGCTTTATACAAAAGAATCCTGTCAAGTATTGATATGGGGTTGGTTATAACCTGCGTTCTTTTAAACAAATTTCAATATAAGTAAATGGACTGTGAAAAACATACAAAAGAATTCAATGGTGATCACATTGTTATGAAAAAATGATTTCAAAATGTAAATATCTTTAAAGGAAAAAACATTGCACTGTAGTGTCACTTGGTTTCTATGTAGATTTATTAATTACTGAAGGACTACAATGTCAATGAATGGAGAACGATATTACAGGGGGAAAAACATTTTACAACAGGTTAACAGAGTGAATTCTTGATCTTGTGGTTAAACATTTTTAGTATGTCCCTATTTGAAAAATAAAATACAATCAGCAATTACAGATTGTACAATTAAATCTGTTATTAGATTTTTATTTCATAACATTACTGTGTCACATTAGAAACCAGTGATATTATGTTAATATCAGTTACCGTGCTAGTTACTTGATAATAGATATTATGTTAATATCAGTTACCATGCTAGTTACTTGATAATAGATATTATGTTAATATCAGTTACCATGCTAGTTACTTGATAATAGATATTATGTTAATATCAGTTACCATGCTAGTTACTTGATAATAGATATTATGTTAATATCAGTTACCATGCTAGTTACTTGATAATATATATTATGTTAATATCAGTTACCATGCTAGTTACTTGATAATAGATATTATAGAATGTACAGAGTAGAGGGAAAATGTAAAAATCAATGATAAACAGAGTGCGGAAAAGGCGGGAGGGTTAAGGGTGCGGAAAAGGAGGGAGGGCTAAGGGTGTGGAAAATGCGGGAGGGTTAAGGGTGAGAGTTAAGGATAGGAAAAGAGGGAAGGGTTAAGGGTGGGAAAAGGGTAGGAAGTGTTAATGGTGGGAACAGGGGAGGGGTATGTGTGGGGTAAGGGGTAAGAGTAGAGAAAGGGGGGTGGTTAAGGGTGGAGGTAAGAAGAGGATTAAGGTTGGGAAAATGGATAAGATTAAGGGTGGTGGAAAGAGGAAGGTTAAGAATGGGGGAAAGCTAAGGGTGAGAAAAGGGAGAATGTTTATGTGTGAGAAAGGTGGAAAAGACGGGTAGGGTAAAGAGTGGAAAAGGAAGAGACTGTGAGCTAATTAAGAGATTCCCTCTTACTTAGTACACATAATAATGCATCAATAGATCATATAAATGGGTATCAAGGTAAGATGCTAAACATTTTATACATGTACATATGATCCATAGATGAAAACATTTTTATCTTTATGAGGATGTACATTGTGTATGTCTCTGTTAACTGGTATCAGACCAATACTTGGCTTAGATAATTAACTGTATCTAGTATCAGACCAATACTTGGTTTAGAGAATAAATATAACTGGTGTCAGAGCAATACTTGGTTTAGAGAATACAAATGTAACTATAACTGGTGTCAGACCAATACTTGCCAGTTGTTTTATGATACATATATCATTATCAAATAATTTCAAACATCCTTTAAAAAGTTTATTGTGGATAATAAACTACCTGTGCCACAGGTAAAAAGGTAATTAAGGTCTTATTAGGGATGTTGCACAAATTGACATTACCCTAAATAACCTACATTACTCCCATAACTTGACTTTAGTTCATTACACATGACACACAGGATCACACATTTATAGGTTATTATAATTGATCGTATGTCAATACAAACTAAAGGTATTCAAGTTTTATTTATACAATATTTTCTGTGTAAATCAAGCAAACTTAAAAAATTTATAAAAATCACACAGAAAAATCTCGAACAATCAATTGTAATATGTCTATTGTGTTGAGTACACCTTTCACCTATCACTGATAAATGCTGTGTGAATATTCATCATTTCTAAAACAATTTCTTATTACAGCTGCTTTTTTGAAAAAATAACTTGATGGAATACATTTTTTATAATTTTATTGTCCTGTTTTCTGTTGTATTTCTGTATAAACTAAAGTCTTAAGATGCTATGACTAACTTATATATCGCTCGCTTCTTATTATTGACTGTATGGATTTTTTTAGTGATAATGGTAGAAATGTGGTAAAAAAATAAAATATAATGATAACAAAATTGAATACTATTACTACGTAAAAAAAAAATTCTTCGTCGAAACTGGAAACGGAAGTTAAAAATAGTATATCCGCCATTTTGGTTACGAGCAAAAAAAAATAAAGATTGCTTTCTAAAGTATTTTGACATTTTGGCAAATCAATTCAATATTTGAAATAGAAATGTACTCTGGAAGCAAACATGTGATGCATTGTTTTCACTATGACATCATGTTCTTACTTTTGATATAAATTTATGAGGTACAGATATATGAATTTCACAGGTTTTAAGTTTATGCTTGATCTAGACTAATCAAGTCATTATTATAATAGAAATAATAAATTTTCTAACACCAACAGTTTTTTATGATTCAGCTTTTCTTCAAAAAACTAAATTAGAATTCTTGCAAAATTGACAGAAACGTTGGAAATGTGAGTTTTTTTTTGTAATTTCTTCTTTTTTTATGCTACTGGCCGAGGACCAATTATCAGCAAATAGCACTTTATGCACATGAATTTTTAAACCAATTTTTGAAGAAGACAACTGTGATAAGTCACATGGACATAAAATCTATAAAAAAAAACTACAAGGTACATGCCCCCCACCCCCTTTTTGTGAAAGTATAAGTTGAATTATCCCTTTTAAATTTTGGACAGCAACCATATTCCTTCATGCACATCTGCAGGTAGTGTACTACAAGTGTGTAAAGCTTCATAAAAATCCAATAAGCCGTTTAGGAGGAGTTGCGCTTACAAGGTACATGGACGGACAGACAGGGTGATTCCTATATACCCCCCAAACTTTGTTTGCGGGGGGTATAAAAATTGACATTTTGAAGGTAAAACATTACCTCGACATCTGAGGAATATTCCACAATAATATTTTCTAAATGTTATCAATAATTTAAAACATGTATCCTAAATGCATACAGTACGATAATACGCCAGAGAGCGGTCATGTACTTATTGGAAGAAGAAGTCCTCATCCTTGATTCATGGTTTTTATTAGTCCGAGATTCCTCTGCCGTCCGACGGCTCTTTGTTTCGACTTACTGGAGCCGTGGGACGTTAGAGAGCTCTCTATAAGGAAAACAGCTGATTTGTCGCTCCAACTCTGGGTCAGCACATTTCCACGTTTCGTGGCTATCAGATTTTATTTTCTATCCGAAACCCTTAAATCGCTTTACCAATCATTTTTCTATTCATTCATAACCATCTTAGTTTTTCTTACCCTCAGAAAGGGGTGCATATAAATACCGAAATTACCACTATTTGCCGAAATTACCAAATAAGTTGCCGAAATTACCAATAATGTTACCGAAATTACCACTCATTTAGTAGAAAATGATGGTATTTATCAGAAAAAATGATTTTTTTTCATAATGTTTACTCTAAATGTCGTTATTTTCAGGTAAAAGGCATCGATCTCGTGTATTTATGTAAATATATCGTCATTTATGCGCATGCGTAAGCATGGGTGTCGAGGTATTTGTTGATTTCTATTCACTGTTACTGTCCATCAACAAGAAGCTTGCCCCTTTAATATTTGCTTCAGTTCAATCAGATTGTGAAACTGATGACACAATAGGTCCATTTAAATTGTCCTATTGTTATAGAAAGAGCTAGTCTATAGGTGACCAATCAACCATTGCAGAGTCACCTGTTGGACATTTAAATCTCTTTGCAAGGATGTAATGAATATTTGGTATAGAAGAAGAAGTTTAGCTTTGTATTTGAAAAGAAACTTTTTGAGTCTGTTGATACAATAACATCCTTGCAAACCAGGTAAACCAAGATGAGAGATTTAAATGTCCAACAGGTGACTCTGCAATGGTTGATTGGTCACCTATAGACTAGCTCTTTCTATAACAATAGGACAATTTAAATGGGCCTATTGTGTCATCAGTTTCACAATCTGATTGAACTGAAGCAAATATTAAAGGGGCAAGCTTCTTGTTGATGGACAGTAATTATGTTTGATCACTGATTATTGCCACTTGTATATATATATAAATTACAAGTTTCAAGCTTCAAAATTATTTATTTCTCATAAATCGTTTACACAACATCGAGAACATGGTATACATATTCATAATTTAAACGCATGCGCATAAATGACGGTGTATTTACAGAAATACACGAGATGGATGCCTTTTACCTAAAAATAACGACATTTAAAGTTAAACATTGTGAAAAAAAAACATTTTTTCTGATAAATACCATAATTTTCTACCAAATGAGTGGTAATTTCGGTAACATTATTGGTAATTTCGGCAACTTTTTGGGTAATTTCGGTATTTATATGCACCACTCAGAAAGTGGTGTTACACGCGAGTACAGCACGATTTTCACATAGATCCTATCATTTTCTGTCTATATATATCGCTCACTTGTCAGGTCACACCTGCTCTAAAATATAGTGTCTATTATTATACTTAATAATGCCTGTAGCGGTGTTTAAAGGGATAATTTTTTGTTATTTTTCATGTCACTGACTAGTCCAAGATTCCTCTGCCGTTCGATGACTATTTACATCTTGCTGTTGTCGTTGAACGTCAGAGCGCTTGCCATAAACAAAACAGCGGATTTTCCTCCGCATCTCAACTGTAGCACATTTCCACGTTTTGTGGCTAACAGATTTTATTTTCTATCCAAAACCCTAATATATATCACTTCACCAATCATTTTTCTATTCATTCATAACCATCTTACCATCAGAAAGTGGTGTTACACTCCATTACAGCACGTTTTTTCCTTACACCCGATGATTTGGTCATTTCACTGCCATTTTTTTAACGTGATCTCGCGATACTAACTGAAAGATGACAGCAATGCATTGCATGATGGGAGATACTAAATGCAGTGCCCCAAATTAGCATACGTAAACAAACATACAAGACGATATAAAGCGTATTCTACAGGACAAACAGTTCCATCTACAGCTCAAATCAGAGCAGAAGGAAATAATACAAAATATTCATTTGGCAGTGTTATCCGCGGGCTTCGGAAAGAGCATGTCTTACGCTTCCCCCTATTTTGGACAAGGTCAGATCATATATGCAAATCATCTCCCATGATACATTGCGGTAATAGTTCTCTCGAAGTCACGTGACAAATATTTCAAAATGTCAGTGTTCAAAATGACGAAATCATATGGTCTGGGGAAATTGTGCTGTAATGGAGTGTAACACCATTCTCTGATGATAAGATGGTTACAATGGTTATGAACGAATAGAAAAATGATTGGTGAAGCGATATATATTAGGGTTTTGGATAGAAAATAAAATCTGATAGTCACAAAACGTGGAAATGTGCCTCTCTCGAATGTGTGAGGAAAATCCGCTGTTTTGTTTATGGCAAGTGCTCTGACGTTCAACGACAACAGCAAGATGTAAATAGTCGTCGAACGGCAGAGGAATCTCGGACTAGTCGCTGACATGCATAACAATCAGTTGTAATAGAAAGTTTGTCTTCACTGCGGCCATGTCAGTTTATTTTTCTTCAATTCTGTTAATCAGAAATAAACTTACTTTTCTAGAAGCCATTCTAATGGTTCGAATATTGAGATGTAAATAATTGAAAGCCTTTCCCACCGGTTTCAAGAGTCGTAGTTACCATGAGCAACAACTTCCGCTTCCGTTTGGTAAAATATTTAAATATTCCAAGAAATAAGAAGAATATACTTCATTCAAATCTAAATATATTTTCACGATCTTCGATGGATTTCCAGTATTCAAATAATATCAGTAATTAATTCTACGATAACTCGAGATTTAAAACGATGACGTCATTTCCGTTTTATTTGGATAAAATTGGGGATCATTTCAACAGTTCAATGTAAGTTTAGGGAAAATGTCCAGTTGCAAATGAGTTTCCAATGGGGTCCATGCTCTTTATTTTCCCTGTTAATATATCCAGACACCGGAGAGTGAGACCTTGCTTAACTGTTTAATCATTTATTAAATAAAGAGACTGAAGCAGATGTTTTTATAAACAGGAAATGATTTAGTCGAGATTAATTTCAGACGAAACTCTTGACAGTCTTGTCAAAGAGTTTGGAATGATGTTTCTCCAAACTGGATTAAGGATGACATATCAGACAACAATTAGCTTGCTGTTGGGGTTGGTCTCTGTTGTTGCTAGAGCCCTGCTCGAGATTGAAATTTCCATTAGGCTACTCCATGCTCCACTTTAATTGGGCTGTAGTATTATACTAATTATTGTGTGTTAACCCTTTATGGAAGTTGTTTTCATTGTGATGTGTAAAGAAAGAATGTGAATATAATATCAAAACGAAAATGAACAAGTTACATTTGTAGTACAACATTTAAATTGTGTTCAGATAATGAAAGAAATGTATGTTATAATCATCAAATTGAACCCTTTTGCCAGCATTAAAGGGAAATAACTCTCATAAGAACTTATGATTTTAGAATAAAGACGAGAATAAGCAAATTATTATCTATTTATTATGTACATTTAAGGACTGCTCACATTTCTTTTTGCTACTCTAACACTTTGGCACTGATTTGTCTTGATTCTTCATTATACAATTTCAATTTTTTGGACCAAAATACTAAATAGAATAGAATCTTAAATTCTTTTGATAATATTTATAATGCATATTATTATATTAATAATAAATGTTTCCTATTAACATGATTAATAAAAAAATATGTACATGTAATTTGCATAACATTATAAAACTTCTTATGAGAAACTGATGTGGCCCAATAGGAATGCTTTTGCTTCAAATATCCTGTCGAGCCGTTGTGGTCGTATGATAGTTGGATTTTTAACTACCTGTGCAATCAGTGCCTATCACCACTAAAGTTGTGAGTTCGAACCCCATTCATGGCAAGGTGTACTAGAAACAAAATTATGTGATTAAGTTTGTCAATGAAATTGCGACAGGTCAGTGCATTTCTCCAGGTACTCTGGTTTCCTCCACTAATAAAACTGATCGCCACGATATATAACTGAAATATTGTTGAAAGTGACATTGAACACCATAAACCAACCAATTAACCAAATTTTCCACATGTATATTTGTTATGGAAATAAGAAGTTTAAACATATTTTCATAATAGATGGTGAGTGAGCAATTTTTCAGTATCATGGTGAGAACAAGTTGCTACATTTTTTGTGTATTTTATCAGATGTAGATGATACATGCTTTGTACATGTAGTACTATGTATTAGATCATCAACGTTAACAAACCAAGCTGGATTTTTATATTGCTAGCTCAATGAAACTCGCAAATAGATATGTGTAGCTCCACTTGAACACATTATCCTTCCTCAGATTCAGAGCCTATCAGTCTACAATGTATGTTCATATTCCTTTAAGCTCTGTATTTAGCAGAGAAGCAGAAAACCAATTTAATGGTCTTTGATTTGACCTTACCCAGGATTGAAACCCACGATTTAATATACTGGAGACAAGCATACATTGTACTAACCATTTCACCGCACAGATAGTTCCTACATGTACATGTAGATTATTAACTGATAGATGGAATTCTAAAGCTCATCTCCAATTCCAGCTACCAAACATGGACACTGATTAAAAAAAGTAGATCTGTAGACAGTTATGTCAACAATTAAATTTATTGAATTTGACTGATTATGTAGTATTAAATGGGCTTCACAACTACATGGTATAATATTAATGTGTTACCAATAATATCCCAGTGGAACATACATGTACATTGTATACACTGTAGTTATGAATTATGTTTACAATATACATTTATTGTGTCAATCTCATTATGCTGTTAAAAAAAAAAAATGGGTATTGACTTTACATTTCTTCCTAATAAGTTCTATATATTGTTGAAATTGTTTATGGGACCATTGTGGCCATGATCATATGGTAGATGGATTTACAACTACCTATGCAATCAATGCCTATCATCACTAATGTTGTGAGTTCGAATCCCATTCTGGCAAGGTGTGCTTGATACAGCATTATGTGATAAAGTTTGTCAGGTTGGTGGCTTTCTCCAGGTACTCCAGTTTCCTCCACCAATAAAACTGACCACCACAATATAACTAAAATATTGTCGAAAGTGGTGTTAAACACATAACCCTAACCTCCCCCCCTTTATTGCAATATTCATGATATACATGTACAAACATGTATTGAAGTACATTTTTTGTAGAAATATTTTATGGAAGCTATTTTGATTTATCTTGGTCATTCTTGGTAAATATAATACTATAATCTTTTCAATTTTCAATTTAATAAAATTTTGTATTCAATGTTTTATTTATATAGTGCCATGTACAAGTGTTGCCTGATACAACAATTCGTTCACCTGTGGTGGAAGTAACAGACTGACATTTTAAAGTTAAAGACTTGGTACCATTATGTAATAACGTTTTTCATGAGGTATACAAAAGCTCTTTGCAAAATGGCTATTTCTCAATATACTTACTGTCCAATGTATATTGCTTAACACCTTTCAATGCTATTAGCTAATTACATGTCAGATAATAGGAACATTTATCATATTCATATTTGCCTTCAATGTATTACTACAATGTATTCAACATGTTCAAGCAGCATGTTTACCACAATTTGAACTACCGTAAAAGTGTGTACGTATAATACACACAAGAACTAGATTTTCCCCCAGATTTGTAGGAGCGAAATGGGGGTGTGGTGTGGGGAGGGTGTACAATATGCCAATGCATACTATATGCACACCTAAAGATGGTAAAATTTCTCAACTGATAAGGCTTTAATAGCTGCAAGTATCAATATTGTAATATTTCTGTTGCAATAGTATAGCATTAAAGTTATATATTTATATGTGTTTGGTTCTGTGGTTATGCAATAGATGATCTATAAATCTTCATTTTTGAACTTGAGAAGGACACCACAATAATAACAATGAACTTGTAAGTGTTCATGAACTATAATAATAACAACTCAATATTTTCAGTATGCAATTTTGAAACTCAGACTCCCATTTATCAACTGACATGCATGTGCTTAGATACAAATGTATTTAGAGATTCCAAAGATTTTTATTTACTTTAGCAAGATTTTTACTTTAAAGGTTTTCAGATACAATGTATAATATTCAAAAGGAAAAAAAATGATAAGGCTACATGTATCTACCTCCCCTCAAAAATTGTAAGTGGAGTTACATAGACAGTATAACCGTATTTATTTAACTATGGTGGCATAAACTCATGATAAAGTGATTAAAGATGTGGTACATGTACTGCTAATGTTGTTATTTATAATACTCTTTATTTTCTTTCAGATAGACTTGTTACAGTAAACAATGGCGTACACATCAGATCCAAACCGTGGTCAACCAATATATACAAGTTCTGGTATTGATGCCTCAATGTTGCCTGCCCAACATCATATAAGTTTCATACCAGTACCGTTAACACATAATGTGGAAGTGTCTCCTCCGAACACAGGAGGATATCCAATACAAACCAATATTACGACTAGCAGTGTCAATACAGAGCCTCGTCCAAAGCCACAAATTATGATACTAGAGAAAATGAAACAGTTGAGAGATGAAGGGAAGTACTGTGATTTATTTATAGATGTAAAAGGCATGAGGTTCATCGCCCACAAGTCATTAGTAGCCGCTTGGAGTCCATATTTTGATGAAGCGCTAACAAATACTAATTACGTCGAAAAAGACTTGTTGATTATTCATTACGATAGCTATGAAGTATTTTCAGATCTACTTGAATTTTTTTACACTGGAAATATTCTTCCAAGAGAAACAAACTTTCTTCAACTATTACATCTTGCTGTTAGTTTTAAAATTGATCTGTTAAAAAGTTATTGTGAAGAGTTTTTACGGTGTAATTTACACTTGGGTAACTGTGTAAGTACATACTTCTTGTCGAGGAAGTACAGTCTAGAATCTCTGGAGGAATTTATTGTAGGATTTTTACAATCTAATTTGTCCGATACAGTGAAACAAAGTGAATTCTTACAGATGAAAGCTGGAAAGTTTCATGCTTTACTTTCAAAAGGTAGTATGCTGAAACTGAAACCAGAAATCAAATTATTTCTTGTGATCAGCTGGGTTGGTTTTGAAGTTCAAGCTCGTGAGAAGTATTTAGTTTTATTGTTAAAACACATTGATTGGTCATCAGTTGCATCAGATTTTCTCTTAGAAATTAGTCGTACAGAGAATTTTTTCACAACGCACGAATCCAGCTTATATCTTCTACTACAGACATTGTTCAGTTCTGGAATATCTCTTGGACCATATAAGGAAAGTTTTTCAGCACTTAGACATACATATTCTCATTTGCTGTCAGAGGTAGTTCATTCTGGTGTAATACTACCCGAAACTGATGAATTTGTTGCTGTGACTGCTGTCGGCACAACAACTAGAACCATGAAGCATGATGCAGCTGTAAACACAGATATGCCTCAGCTGTTTGATCCATTTCAAGAATTTCAGTATACATGTACATCATTGACAAACGAATCTAGTGAAAGGCTTCAATCACAAAATGTGAACGAAGAAAATTTGAATGAATCATCAGGAATTGTTGAGGATATGACTGAAGAACAGGGGTATACTGATGACAATCAAATTAAACAAGAAATTAGTAATGAACAATTATCAAAAGATGAAGAAAAGACAACAATAAGAAAATCAAAGAGAGGTAAACCTAAGAAGAAAATCATGTCAAAAGAAAGTTTAGTAATACCCAAAAGTAATGCACAATCAGAGTATCAATTGAGGTCTTCACCACGGTTAACACATGTATCAAATGAAGGAGATCACAGTACACAAAGTAATTACAATACTGAAAATAATGCACAAGCAACTCAATCTTTTCAGGATGCAGTGGACACACTCATAAAAGCTGATGAATCTGATGAAAAAATTGACAATAAAGATGAAGATTATGTAAATGGTGAAGAAGAAGATGAAAATATTGATGATAATGACGATGATGAAGATTTTGATGTAGACAATGCAGACATTGAAATAAGACAATCTTCAAAGAAGGCTTTTATGAAGAAAAGTAGTACAAGTCTCTGTAAAACGAAATATGTTTGTCCTCATTGCAAGTATACATCAACTGTAGAAAGCAGATTCAAAAAACATTTACGATGGAATCATGAAAACAATGTAATATTACGATGCACCATCTGCCGAGCATTTGAGACAAAATCTAACAGGAGTTATAATGACCACATGAAAACACATTTTGAGGGTCCCCCATTTACATGTGAAGTGTTTCAATGTGACTATACAACTGATAAATTTCAAAGTCTGTTAATTCATCGTATGAAACATGCTGAAGAGAGACCTTTTCCTTGTGACATCTGCGGAGCTAGATTTAGGACAAGGAATAACTTGTATGCTCATGGAAAAACTCATACAGGTAAAACAATAAAGTGATATTTATGCCCATGGCAATTAGACAATACTCAGGAATTTGACCTTATTTCTGTAGACATTATAGTATTTGCATTAGTTGAAGATACAAGTTTACATTGTACAAAATGCAAATACTCCGTTAAATATAGTAATAATTTATTAATAGGATATTGAAGGTCAGATTATAACCTTGTATATCTTTATAAGCCTTGAATGACATATAATGACCTAGCTATTAATTAGTTAAAACAGACGTGGATGAACATTAGAGTCTAATTTGACACTTTCTGACTTGGACACAAATTAAAGGATCATTGCTTTTATTGCTGTTCTACATTTCATAGTCCCAGTAAGGTCTTCAGTAATGAACTGATATTGATATACTTTGTTTATACCATGTTTATTGCCTTATTTGTAAACACATGATTTTTTTTATATTTTAGAATTAAGACATTATTAGCTCATCTGGCTAAAGGCCATGCATACAAACTTTTGTCATCACTTGGTGTCCTTTGTTTGTTAACTTTTTTTCACATTTCAATTACCTGCAGCAAAACTTCACCACCAAATTAAATAAGGAAAATGTTAAAACAATCTTTTTCTTGAGAACCTGTTATGGAAATCCTAGTCTATTGGAAAAGACATGAAATATTGTAATTCAATGTATGCAGATTCAAAGATGCACAAATAAAGACCCTAGGTTCTGTGGGATCCAAACACTGGGGTCCAAAGATTAACAAAAATTGCAATGTCAAATACAAAAAATGTACAAATGTATGTCATAAATCATCATGACATGTAAAATCAAGTTTGCACATGTTTTGACTCCAAGCTCTATGCATCTGGTTTCCAGTACCTTGTGGTCAAAAGTGTAAAGAAGGCTGCCATTGGAAAAATTTCCACAGAACTAAATTTGGAAATGTAATTGTTATATGAAGATTCAACTTTGTACCAGTCCAATGAATCCTTATGGTCTATTCAGTTCCAGTCCTGGGAAATCAAAGTTTAACACACTAGAAAAGACAATGGTCATATAAATCATTGTTACCAGTTGAGCTATAAATGTTCATTTATGTGAGCCTCTAGTTATACAATGTTAATTGTATTTGTAGGGAAAAGACCATGGCAATGTCCTAGTTGTCCCAAGTCATTTGCAGTGAAAAACACTTTAGACCAACATATGGTAACGCATGATGACCTTAGACCTTACCTGTGTGACCTTTGTGGGTTTGCCACAAAATATCAGAGTCACTTAACAGCACACAAGAGGACCCATACAGGTATGATGTTGTCACAGTTGATATCAATTATATATACATTTTTTTCTCCTTTGTTTTCTGTGGACGTTGATACATGTATTTTGTTGAAGCAACTTAGACCTGTTTTAAACTATAATGTATTTTTATCAAACCGCATCGGTGGTGTAATGGTTAACATGCTCACCTCGAGTGAGGTAGATCATGGGTTCAAGCCTGATTGGATCATTTAGCAAAGACTATAAAATTGGTATTTGTTGCTTCTCCACTAAGCATGCAGCATTAAGGAGAAAGAGCAAAGACTGGTTGGCTCTGAATCAGGATAATGTGTCCGAGTGTGGTGACATATCTATCAGAGGACTGTTTCCATGAGCTAGTAGTACTATAAAAATCCAGCTTAAGTGTGTTGGTCTAGTACAAAGTGGACCTCATCATCATCTCATTGAAAATTAACTTGTTCTTGCCATGATATAACTGAAAAATTGCTGAGTTGGCGTTAAACAACAATCACTCCCTCACTCTATTTTTATGTTCCTCAAAAAATATCGGGGGATCTTTTAGTTTCCACTTTGGTTTCTGGATGATAATTTTACTCTGCCAGGGGATCTTTTAGTTTCCGCTTTGGTTTCTGGATGATAATTTTACTCTGGCGGGGGATCTTTTAGTTTCCGCTTTGGTTTCTGGATGATAATTTTACTCTGCCGGGGGATCTTTTAGTTTCCGCTTTGGTTTCTGGATGATAATTTTACTCTGCCTCTGCATACATTTTACTTGTACTTCTCTCTACTTTTGCAATAAAATATTAATTACCTTAAAATACAGATCAAGTTTGATTTTCACTATAATGGTTGATAATGTTCAGGAGCTATGCCCCTTGAAAAATAAGAATCAGCAGAATTGTTGGTTTCCAGAATATAATTCTATTTTGCCTCAGCACATGTCTTTCTACATCTATATATAATCAGCATAACTTCATTATTGATCATCAAATACAGGTCACGTTTAATAATTTTCACTATGGTGGATGATTCAGTTTAAACCAAAGACTATTAAATTTGTATTTGCTGCTTGTCCCCTAAGCATGCATCTCTTAAGACTATGAAAAGCCAACAAAGCATGTTGGAATGGAATGTAACTTGTTTTCGCTATGAAATAGCTGATAAATGACTCACTTAGAATTAAGCAGTAATCACTCACTCACTATCTCACTGCTATGGCAATGCTCAAAATAAAAAACAACAAATAAGCAGATGAAAATATATCTCAGTGTGAGGCAGGCACAAAATGTGACTGGTTTAAACCAGTTATTGGGATCCCCAATTCTCCCCTCATGATAACTACATCTCCAGATATAAACAATCAAACAAATTATAATGTACAGTTTCTCTACAACTCCAAATACCACATAGTTTCACAGAAATGTCTACAATATAAATAGGAACATTACAATAGCAGGTACAGTGGTAGCTGTGGAATGGTACCTCTAAATGGTCCTTATTTTTTTCTTTTTGTGGACAATAGTTCCACAAAATAAACAGACAAAAACATGGACCATTTAGAGGTATGGTTCTACAGCTAATACAGTGGATTCTAATAACAATTATCTAAATACATGTAGGTTGGACCTGTTGGTTGTAGGCCATAATTCTAAGGATAAGAGAAACACATAGTTGATATTTCTAATTACATCTTGAACATCAAGAAATTAATGGTCTTCATGAGAGACCACAATATGTAAATGAATGTGTCATCAAGATGTTGGAATTAAATTAAAATATGAAAACATTAAGAATATATACATGTATAACACCGTGTTCAAAAATCCATTCAAATATAGAAATGTCCGTTCTGTAAATGTATACTTAATAAGTTAAATATGACAACCAGAACTAAGAATTGCCCATGATGGGCATGTTACACAGAGAATTTGATAGGGAACAAAAAGAAAGAAAAAAGCCATCAAAATTAATGCTTCACATAATAGAAGAAGAAGAAACATCCTTTTGGCACCTTGGGGTCCCATTTTTGAAAATGGGAAGGGCTAGAATACTCCAAATCAATGCCAACCTTTATTCTGTGCCAACTCATACCATGACACGATCACAAATTCTTGTGGTTATGTGAAAAATCACATGCGTATCTTCTGTATATCTCTAACAATTGTATATGTAGGTTTGAAATCATTTGGTTGTAAACTGTAATTTGAGTTTATTTCACCCTTTTTCCATGCCCACCATATCACCATAAATAATCAATATTTTTATCAAAGAAAACCTGTGTCAAACATTTAACTATGGTTGGAAATTATAGCTTTTGCAAGTAAAAATTTTCAATGATGTATCAAGACTATGTTCTTTTATTATTTGCAGGAGATATGTTTAAATGTGAATACCCTAAATGTAATTATGAAACACCAAAGAGAAGCCAGCTTAAATGTCATATGAGGACTCACCTTGGAATCCGTAGCTTTACATGTGCTGAATGTGGCAAGAGTTTCATTGAAAAAAGTCATCTAAAACGCCATGAGAAAATTCATACATCTGATAAACCATTCAAATGCATGCTTTGTGATTATGCCACTGCAAGAAAAGATAAATTAAAATATCACTTTACAAGAAGTCATGAGATGGGAGGAGAGAAGAAGAATAAAGGCCGTCCAATGAAAGCAAAGAAGAAAAACATACCAAAACAAGACCAAATGTCTATGGCTTTACCAGAAACTCTGTATGTTCATGGTGTTCCCAAGAATTTCGATCATTCTGGATATACTATTCAGGGCATTTCAGCTGATGGTACAAACAATATTAGTTTAGATGATATCAGACGAGCTCAGTTTGGTGGTAATCTTGAAGGAATCACAATACAAGTACCAGTCAGTATGGATCATCTGGTTATACCACTTGACCATGACTCTAAATCTTCTATATCAAGGCCTTTACCAGCAAACAGTCCTGTTACACCTGTTACTTTAATTCCAGAAGATCATCAAATGTATATACAAAATGTGATGACCCAAGTTCCTATGACAACAGTACAAGCACAACAACAGCAACAGAGTGCCATTCAGCATCAGGATTATGGGTCACTGGGAGCCTTCATGGCTTTATTTTAAAACTTAACTGACTTATATGTTAGCTTTATACTTGTTCAGTATTAAGAACCAGTAGTACAATGTACTACTACTAGTACTACTACTCATCAGTAGTGATGACACGATTGTCACCGATGATCAACTGTTGGTCGTTTAAAGAGCAACAATCCTAATTACCGATGACAAGATTTATAATAAAAAATTATGCTTGTTGGTAATCTACCACAGAAACAAGAGGTCCCAATGCAAGGTGCTAAAAAAGTGTTTTTGTTTTTTGTATGTGGAGCTTTTATTTTTTAATCGGTTTTGATGATTTTTTTTCTATATGTACCATATCAAATTCTGTTTCTGTATTGTTCCAATCCAACAGATTTGTTTAGCTCTAACTGTTTCAAAGATATGAGGGCCCAGAATTTTGAATACATTTGTATTTCATAAGTCTGTTTTGATAAAAGTTTTTTGTTAGATTTCTTACGTAAATTCCTTGCATGAATTTTTCCAGGCAGGTTTTATTGTTTCCAATTTACACTGTACATTTGTTTTAATTCTTTTAAGATTATACCCCCAAGTTTTACTTGAAATATATAACTTGGGAATTTTGGCAAATTATATACATAATATAAATAATACTAATTTTGACACAGGAATCATCCAAAAACAAAGTACCATATTTAGCATAAATTACTACTGGTAATTATCATCTGATGGTTCGTTTTCAAATTATATCCTACAGCCAAGTCTTCTATCATCTTAGTTGACAAACATTACAGAAACAAATTGTTTTCAAATAACTACAACCTGATACATTTCAATTACCTGGTATAAGCAATTGAAATATATGAATATAAGAGATAAATGATCCCAAAAACCTTTGGCAATTGGACATTTGAACCAAATATTGGAAGGTATGTTACGTAGATGGTCCTTAAAAGAAATATATTTCTTACATCCAATATATATAGCCACTATGTTGTACACTGGCTCATGTAAATGCAAACTTTAAAGGAATAATATGTGTGGGTTATTGTGAAAAGAATCCTCTTAAAAAGTTAACAATGTATTGCATATGCCAAAAGCTTCCACATACATGTAACATGATCCTTTTGGTATGATATATTGATAGTCATTCTAATCTGACATCCAATATGGTGGCATCAGGACATGATAATGGATGCTAGTTTATAGGGTACAACATGTGGTGGATATGCTGCTCAACAGTAATGATACTGATACAAACTTTTGCATTACGATTTTTTCAAATATTTTTTTTGTACAATTAGTTATTTATTTTCTTTGTAAAAAATCTAAATACATTGTAATTATAGAAGTTAAAATTCTTATGTTTTCATTTATTTGAGTTTAAAAAATATTGTAATTGTGACTGTAAATTGTGTTGAACTGAAGTCACCTTATAGATTTGTGTTTTATAAATGTATTTTTGAGTACTGTTTTTTTAAATACAATGTATGGTATACTATCCATTTATTTACCGGTACATGTAATGCTTTATCAAGAAATAATTATGTCAGCACTACCAGTATGTATTTTCCTTGCACTATGAATGTTTTAAAGACTTTCTACACTAGTATTTTGGTTATTTGCTGTTGGTTTTTAATTAGAGGAAAAGAGACTACCCAAACCTTGCACAGGTATCACATAAAATTGTACTGAATAAACATTAACCTTAAAACTAAAATACAATCAAGGCTACAGCGCTAATCTCGGAATTTATCGCAACTAAAACATATGTAAAAGATACAATGGATCTGAGGGGGTTGCTGGACTGTTAATCATCAATGTTTAACTTTCTTTATTTAATTCTTTCGTTACTGTAGCAAAACATTTGCATTGTGACGTTAACAAGCCATTTTTTAACAGTTGTATTGTTATCTATTTTTTTGTGTTAATGATTTTTTGTTGTACTTTAAGAATAAATATTTCATCACTATTAAAGTAATATTCATTACATTTATATCCTTTCTTACTAACTGAAGTAATATGTTGAATTTGGAACAACTTTGTGGGTGACTATATGGTTCAAAAGAAGAAATGATTGATTGTCCTGTTTTCGAAATATTATATTTTGAGAAACTAGGAGAAAAGTATAGAAATCTAAAGTTTTCAGATCTAACAGTTAAATAAACTTTCCCTGAGAAGATATTGTCATTTTAAAGATATTTTGTGATAGATGTAAATCATAAATAAATACAATGATCATGAATTTTTTTTATACTAAACATTGCTTAGGCCAAATAAAAATATATGTATGGTTCCGGTTACATTAAAATAAAAAACAGGGTAGGTAGGTAGGGATTTTATTTCATTTTACATATTTTTTTTACATTGAATAAATGATCGATTCTATGGGAGAGACATTGTGACTTTAACGGTGCTTATTGCTAAATGGCAAAAAAAACAAATTAGGGTAGGTAGGGCAACCGGAACCACACATATTTTTTTATTTCGCCTTAACAAGTTACTAATTTTTGCTATATATTTTCATTGTGTATTGGAAGTAAAGTCCTTTTCTCATTTTTTATCTGATTTGCTATCTTTGACATGAACATACATTGTGCTTTTGAAATTTAATAGTCAAAATGCCACACAAGAACTCATGATATTTTCTATCTTAATTTTGTCACTTGTCAAACTCTAACTGTATTTGATTTTCCAAAATTTATACTGAAGAAATAAATTTTGTAAGATCAATTTAAATTTAAATATTTGGAGAAATTTTAAGTTGCTACATTAAATAAACTAGAAGCTGTTGTATATATGTTACTAACATATTGACAATCAGAATTTTTTTTTATATATACACTCATAGAAGTACTGATGTTTGATATTAATTTTTTGCCTGCATGCATTTTTGTTTGTAAAACCTATGATATGTTGTTTTCATATTGAACATATTTTATACTTAGCTGTGGAACCATAGCTCTTTAGGTCCTTGGTTGTTTTTTTTTTAATATTTGCAGACGATAGAGCTACAGATTTCTCTATAGTAAAAACTTTCAACTGTGCAGTGAAAATGTTGTGCCTCTTTTTTGCAAATTTTCATCATGAAATCGGGTGCGAGAACGATCAAACATATATATTTTGCTTCATTAGATATTTATCTTCATTCTTCCATACTTACCTATTAATATTCATTTCCAGCTCATTATCATAACAATTGTCTGCGATAGTAACAAACCCGCCTTCTTCATCGGCCATCTTGCTTCTCCAATAATCTCGTTTTGGAGGCAACATGATTTTCCGAAAACAACTCTAACAAGCAAGTACATGTGTTCGGTTTGTTTACATTTTACCGAAATGTTCAATGAAAGTCACCTTCAGAAAAAGAAATTAACAAAAAAACATTTATTTATTCAGATTATTTATTGAAAGGTGTATGCCAAGAAGATCCAAACTCTCATTTCCTACTAAAACTGCCGAAAACATCTTCAGTAAAACGTTAACAAACCGAACACGTGTATTTGCGGTTTAGGGTTATATTTGGAAAATCACGTGACCTCAGAACGAGACTAACGGAGAAGCAAGATGGCCGACGAAGTAGGCGGGATTTGTCACACATCAGACATTTGTTATGATAATGAGCTGGAAAAGAATATTAATAGGTAAGTAAACATTGAAGAATGTAGATAAATATCTAAAAACAAAATATATATGTTTGATCGTTCTCGCACCTGATTTCATGACAAAAATGTGCAAAAATGCGGCGCAACATTTTCACTGTGCAGAGTTGAAAGTTTTTACTATAGGGAAATCCGTAGCTCTATAGTCTGCACCTATTGGTAAAACAGCACAAGGACCACGGTCCCACAGCTAATCTTATACTATACTTAAAGATACACCAAGTTGTGTGTATGCCAAAAAATGTAATGACTTGCCATTAAATAAAGTGATGGATTTGTTTTTTTGTCTTGTATATTGTTTATAAAATACCCAGTCAAGGACTTGATTCTCTACTCATTTCATTTATAGAGTTTAGTTTATGGTATTTAACGCCAATTTCAACAATATTTCAGTTATCTCATGGTGCTCAGTTTTATTGGTGGAGGAAACCGGAGCGCCCAGAGAAAAACACCAACCTGTCGCAAGTCACTGACAAACTTTATCACATAATGTTATATTGTGTACACCTCGCCTGAGCAGGATTCAACTTGCAACTTCTATAACTGTGTGGTACTAACTAACTATGTTATCTTGTGATATAAAGATGGTGAAGTAAAACTCTTCTGTTGCCTGACAAATTATTCACATGTCCTAGGTTATGAGTGAGTAAGTGATTGTTGTTTAATGCCAAGTTAGTAATTTTTCAGACATATCATTGCGAGAACCAGTTGTAGTTTGATGAGATCATGATGATATCGACTTAGTACTAGACCAAAATGCTTTGTTGGATTATTTAGCTCACTGAAACAACAGTCCACAGGTAGACATGGTGCTTCACTCTGACACATTATCCTGATTCTGAGCCAACCAGTCTTTGTCTACTGGAGAAACAACAGTCCACAGGTAGACATGGTGCTTCACTCTGACACATTATCCTGATTCTGAGCCAACCAGTCTTTGCTCTTTTTCATTAATGCAACATGCTCAGCAAAGAAGCAGCAAATACCAATTTTATAGTCTTTGATCTTACCCAACAGGCCTCGAATCCACTATCTAGTGCTTTCAAAGATTACACCACTGATGCGGTTTGTGAATAAATATTCTATTTTACCGCTATCATCAAAACTCACTGACCCTTAAACCAGACCAAAGATTGACTTGAGCATACGTGGAAAAAACAAGTTTGGATAAGTTCTTTTTTTGACAATTTACAATTTCAGTATTACAAGTAATTGGTCCCAATAGAAATTGAAAACTAGTTCATCAAATTTTTAATCTTTTACTATAGAAATAAATAACAAATAAGACAATGTTGTATAAAACACATTTAAATTCCATTTGCATCAGATCTCAATACAATGAATTGGATGATGAAACATTGAGAATTTACTATTTTGGTATAATTTGATCTAAATTCATCTTGTTATTTTGGGAATACTATCAAATATTTGTTAATTTAATTTAAAGTATACAGTTTGACCTATTATAGAATCTTCAATAATCTATGACCAGAATTCTTAATGTATTTTTTATATTAGTTTCATTGTGCAATTTATGAACAAAAAACTGCTGTAGTTTTTCTAACGAAGCTTTCGTTAAAGTTCACAGGCTGTGTTTCTTTTTAAACTGCGAATAGACTATACTATTGAAATGTTATAGTATAAAATATATTGCACATATAATTTACAAATTCGACCCTTTTCTTGGATGTACATTGAATTCAAAGGTCGAAAAACTATCTTTGCTCTCTAATCATGACTACAGTGAAAAGCTTTCTTTTATACATCACTTTTCCAATTAATAATACAGATCCATAAACACTTGATAAATGAATAATATTAATATTATGGATCCAATTTTGTCATAGCTTTAATTTGAAAAACAAAATTATCCTTCAGTACAAGGTCGGACTGCCTTATGGGCATATGGACAATGCCTGGTGGGTCACTCAGATAAGCAACATATTAATGAATGATGCCATCTTAATAGGTGATGGATGCTCAGGCCGGTTTTAAGACACAGTCGGCTTCTGCGTCAGTATGCATAACATAATATAAATATTTATTAATGAGTTATAACTTGATCCCAGTCTATCTGATTTGAAAATACTTCCATGTCTAACCATTGTTCATAATTTTGTTTAAATTCTTCACTAAGTTCCATATCTTCTCCTAACACACTAAGAGTACAGTTATCTACGGGTTTAAAATCTGGGTCATTGCCATTACTGCCGTAACGTCTGTTGTTAAACCTGTCTACACATGCTCGTAAAGCACATTCCTCTGCCTGGAAGTCCCATGGTCTGGCATCCATGTCTGTAAATAGAAACATTTGACATTTCAGAAGTACCCAACAAAATTCAATTTGTTGGAGTTATGGTGTTTAACACCACTTTCAACTATATTTCAGTTACATCGTGGCAGTCAGTTTTATTGGTGAAGGAAACTGAAGTACCTAGAGAAAACCAAGGACCTGCAGCAAGTTGCTGACAAACTTTATCACATATGCTGTATTGAGTACACCACTCATGAGCGGGATTCAAACTCACATTAGTGGTGATATCCACTGATTGCATAGGTAGTTGTAAATCCAACTACCATACAATCACGACCACAACTTCTTATTTCAGTAGGACCAAAAACAAAATTAATATGGTAGAATATAAATGTGTTAGAATTTGTTAATGTTAACAAATTATTTACAAAATACCCACCATTTCCATAAGCCCAGTCGTCATTTAGTCTGTGTCTAACTTTCTGGTAGATTGCTGACATAGTTTTCATGTTACTTTTCCTCCATTGTCGACCTAAATATTTGGTCTGCATCTTCAGGAGCTTCAGTATGTACAACTGCATCATGGCTTGTTTTACTTTTAGAGCTCTTTTTAAGATGGGTGCAGACTTAAATACAACTAACATCTGAAATATAATATTAATACAAATATATAATGTAAATTTTAATAGCTGCCTTTATCCATTTTGTTTATATTCTACACACAAATAATAGGAATTGGGGATATCAGATTCAAGTTTATCCGGCACTTTGTATATACATGTCCCAAAAGTTTTAAAGATGGCAGCACTACTGGGGAAATTAAAATTCAGAGTACATAATGCAACTGTGGACACTTATCTACTTGGAAGACATTGTTTGTAGAACCAGCGCACAACCAGGACTGATCATTAGGAAAAATAATTTATCCTGTAGATGTTGTTACTGAATGTGAAATTGAATGGAAAAGATACAATACAATGTGCCTTCTACTACATAACATATGTGTTATATAGCTTTCTCATTCTCACAGAGGATAGAGGATGATGGTTAAATCCAAAATGAAAGAAATTATAACTTGTCCAATTCTTTTTTTGTCTGGTCATGATGGCATTTCAAATAATTATTGGACATTCTTGTCAAGAACACTTTGAAACCATTGATTGTAATAACATATTGAGGTCACAAATTAAATTTTGAAACACATACAGATGTGATAACAACAACACATGCATTCAAATTCTTCACTGATGTAAGAATGTGATAAAATGTACTAAACACATCTATCTTACCATTGTTCTGGAGTGTTTCCATTTGGTCAGTTTGTTAAGTATTCTAAGAAGATTAATACAGGAATACAGATTTCTCCAACAAAACTGCTGATTATCACCATTTTCCTGAAGAAAATAATACACTCTTATAACACTAGAGCTAAATAAAATTAAAAAACTACTAAAAAAATGACACATGTGTAAACATTTTATGTTTATCCGATATTCAAGAAAACTACAATACATAATACTCTACAAGTACCCTAAAAAATTAAAGAGCTACGCTGGGCGCAGCTTGCTATAACCACAGTCGTCAAGGGCTTCCTCTTGCATTAGTTTTACTGAAATAAAGTTGAACTCAAAAAAACATACATGATAGAGGAAAGATCCACGATCCATATGAATACTACCTGAACACTGTCACAATCAATTCAAAGGAAAAAAATGCATTAACATAATATGAAAAATGAAAATTATGTATATCTTCCAAATATGCAAAATTTCAGAATTTGGGCCCTTTTAGCCTGTATTCCACAAAAAAACTCATTTTTTTACTGACACATTAATATCTCGTACAGATGACCATTTTGCAAAAACTAGTATTAATTTGAAATGAAAAATAAGAAAGTCAAAATTTTTAGGCTTGACAAACCTTAATCACTTAGCCACCCAGGATGTTATGTTAAAACATGCCAATTAAACCTATTTCATATAAACATACACTACAATATTTAACTAAAAATTTATCTTAGACAATTTTGTTCTGAAAATATTAGTACATACCAAAGCTTCTGCAGTGAGTTCAACTTGGTCCCCAATAACACAGGAAGGAAAATCTAACACTGGGATACTAAAATAATGAATATACATTTATAGTTTTCAAATTCATTTCATTAATACACATACTTCATATTTAGACTTGTGGCTGATATTGACAGTATATGCACAAACAAGAAATAATTCTATGGCACTAAAACTGATGTCTCCTCTTCAACTTGTTCAACTGTCTGAAGAGTTTATAAATAACTTGCCTAGCCCATAAATGTGTGAAGAATCTCCTAGTAGTTGCACCAAATACTTGGTAGGAGAGTCTTCTAGGAAATTGATCAGAATTGGAATTAAAATATTTTGAAATCCAATTGTTCCATGCAACAGCTATGATTCTGGGTTTTAGTATGTAAGGTTGGTAGGAACTTTTCAAAAAAATATTATAATAGGTATGTGAGTGGGAACCCCATGCAAGTCTTCCACAAAATTTGCAATAACTGGAATTATTGAGTAAATATGAGTTTATTTCAAACTTGTTCTGCATGAAGACTGAAAATATTAATATCTTTAGCGAGTTCCATACCGGAACTCACCAAAGATATTCATATTTTCAGTCTTTATGCAGAACAAGTTTGAAATAATCTCATATTTACTCAAATTATTGTGTAAATACTGATAATTCAACATTAAGGTCAAAGACCAAGGTCATAGGTGGTCATGATGGTATAGACACATTGTCTTAAGGTGATGCACCCATATGCAAAACACCATGAGCCTAAGTGAAAAGATAATAAACTTCTGATTGCAAACAACAAGAAGGATTCAGTGTCTCTCTTAATGAAGGGAGCAATCATACATACATAATCCAACCATCTTGTTTTGTCAACAAGCAAAAAGACTAACAAGTTTAAAACACAATGACCATGATTTTTAGCCATCAAAATATTATTCAAAGGTACCAGGTAAATGAATTTTTCAGCTTCAGATAAATATAACTGTATTTTTATATTTTATCAATAATTTACAAATATTCTGTTTGTCATCAAACATAATCATTATCATTTTATTTAATATTGGCAGTAAGTAGTGATGATATTGAGTTCCTATACAATGATGTCTTTGGATAAAAAAAAAATGGATGGTGTTGTATTCCATTTCATATCCCACTTGCAAACTTACAGAATTCTTTGTTAGTTTTTAAATAAATGGTAAATCAAAAATTATATTCTTTTATAAATTAATTATATAAAAAAAACAAGAATCTCAGGTTAATGTGTCCAGGGGCCCAACCTATCAGTTCAACTCCGATCATCACATTCTTGCCATAATTATAGTGTTTCCCTTAGAAGCAAAATGTTAAAACATCTTAATTTTCTCAGACCCTTACAATTACTATGTTATACTGACCTATTTTTGGCACTAATGTATGACATTATATTTTGGTTAAAAAACTTGAGCACTAATGGTATACAGTTAGCAAATACAAGGTGTTGACTCATGAATTCAAACTGAAAACAGAAAAAGTAACAATTATAAATATCAATAACAAAGAATGCAGCTATTGGTGAAATTCACTTGATACATGTATAAAAATGTAAAATTAAGGTAAGTGCTTTATTGTTGATCTTCGTACAACAGTCACTAATGAATGATAAATACACAAAGACCACTAGGTTCTTTAGATTTTTATAATTAATGGATAATAAATCTGTTAGCAGTATCAGTTATTATTTTTTTGTTCTAAGGGTAATGATCTTTATAACCAACAGATTATACCTTCTTAGCTATCAGTCAGTTCGCTACATGGATTCATTGACCCTATTATTGTACTGTACTGTTTATATTGTTATTCATTTTTAAGATAAGGTGTAGTCCTTAGAGTGGTAGCGAATCTGTGTAGGTTCTGTATTGTTCGTTTATATCTGCATTACCATTGGAGATCCAATTATCAAGAGGTGGAGTGTTTAACAGGTTTAACCCTGGAATTTTTTTTAATAAAATGTAATAACTACTTTATAAACATGATTGAGTTTAAAATGTTACTAATATGATAATTACCTGATCAACATGATTTAGTTTAAAATGTTTCTAATATAATAATTACTTGATTACCATGATTGAATTATTGTTAATCATAGCGCGTGTAGCACAGTACCTAATTGGTGGAATCTTCAGTTAGTTGAAGGTGGCCTCTTATATAGTAGAAGTAGAATGCACAATGTATATAATGTAATAATTACATGATAAACATGATTGAGTTTATAATGTAATATTTACCTTATAAACATGATGGAGTTTAAAATGATTACCTAATGAACATGATTGAGTTTAAAATGTTTATAATGTAAAATTTCCTGATAAACATGATTGAGTTTAAAATGTTTCTTATGTAATAATTACCTGATAAACATGATTGAGTTTAAAATGCTTCAATAATAATAATGTTAATCCTGATATAGCCTTGACAATAATCTCTTTATGCCTGTTGACATCTATACCAAGTTTCATCGATTGTAGTACTGTTGTTCTAAAATAAAAACATAAACAATATAATGGTGCTATATTTAGATAAATATGAAAATGATTAAAAATGGTCAACAATTAAAAAAAATACATGTACAATGAAACTTCATTGGGACCAACCTTTGGGTTTGAAATAGACAGGTGTTCAGTTTATACAGGTGAAATTAAGCCTTCAGTTGGACTTTATTCAAAGATCAATTGATACAGGAAATGGTTTATTCAAGGTTCGCTTTAAACAGGTTTCTCTGTACTTGAAAAGTTACTAACTTTGTTCTTGCAACATAAAGAAATTTTACCATGATTTTTTTTACAAGAGGTATAGGATCAGATGAAAATTGGGACCATCATGATCTTCATTAAAAGCTATTATACCATTTACAACCAGAGGCCAACAAGAACTGTATCACTCATATGGTTACAAAACAATCTTTTCATTATTCAATTATCATTTATGTACAATATGAGATCAATTAGAATTGTAGTTTCTGAGAAGATCTGTATAAAAGGTTTTCCCATAAGAGTCCTATATCAAATATGTCATGTGGTGCCACTATCTTGGATAGTCCAACGCAATAAAAGAGCGGCTCGATAGAGCACTATCCTATAATTCTTCATGTACAATTTGCATTCAATAAAATTCAAGTCTTTGAAAAGAAGCTTGTATATACATTTCTGAATAGGGGCAGTCATATGTTAATCTATGTTCTGTGGTGGTGGCCATCTTCAATTTCAAATGAAATAAAAATACCGGTACACATTTTGTCATATATGGAACCTTGCTAGTAACAATTCCATTACACACATGGTTTCTTAGAAGAAGGCACTAAAAGCTTCCTATTGGAACTACTCGAGCAACATTTAATTCCATCAGGTCTAGTGGTTTATTAGAAGATTAAAATGTAAATATTTTATAGGCAGAGACAAAAGTACAACAACCAAAGAAAAATGATGACAATACCTCATAGCCCTTTATACACAATGAGATGAATATTATAGGTTTCTAAAAGACATGGATGGTAGCAGACTAACCCCACCCTATCCCAAATTAGGAATATATAAGTCAATTCTGTACTTGCAAATAAATTAAACAAAATTCTCTTTTCCAAAATGTTGTATTCAAGTTATTGATTAAAAAACAAACTTGACCTTAATTTTATCATGAGTGACATGTGTCAGCATTAAAAACAAACTTGACCTTAATTTTATCATGAGTGACATGTGTCAGCATTAAAAACAAACTTGACCTTAATTTTATCATGAGTGACATGTGTCAGCATTAAAAACAAACTTGACCTTAATTTTATCATGAGTGACATGTGTCAGCATTAAAAACAAACTTGACCTTAATTTGATCATGAGTGACATGTGTCAGCATTCAAAAGAAATCTGTATGATATACATAAAGTAATGATGAAAGACAAAATGATAGGAACTTATATAAATGAAAACTTACGGCATCTCCTCTGGTAAAACATCTGACAAAATATTTATAGAATCTGTTTTTGTCTTAGATGTAGGAGCTGCTGCTAATAATATTTTCAATAATGCAATCTGAAATTATACAATAGAGAATGTTCAATAATGCAATCTGAAATTATACAATAAGAATGTTCAATAATGCAATCTGAAATAATACAATAAGACTGTTCAATAATGCAATCTGAAATTATACAATAAGAATTTTCAAAAGCATGTGCAGATATTAGAAAATGTTAAGATTATAGAATTAATTGACCATGTTTAATTTTTCTTCATATAGAAAATTGGTTTGGTAACCTATAAAATACTTTAACACTGTATTAATAGTAATTTGTTGAGATACAGTGGAACTTGTGCAATCCGACACATGAGTTTTCCGACCTCCTGTGACATCAGACAGCAATTTATGGTCCCAAAGTATTTCTTTTAACTAAAATAAAACCTGAGTACTCCCATATCCTGTACAATCCGACACACTGGTCCATTGATGTGTCAGATTAGACAGATTTCATTGTAATAAACTTACTTATTTCAGAGTAACAAGAGGTCATATATTGAGTGAGTGATAGTTGTTTAAAGCCACAGAGCAATTTTTCAGCAATATCATGGTGGGAACAAGTTCTATATCAATGAAAAGGTGATGATGTCCACTTTATTCTAGACCAACATATGTACACTTAGTTGGAATTTATATTGATAGCTCACTGAACAATAAAAAAAAATCGTGGATAGACATGTTGCTCCACTCCGGACACATTATCCTAATTACGAGCCATCCAGGGTTAATGCTGCTTGCAACAAATACCAATTTCATAATCTTTGGTTTGACTCGACTGAGGCTCGAACTCACGATCTACCACAATCGAGATGAGCATGCTAACCATTACACCACCGATGAGCTTGGTCATACATGTATATTAAAATAACAGTTTACTAATTGAATCTTATCAAGAAGTTTATATTACACGATATACAACATTTAATTCTACATAGTACTTGTTATAATATATACCATATACTGTGGCAAATTAGGAAATAATTCTTGGTAAAATATCTCTACTGGTGTGTTCGTTATCTCTGCTTCTGGCTGTAATATCAACAAATAAAATATCAGAATATAAATATTTGATCTCAAGATACAAATGTATATAGAATAACGGTACTTATTAATGTTGAGACAGACATTATCACTAGAATGTATGCCGAGACCTTCAACAGTTATTGTTTTTATTGGTAACTTCATAATGTGTTTGATGTCACACTTACAGTTAATTTTCAGTATCCGTCAATCCATCGGTATTTCAGTCAGTAAAATCAAGCGAAAGATATATCAATTGCTGATAAATGTAAATTATCAATAAAATCACAATAAAATGGAAATTAGTGTATAAACAGAAACTTTCCAGTACAAATTGCTGACTTATACTAGACAACATAGTCATTACTGGTATTTCACTTTTCATCATATATCATGGTCATGTTTGTCTAATGTTAGCTACATAGCTGTATCCACAGTTGTCAATTAATTGTGAATGATAAATTATCTCAATATTATTCAATTTACAATAATGAGCTATGATTACTACAGGTTTTGTGAAATATCAATATTTTGATACATTGGAGAAGTCAGTTTTATGTGAAACATATGTGTGAATTAATACAGTACAAATGTAGTACCCTTCTCATAAGGCCGTCCCTCCTGTAATGAAAAAGTGACCTCACAAGAGGGGTGGCCACTCTTGAGGGAGACTATTGTATCAGCATATGAAATAATTTCTACCTTAGATAATGGATTCTTGGCTATTTCCTCTTCCCTTTTGATTTGAACTTCTGTTAGAGATATGTATAAATGCTACAAAAGAAATATATTTTGATTTTAGTTTGATATGCATAATTTTTTCCAGTAAGTTTGAAAAAATGAAAGTCCTCTTTTCTTTGCTTTCAAATTCCAAATGTTTTCCTAATTTCAGGTGTTCAAAACACCATAGAAACTTTAAATATGTACTAACATTTATTTCTATTTAAAAAAATGTTACAAAATTACTATTAAAATATGTAACCAAGGCAACAAAACATGTCAAATCTTTAAAAAAAAATAATGGAATGTTACAAAATTACTATTAAAATATGTAACCAAGGCAACAAAACATGTCAAATCTTTTAAAAAAATAATAGAGAAAAATGGAAGAATGTGTTCGTTCGACATGGATGCCCCTCTTCCAGATAGAGTTACCAGGTACATTAAAAAAATCAAGGGGCATAACTCCAAAAAATAAACAGCAAAAAGGTCAAAAGGTCAGGCATCAAACAGCCTTCCTTTTATGGTTTCTGATCTTGTATATAAATTTCAAATGATTTGTCTTATGGGAACTTAAGTTATTGAATGTCTCCCAGCCTAGCGGTGGGGGCGTAATTATCCACAATCAATCAAGGGATTGAATTATCAAACATGTAAATGTCTGTGTAACAGAAACCCTTACCTGTTTAAGAACTTTAACCCCCTCATGTATAGGTCTTGGTAAACCAGCCAAAGATGACTGGTCATTCTTCACTTGAAATCCAACAAATTTCATTCTTGTATGATCTAAAAATAGTTCCAAATCTTTTGATCTGAAATAGAAATTATTAATTGGATATTACCGGTAAGCACTGTGGCAAGAATATTTCATAATTTTAAATCACAACTTTTTTTTTATCTCATTATTTCACAAGTCAACACATAATTATATGAAATAAAAATTACATTTATCTGAAAATTTTTAGTGAAATGACTCACTGGTTCTTCATAGTGGTACAATATTTTTTTAATTCAAGATGGATGGTACTGATTTTTAGTTCTACAGATTTAAATATTATATAATGATAAAATTATTGACGCTCGGTAATATGTGAAAATATTTTTAGTCTGATCATATTGCCCACCTGTAACAGGAGGGAAAAATGAAATCTGACAATGAAAATATTTTAGCGTATTACCAGATAAAGCCAATATTATTGTTATTATCAATATCATACTGAATGTCAATGTCACAGTTAAAAGTAAAATAGTAAAGTAATACAACCTAACTACCCAGGTAATATGCAGTTTTGACTCGTTCTATAAAGACGTCATCACTAAATAAACTTATATAAGCATAATAATTAAATTATTTGCTCCATCATGTCCAACGTACTTGATAACATCACCATCAAAATTCTATGCATCAACAAAATAAAATGAAGTTACATGTATATACCTGACTTTAGGTTTCCATGGTAACAGCCTTTGCTGTGGTACTGTTGGAGTGGATGGTCTTGGTGGTGTAGGTGGCAGAGGATCTTCATCAGTATCTGATTTTATTCCATCTACGTCTTTAATAAGATCTGTATCGTTTCCATTGTCGAAGGGATCGTCATTCAAACTACTCTGTTTAACCAAGATCTTTATAATGCGATGTTGACGAGCAAGCCGAACAAGGCCCGTAGAAAGATAGGATAGATGGCGCACAGAAAAGAGGTTAGAAAAGCAAGCATATTAGCAGAAGAGCACACATATTAATATTATACACCATATATGTGTTGCAAATATTCAAAACAGATATATCAAAATTGCCACATTTCGGGTTTTTTTAAATGGGTTTTTCCAATTATGTGCAATATGTTATTTACAGACAATGGGGTATCTGATAGTGCAGTAGTCCCCCTTTTATATGGCCACACCTTCTGCAATGAAAAAGTGCACTGATAAGAGGGGTGACCTCATTTAAGGGAGAGAATTTATTACATCTGAAATTTGGTTTGATAAATGGGGTGGTCTTTGATGGAAGTGACTTTACAAAAAGGGGACTTTTGTAAATAAAATTGAACTTGCTTGTTTCTTCTTTTAAAGTAGTATCATGTTTTATAAGAATCTGTTTTGGTATATTTGCTACTGTTAACAATGTCATAATAGTTGTTATATACATGTACATGTATAAATGGAAACCAAAATCATGCATCAATAAATTTTTATATACCGGTAATACTATTACTTGTAGCCAGGCAAACCAACTTTACAGAAAAATATTATAATGAAATAATTAACATACATGTTTGACCTATTTTTTTACTATATCCAGTGTAATTGATTTTGAGAAAAAAATAGCTATTGAAATAAATCACAATTCTTTTTACCATGAATAGCTTGGACTAGTATCTGCATTCACATGTAATTAACACTGGAAAAATTTCACATTCCTATCACAAAAATTTAAAAAGGTTGTAGGAAAAATCTAATTAAAAAAATACTAAGTTCCATGACTAAAAGCAGACTCCATTGATAATAGTTGAAAAAAACAGTTTATTCCTCTTGACTTTTGTTGGAATCATTTGGTTTTTTTTTTGAGAAAATCAGGATCTGAAGAAATAAAATGTTTTACACTTGGAGCATATAAATACAACATCAAATTAACACAAACAAATTTACTGATCTTAAAAAAAACATGTACAGATTTTCTTTATAGTTAAAAAAAATTGTAGAAACAAAACTCTAAAACATTTTATAAAAGAATACTTTATTTCGATACTTATTGGTTTCCAATAAGAATAAAAAATCATTGAACAAATATTGCCATTCAAATTTATTATGAAACACATAATTTATCACTATAAATTCAAACATTTTTGTAAATGGAATTACTCACAGGAAAAGAAATATGTAGTATGTCTCATTATGCTTAATAAAATTTATTTGTTACATAATGATACAGAATGGTACCAATGTTTCAAAAAATATTATAATACATCATAAAATCTATTACATAATGATATATGGCATGGTAAAAATAAAAAAAATATTGCAATATGTCATATCTCATTTAAATCTAATCACAGTGTTTAATGAATGAAATTCACAGCATGTTGCTTATTGTAAATTCGGAAAATTTCAAAAAGTTATTTTTCATCCATTTTTTTAAATTATATTTTGTCTTTTTAATAATAATAATAATTCTACTTCATTGAAATATGAAAACATGATTTTAGATCCATTTAGAACAGTTAGATTTACTCCAAACATAACATGCACCATCAATACAAATGTTTCAAGTCTTTTCCTTTTTTTGGGGGGGGGGGAGGGGGGATTTGTTACGTCTGTCCTTCAATTTCCCCTTTGGTATCTTTAGACTTTCTTTCTATTAGTCTTGCTAGACTTATACTCTAGAAAATATGGTATATTCCTTGCACAGGTTTGGAAAAGAAAATATCAGACTTTTTAAAAATTTATTTCCAATAACAATCTAACAAAGAACTTGAAACAAATGTATTGATATGACTTAATACAGTATTAGTTCAACTATAAATATAAATACAGCATTTGAGAAGTAAACTAGCACATGCTATTAATTCTTAGCATGCAGATTTACATATTATATATATAATATCAACTGCATATCTATTTATAGATATCAATACTACTCCCCCCCACCAAGTCAGGGAAGCATGGCGTGATATTTTCATTATCAACTAGATATACATAGGCATTACAGTAGTTAGAAAAGGATAGTATTCTTATGTTAAATAAAACTAACAATTGCAATTCTTTATGGTAGATGTTAGCTTTTTAAGATTTATTTCAGTCTACAGTCAACTGGAACTGCCAATTCAAATATTTTTAAAGAAAATTACTGCAGAAAAAGAATTGGCATTTTCAAAAATATGTTCCTCAAGACCAAATTAAGCTGATAATTAGTGTGATGTTGTGTGCTCCCAGTGAAGGGCATGGTTTGGTCATCAGAAACTATTATTTTTGAAAAATGAATACTGTGAAAATTATCTACATCATAAAAGAAATCATATTTTATTTCTAAGACAAAAACTATTTCAAGTACATCATGCACTTTTTTTTTTACATTTAAAGAAAAAATTTGAAACTAAAACAATTAAAAACAGAAAACTGATAATGAAGAAATTAAAATTTTATAGCTTGGTATTTTAAACTAACAATAATGACATTTCTAATATAAAATAAAAGATTCATACCCGCTTGCCTCCTCTGAAGGCTCTACGTGGAAGTTGCTGTTCAATCAAATCAACAGCTGATGCTGGCGGAGATGAAGCTCTCATGTTCTTGCAAACTTCATAGGTATCTTCTGGTAGGGGAGATAACCCATGGGATAGTCTCACTGTATTTTTTGCGTCCTGCAAGCCTTTTAAACTTCCTAAAGATATCTGTGGTTGTAAAATAATTTATGTTCTCCTTCAGTAGTTCAGAATATATACTTGAAAAATAATGTCTAATGTTTATGCCTAGACATTTGTTTGCAAAAACATGTTATACATTTCATATTTATACAATTAACATTATTTCATAATTTGATATTAATGAAAAAAAGAGATTAAAGTGGCTGTTTCCATAAATATTTATAAAGACATCTACAAAACTGAATAACTGTGTGATACAAACCTTTCTTGTAAATTTAATCAACTTACAAAGATCTTATCCAAAATGTCAAACTTATGAGAGAATTCCCATATTTCTTGACCTACATTTTAAATCTACATTTTTTTCTTTTGTTTACATACATCTTTATTAAGATATTAAGATATACTTACCAAGGTAATTTTCCATAGCAACAAAAGGACTTTTTTTGTTGGAAAATGTGGAGCATTACCACTACAAAATTTGGCTACCATTCCAAACAAACTAACAAGTAATATAGAATTCCCTATGCATGGCTGAACTGCAATTAGAAAGCATAAAAGATTGCATATAAAAATGGGTGTTTAATACAAAGTTTACAGAAGCTGATGAATATCTAGCTGCTTGTGATAGGCATATAATATTATGGGGTAATACCTGCCATGGAATCCCAACCCTCCCTGTTTCAATTTTACTATATCTCCAGCAGTAAAACATATATAAATAAACACTGTAAAACATGCAGAAGTTGCTACATTTACAATATTACAAACAGAGGCTCACATGAGCCTGTATCGCTCACCAGATACAAAATTATTTAAAGCATTGGCTATCGTAGTATATACTACAGTCGAACCTTGATGTGTCGAACTCGGTTGACTCGAAATCTCGGAGGTGTCGAAGTAATTTTTCAGTCCCGGCAAATTTCCCGTTAATCTTATGCATTTTTACCTCTGATGACTCGAACTCGGATGATTCGAAATCTCGGATAACTCGAGTATGTATAGAGGTCCCCAGAAAAGGAAAACAATGTAATTTTACTTCGATGTGTCGAAGTTCGAAGTGATTTTTTTCCAGAGAATTTCCAACTTACAATATTTTTCTTAATGTGTAAAAATAAAAAAACGGAAGTTAAAACCATAAATGAAAATAATGTTTTGACACTTTTTAACTTTCCATTCATACATCCCTTTTTAATACACAAATAATATTTGTTTGTACAACGGTTAGTGTGGCCTGTTCACCTATAAAACATGTCAGATTATTGATCACTTTGTGTACACGCGTGCCAAGCGGACTGCGTCGGTAATCTATTTCATCAGGGATTATTTTTGAAACGAATTTGATTACCCAAGCCAAGGTAATTGTAATCTGTAGGAATATAAATTCCTTTACAGTGATAATCAAAGATTGAATAAATTATTGGTTCCTTTTAAGTCTTGTTGAAATTGATTAAAATTAATTACCGGCCCTTTTAAGTTTCATTAAAAATATAAGTTTACACACCAGACGCATTTATTCAATGATAAGAGTTCACTTAAAAAATAAAATGATTGTTAATTTTTGTGATGAATTCTAATCAAATGCTGTATAAAAAGCATCGTGTAGTCTACGGTCATCATTCTTACAGTTCGAGATGTTACCTGAACAATCTAGTTTTTGTGTCGTTTCGTTAGCTACATTCTATAATTTATTTTGACACATTGTAAATATTTGTGTATTGATTTTTTATTTGTTGTGTATTTGTTTGATGAATGTAGTGCTTTAATAGATCTAGTGCTGAGATCGTTTTTATCAAATATTTCTTTGTTTCTGATGTGGATTATTGATGTACAATGTATGTATATTGTAATACCGGTAATAAAATATAAATTGTCTGATTTTATAATTTTATTTAGTTCATCAACTGTCAACAGTAACGTCTTTGTCAGGGAAATACCACAAATCACATACATACACAAAACAAACAACCGTCCTATCAAACAATGTGTTATAAAAACTAATGTCATGACGTCACACTCGACCTCGGATGACTCGAACCTCGGATAACTCGAACAATTTCTGGCAGTCCCTTCAACTTCGACTTATCGAGGTTCGACTGTATATGTAAATGTTAATTTATACCCTCTTAAGCCTAAATATCAAGCATTTCCATTCCTGGTTTATTTTGTAATAAGTAGTTTTTGAAATCCAATTGTTATTTGTAACTGTTGTTCTGATTCCAGAAATGTATGATTGAAAGGTATTTTTTTTTAATTTACAAATCTGAGTCTTTGAGAAAATTTCCCAATGTTTGGGGAGTGCCATGCTCCCTGCATTTTAAAGACCACTTTTATAGATTTTGAAAATGGATAGGTGCATTGTATCTACTATAAAAGGATAATTTTTGACCCTATTCAAATCTCCACACTTTTCCAATGGCAGTCAAAGTCGCTGTTCCAAATTTCCCATCCATACATCATTTCAGTATAAATCTATATATCGTTGAACCTGTTCTTGTCTGGAATATGCATGAAATATTTACCACTGGAGGTTAAACAACAAAGAATCAATCAATCAATTACGTAGGTGTTTACAATATACCTAATTCATCTATAAACAATTCTCTATTTCTTTTCTGTTCTTCTGTTTCAGATTCTAAAGGAACTCTCATAGTCTCGACCATTGTATACAAAATACTCAGAATCATTCTGAAATGTAAAGTAAAATTTCTGTTATCATATTATGGTAATCATGCTTAAAATATATTTTTAACCACCTTGGATGATGTACTATTAGTCCTCAAGGGCATCATCCACCCAGTGGTCAGTGCTTTGGTAATGACATGATTTATTGGTTGCATTTATCTTTGAAATTTACAATTCCTAAATAATGTAATTCATTAAAAATTAAGTCAACCTCTGTCAAACATTTTGGCTATCCCTTTGGCTTACTTACTCCCAGACTTAAATTATTTGGCTGTTCAATCTATTGACTATGAGCATATCTGATGAACAGTGACTAGCGCTCGTCACTTTCGTCATTGACGATTGATTTCCAAAAGTGACGAGTATTCCCCGTACCCAATTCGTCACTTGAATTTTCAAAACAAAACAAAAAATCGTAGAAAAATGTTTGTAACAATCCATTCTTCTTTTTCATTTGCTGATTAAAACTAATTAGGCCTAGTCACTACAATGACAATTTTATTACATTTTACAAGCCAATCAATGGATTATAGAATTTGTGTTTTGATTGCATAATCTTTGATCTCACGGACACCTGGTTTGATTTACCTGGTAATGATAATGATCCCGACAATTCAATCAACGATAATGATTTTTTTTTATAGTTATCAATATGGCATGTACTCAAAATGCCACAGTATGTATTTTAAATGGACATATTTTTGTAATCGTCATTTTGGGAAAGTCGCCGTCAAAATATATATTGATTGATTGTAATCGTCTTTCTTTGTACAATAATCGTCACAATGTCCGCCACAACAAACTATTTTTGCCACGTTTCATTTATGAAAATGTCGACATCATGTTTACTGAAATATTATCCATTACTTAGTATTTTGAAAGTGGTTTTCTCGAAAAGTCAGAAACTTACAAAATAAAAATGGCACGATCAACAGGAGTTCGCAATCCACCGAAGCTACTTTTAACCAAACAAACTTTTGATGTATTTATTCTCATTTCTGTGAAATGAAATCTTAGTTCTCATAATTATTTAATATGGTCATTTATATGCCAAGGTTGGCCATGCACTGCACGAGGACGCACAATTTTTTTTTATCGATCAGCATCCAGGTAACAATTACGTTCTATTTATAGAACAGACAGACACGTGTCTGCAATTAAAAAAAATAACTACAGTATTTTTATTTTTATTCCAATTGTTGCATTTTGATTATGAGGTCTGAGAAATAACTATTTATTTACAACTTGCATCAGTTTTTGACATATGTTCTATACATTTGTATATTCATTACCTACACAGAGAAGTTGGACTATTGGGCAAATTGTCAGATACATATTTTTTTCTGCTGAAGACTACACAAATACGAGTTATTACAACTGTTGTGGTACTAGACCAAAGCACATTTCAAAAAGGATGGGGAGGGGGTTATTACAATTTGTGTGGTATTAGATTAGATCAAAATAGTGCCAATGTTATATTTTATCAGTTGGTTGCTAATTTGCAGAGTATGTTCACATCCTAGGAGGTTTTCATAGCTTTTCAATCTCCATTACTAACCAATAAATAAGGCAAAGTAACTGATCTTAAAACTAAGCTCATTACATTCTTGTTTATTCTTAATTAGAACAAAAAATGTTCCGCAAAAGTGACTAATGGTCTCAAAATCCTGGCTAAATCCCTGGATGAAGCTAAATCCAGAAATGTATCATGAACAATAAACTAGATATCTATGTTTTTATCCACATATATATTGCAACAATAAACGTTTGCCCCTTGAGGGTACCTCTTTAATATGGAAATAAAAGATATTCTATTCTATAAATTCAGCTTTAATTCTTCACATTTTAACACATTTTCTTAGCACTGTTAACATCAATCATACTAACAGTAACAGTAATTGTTATATCCTTACCTAAGGTCTAAACTATCTGCTATAGAAACTGCTGGTTTTGCCATGGCCTCTGCAGTGGCTTCTGCATTTCTGAAATTTATTTATAAAGGTATTGTACAAGAATTATTCTTTTAATTTAAATTAACCACAATAGAAGAAACACAAGCCTTCAAAAGCCACTAGTGTTCATAAATAAACTAGAACTGTTAGTGACCTCACTGAGTGATACCCCCCGCTTGCAGTTTAGTAGGAGTTGCCCTTACAAGGTACATGCATCCCCCTCCCCTTTTCGTGAAAGTATAAGTTGAATTATTTCCCCTTTTAAATTTTGGACAGCAACCATATTCATTCATGCACATCTGCAGGTAGTGTACTAAAAGTGTGTAAAGTTCATAAAAATCCAATATGCCGTTTAGGAGGAGTTGCGCTTACAAGGTACATGCCCCCCCTCCTTTTTCGTGAAAGTATAAGTGGACAGTACAAGTTGAATAATCTCCCCTTTTAAATTTTGGACAGCAACCATATTCCTTCATGCACATCTGCAGGTAGTGTACTATAAATGTGTAAAGTTTCATAAAAATCCAATAAGCCGTTTAGGAGGAGTTGCGCTTACAAGGTACATGGACGGACGGACAGGGTGATTCCAATATACCCCCCTAAACTTGGTTTGCGGGGAGTATAATAATATTATATTTAATTTATCTGATATTTTTCAGGATCATGAAAACATTTTTATTTATAATCAAACATGGATCAATCCTCTCAATTCAGGATAACTCTTGACAACAATAGAACTTGAACTCCTGTCTGTTACAATATCTATCAATAATGATGAAGTGATCATTGTTCAACATAAAACTTAGTTGGCTTTATGCAGTGCTAGCTCACATGTTGACATATTGCTCCACTCACACGTTATTCTGATTCCGAGCTAACCAGTATATTTACTCTTAATATTCCTTACTGCTGCATGCTTAAGTGGAGAAGCCACAAATACTCAAACCCATGATCTACCACACTCAACTCTGAAACAAATGGTATTAACCCCAAGCTACTTACTCTGTCTCCATAGACAAATACTCAAACCCATGATCTACCACACTCAACTCTGAAACAAATGGTATTAACCCCAAGCTACTTACTCTGTCTCCATAGACAAAAGCTCAACAAATGATGTAAATATTCCTTGTTCATATAATAAATGTACATTTCTGTGTTCCCATTCTGTTTGTTGTTCTACAGAATCACATTCACTAAAAACACCTGAAGTAAACAATATTTGTATTAAAAATTGTAGTACATTTTGGAATTTTCTCAACTTAATGCCTTATCTATGTAAGAAAATATCAAAGAAAAAATACTTACAAAATACAAATAATTTCGGAAAATAAAGCTACTAGAGGTTATTTAAATGGAAAATTCATCGTTTAAAGTTAAATTTTTCTTTGTTCATCTCTCTTGCCATGTAAATCAACTTAATGGCTTATCTATGTTATAGCAAACAAATAATATGTACAAAAACATATAACTTCTGAAAATAAAACTACTAGATGATTTTGAAATAGAATATTCAATGCTTAAAGTTCAAATTGCCTTTGTACATCTCTCTTGGAAATTCATCAACTTAATGGCTTATCTACGTCGTACATAAACATGCAACTTTGGAAAATAAAGCTACTAGAGGCTTTATAAAACAAAAATATATGTTTAATGTTAAAATTGCCTTTGCTCTGATATCGTAAAATACAAAAATTTTAATTTCTCATTAAGACAACAACAAAAACAACATTTCCATAGGAACTTTAACTCTTTACTAACATTTATCAGCTTCAACAATGTAGCTGGTGAGATTAGAAAATATATCAAGATGTAACAATATGCTTTCAAATTTAAAATGTTTAACCAATTTAAATGTTTTAACTAATGAAAGGTATATCTTTATAAGGTACACCAACTTAACCACACTTAAGATCTCTGAAGAAAAAACAATATAAACAAAACTAGTAAGAAATGATAGGGATGTAAATAAAAACATGAGAGACTATACAACATTACACTTTGACAAAATTAAAGTAAATGAACAGTGCTTTTATTGCTGTTCTACATTGTTTTTGGTTAATATTAATGATTGTGAAAAATTAATAATAAATTTTGTACATACAACAACTTACCTTGTACTAAATATAGGACAGAATGTATGGCCTGTTGTCTCCTCTCCTTATCAGCTACCTCTAATTCATTCTGTAGGTAAACAATATGTTTCTTTCTAACTTCATCTGTTGTCTCTGTCCATTTAGCATGACCTGTTCATAGATAGAACATTTAGCAAATGTAATTTTAGTTATTGGTAAATGTTTCATATATGGTATAATATGGCATGGATGGTCTATATCATACATTGTACAGCAAATGTATATGCAAACAAGAAATGTGTGCAAACAGCATCACAAAATACGCCCGTCTAATAAATTATCAAACGGTATAATGATAATGACCCCAAAATAAATAGGGTTCTTTCCCTACCACAGGGGAATCATGTGGCCAAGTTTGGTAAAGATCCGATATACAGAACTAAAGTTATTGTGCGGAAACCTGTGTGGATGCCCGCCCGCCATACCCAATCACATAATACGGCCCGTCTCGAGACGGGCGTATAAAAATGGTTCGCAATTTATTGTTCTTTGAGTCCGTTAAATATGTGATGTCTCGCAAATAAGCAAAATGTAATCACATTCTCAAATAAGAGGCAACATAATAAAAACATAGCACGTAAATAAGAGTGGTACTCACGATAATCTTTATTAATAAGGTATACTTTAGTCTTTACTGTACACAAATCACTAATTATTAATTAAGCAACAAATTAAAGAACAAAAATACATGAATAACAAATTGTAGCTAAGTAAACCTATCACTTGGTTATATCGAGTCTTGATAACTTGCCTTGCTTCACATAAGCTTTAATGTGACAATTTTTCACATGACATAAATACCTACACTTACCTGTGTTTCAATAATAGAAAGCCCAAAACGAAACAAATTTTTATTAAACTACTGGTAGACTGCTCATATTTTTTTAAGTGTTATAGCTATAATGCATCAAGTTAATATAAGCTGATTGATAATGTCACCCTTTCTTAATAATTAGGACTCACCATATAGTTTTGGTGGAAACATTTTCTTTTCTTTAGCCTACCTGACTATTTTGTCTGAAGTTTTAGCCTTTCCAACCCTACATGTATATATTTTCTCTACGTTCTGTCAGAGTATCATTGTATGTTTAAAAGCTTGCAGTGGAATATGTCCTGCTTCCTTCAGGAAAAACCCTACTCTAAAAATAGCACAATCAACCCCCCACAAATTCAGGTCTTATAGGTCATCCATCAAGCCTACATACACCATAGACTTTTTAATAGAATATTTCCAACGTTAAATTGTAATACATGTATATTACTTCTTACCTTTAGCTTCAAATCCTTCTTCAAAACATTGTCTGTTTAATATGAATTCACTTTCTTCTGTGTAACTGTATAATTCTGAAAGTATAAAAATAGGAAAAGCTTATGTTAAATAAATATCTAAGTACGTGTAGATGGTATGTATAATATGTATGGAAGCTTATTAGGGACATGTAATAAAAAGTATTTCACCATAGTAACTACCGGTACTCATTTTGCCACTGCAACTTATTATCTTGCCACTGCTACTTGATATATATTGCCATCACACTGTGGTGACTTATTATCTCACTGTGGTGTGGTACTATCTTGAAATGGTGACTTAATATTTCAACAGGACAAATGGACCAGATAACATAGACTTGCAAAGTCAGAAAAATGCAAATATTCTATTGTGGTGAACAGGGCGATCTAGATTAGTTTCTCTGTTCAAGAAATTCTACGCCTTCCCCATTACTTACTAGATATTTCAATAACTGGGTTATGGGTTTGCAAATATAAAAACTTTCTAAGATGGGCACTTACATGACATTTCATTCTGATCTAAGACTGGACTTACCTGACATTTCATTCTGATAAGTGTCTGCATCATCATATACAAATTCTATATCAGGGCTATCTGTCATACTCTGTAAAATTTAAAAATGTAATTTATCTTAAATATATAATAACGTTTTTTATTGTTTGTCTATATCTGTATGGCCATTGGAGATAAAAATTATCAAGATGAGAGAGTTGGAATCCCATTAACGAGTTTAACCCTGTCACATTTTTTTGCCTGTCCCCAGCCAGGACCTGGATAGACAATTATTGGTAATCACTGCTATAGTATAGTCCACTTTTTTATGTCAATATAATGAAAAAATTATACAATACAAACTGACATCAAGAAATGGACTGTGCAGAGCCGTCCGGTGTGTTCACACACCTAAGGGTTCAATGGTTAATTTCACAGCTTACCAAAATTTTATTGAATTAATTTAAATCATCCTCAAATACATTGAAGTATTATCTTTATGGTCTTTATCCGGATTCTGCTACAATTTTTAACATTTCAGTGAAAACGAAGTGTAAACAAACCAACCCTTGATTTTTGACAAATGTTGTAACGTCCGGTGATATCGCGCATGCATACTTTAGATGGTTCTTAAAATGATTAAAAGAAAGATTTTATTTTGAAAGTTTTCGAAATTGAAGTTTATACCTATTCCTTCAAAATAAGCTCAAATTTGAAAACATTTGATATATCTTTTAATATAATTAGAGTTAATCCTCACATACCAGTAGTCTCCATCTTAACTTTTCCAATGATTTTGCAATTTTTACATGTACAATACGTGATTTCCAGTCAAATCGGCCCCAAGTCAAAATGGCCTCAAAATGAAAGTCAAATCGGCCAGATATTTCAAATTGAATAAAAAATTATGTATTAATATGAATTCTTATTTTTTGCTGAAAGATTCATTTATGATTTTATTTTTCTTGATGAACAGGTTCTTTTTTTATGGATGAAATTAATTAATGATTAATTTATGACATAATTAAGTGATTAATTTACATAAAACGTGATTGGCGACAATTATATAATTATCTTTATATTGATAATTATTCTCTATTGTCTATTAAATAAAGTAAACACAAATCAAATTTCTTTAAATCAACAACTTCATATACCAGAAATTCCCAAATTCTTCCTACAGCCTTTGTTAAAAATTCACTTTAAAACATTCACGAAAATTCATCATAGCCAATGGTTTATAGACATAGGGTACGTCAATTTGGCACTCGGAACGCCGGCTTTGGCCACTAGGCCCCGGAACAAACAGATAATTTTTCAATACGATAAGACACATTTTTTGTATGTCAAACTAAAAACTGTAAAAATTGGTATTTTTGATCCTCCAACAAGCACGTTGTTTCTGTATTTCCATTTAATTTTATTATATAACATGGGGCCGATTTCACTTGGGGACAATTTGACTTGGGGCCAATTTTGTTTGGGTCCGATTTGACCCGTTACCCAATACGTATGCGCAAACTCACCGGAGGTGCAAACACCGGTGCCAAGACAGTAACTAAAAAAGTCACGAAATTGATCATGTGGTACACAAATAATAAATGGTGTACAACTTAACCAAAATTGGTGGCTTTGATTCTGTAATTATGCGTTCGATGTACATATAAGCTTGGTATGAGTAAAACAACAATGACACAATTGCAAGCATAAAATAATTGGTTAATTTATCTATAAACCAGCAATTATCATTTAATTTTAATATCCTATCAAGGCGAACGAACCCAGGGCGAACATGTATTAGTGTGAACAAGTAATAGGACGAACATGAATTAGGGCGAACTAGTTCTAATAATAAAACCCTAAATGCTCGCTTACTCGCAAGGGTTTTAACGGGATGCCATTACACGTAATGGAGCAGCCGCAGAGATTTTTAGCACTTGCTTACAGATATTCTGACGCCTGCATTTATCAATAATAAGACATAACTTTTACTTTTGTCCACTATTATGACAAGTTTTTATCACCTACCAGTATTTTAGAATGTAAGTCCCACAAAATAAAAATCCGTTTACGTTCTTCATTCATACATTTTGAATTTCGTCATTTGTGGTCATTTCCGGTCAAAGCGTCATTTTGGTATTTTCCTTATTTGGATGTCGATATACCATATTTGGCGATTTGAGGCGTCAATGTTTACATCTGTATAGTAAATTTCATAGTAAGAAATACCATATTTAGAAAAGCTCCGCCTTCCGTAGTTTCCGATTATGGCGAACGATCAATAAATTTGAACAAGGTTGTTGCTACCTTTGAAAAGCATACATTTCTCAGCCAACCCGATTTAACAAGGACTGGGATCATCAGTAATAGTTATAATGAAATGTTTGAAGCGTTAATAGTTAGTATTTATGTTCAACTGCAATTTATTTTTTTGCTCCATTGTGCCGAATGGGACCGCTTTGTAGCTCCGCCGAGAAACGAGTTTGTCACAGGAGCTACATTATTGCAGCTAGGCCGAACGGACCCGGAACCAACAACAGTCTGTTGATAGACATGTCGCTCCGCTCGGACATATTATCCTGGTTCCTTAGTGGATAAGCAATAACAACCAATTTGATAGTCTTTGGTTTGACCCGATTGGGGCTCGAACCCACGATCTACCGCACTCGAGCCAGTCGAGGCGAACACGCTAACCATTACACCACCAATAGGTCCGATGACGTTGTGAAGATATTATTAATATTAGATCGGAAGTAAAATCTCAAAAACGTCCATTTTCAACATTCGGGGGATCTTGTTTGGAAACTGGTGGGGTTATGGCATCCCAAACTTTATAATTTCCGTGACAAGATAAATGGATCTTAGACTAAAAGTTAGAGGTAAAAATTCAATAAAGCCATTAATTTAAAAGTAAAAAAAAGGTGAGTCAACTACAATTTACAAAAGATCTAAACTTTAGTTATCGCATATAATCCTTCGAGTCTAATGAAGGGCGACGACAACGACGAAAAGTTACCTCCGTTAACGAATCTTCCCTTTGTCTGCGTAACAAATCTCTTAATTTTGGCAGGCCCTCGCCCTTTCTCCCGGGCCCTGCATCCATCATTTTCCTTTTATTCAGGGGCGACAACAACAAAAACAAACTGAGTTTCCTCCCTTTATAATTATAATTTACCGTAAATATACCAACAAAATATGTAACGCATGTTCTAAAAATAAATTGTATTTATAGCACAAGATTTGGAAATCTGCTCAGTGGTTTTTGTCTTTGTAGTCATCCAGTATGTTTTTTAATACAAAGCTTTCCATGAGAAAAGCTTGAAGATACCAAAGTGGTAATCAGAATCCAAGGACGACCAAATATATCCAAAACCAAGGACGTTTCTTGACAAAATATCCAGACAGACCTAATAATTATGGATTTTGCAAAGGCCTTCGATAAAGTCCCCCACCGCAGACTTCTCTACAAATTAAACTACTATGGTATTTCTGGACCTACACTTAACTGGATATCAGCTTTTCTCACTAACCGTACACAGACAGTGGTGATTGATGGAAAGTCATCATCTACTGTGCCTGTTACATCTGGTGTTCCGCAAGGAACAGTCCTGGGCCCGTCTTGTTCTTGGTCTACATTAACGACCTCTCTGATTACTTGACACAGTCAGCTCAGGCTGTTCGCGGATGACAGCGTCATATATTTGTCCATTAACTCTCAGGATGATTGCAATAAATTATAACAGGATCTGCATGGATGCAGCAGCCAGATCGGAGAGTGACTGGCTAATGGCTTTTCATCCTGATAAATGCTCAGTACTGTCTGTCACTAAAAAGAAGCAACCACTAAAACACAATTACATCCTCCATGACCATATACTCGAATCTGTGAACTCAGCTAAATATCTTGGTACAACATTACAGTCTAACCTCAACTGGGATAAACATCAACGACATTACATCAAAAGGCAACAAAGCACTGTGTTTCTTAAAACGTAACCTAAAAACATCAAACCAACAAATAAAAACACAGGCGTACCAAGCACTCGTCAGGCCAAAACTAGAGTACTCATGCTATATATGGGACCCTCATACATCTGAATACATTAAAAAATTGAGATGGTCCAACGACGAGCTGCTCGATACATCTGTAATATATACCACAATACCAGCAGTGTATCAGACATGCTCAATACAATAAACTTGCCATCACTTGCAGAACGCAGACTTCGCACTAGATTGGTTATGATGTACAAAGTAGCATTCCATCTTGTGGCTGTACCATCTGACATATTAATAGTCTCCGACACAAGGACCAGAAAATATCATCCCCTAACATTTAGGCAAATCCATACATCTAAAGACACATATAGACATTCATTCTTCCCATATGCAATACCACAGTGGAACCAACTACCTAGTATAATATCACTTAATCTTGTCCATATACCTTCAGTCGTCTGCTTCAGAGAACAACTAACTCCTGCAGTTCTCCTGCAACATGCTATAGGTTTCTTTAATTTTCTGTAAATAGTTTTAATCACTAATAGCTTGTCTCTGCATTTATTTACTGTATACAATTTACAAATTAAATTATTATTGTTTAATTTTGGCATATTTTTAAACCATTTTTGTATAGTCCACGCATGCAACAGTATATAATCATCGGAGGTCGATGGTATACTGTATATCTAAAGAAGAAGAAGAAAACATTACACAGAAAACTATAACTAAAAATCGGGTGTGAACTCAGGTGCTCCGTAGGCGTTAGTGTAACAAAATATTTGTTCCGGCGTGAAATTTGTTCCGCCGGAACCTATTTCACAGAAAATGTGTTCTGTCGGAACTTTTTAAATGAAAAATTAGTTCCTGGAACATATTTCATAGGAAAATTTATTCCGCCTATGTGAAATTTGTTCTGGTATCTATTTCACGATCAACAGTGAAATTTGTCCCTGAATGAACATTACAAAAACAATTATTAGTTTCTTTGTTAGACAAAGTTTAATTTTTGTCTCCAATATTTTATTAATTAGCAGGCAATGGTGTAAGATTCCAAATGGTATTGAAAATAAATATGAATTTATATACAATATTACACATGTATTTAGGTCTTTCGGCTAAATGAAAAGCAAATGCTTATAATTAATTTGGTTTATTTAATTTAATAGCAATCAAAAACACACATATGTTAAGTACATACTCTTCAGGATCCATTTCTCTTTACAATTGTGTTCAACTCAGAAAATAAGAAGATACTTTTAAAACTTACTAATGAACACAATTCATGATTTTCATGCATCAGTGGAATCTATTTCACAGCTATAGAACTTATTTCACCAGATAAGAAATGAGGGAACTTTTTTTTCACAATTCTGAAATTTATTTCACCAGGTAATTTACAGGAACAAATTTCACATCGGTGGAACTTGTATACATTTTTGTAATATAATTTTCCTGTGAAAAATGTTCTACCAGAACTTATATCACAGGAAATTATTCCTGGGGGAACTTTTTTCACAGGAACTTATTTTGGCTCACATTATCAGTTCCTGTTCCACATGACCCAACCCATCGGCGAATGACTTTTTATCCGATTTTTTTTTTAAACAAGGACGTATTATAATACGTCCTTGTTTTAAATGATAGATTTTCGTCCAGCTATATTTCGTCTAGCGAGGAATATGTCTAATACACATAATTACTCCTATGTTTGTTCTAATATATCAGTCTGATAAGTCTCTATGATTTCTTAAATCTCACTTCTCAAGGTTTGTCAAGATGTGAAACCCTTCAACAAACGGTATTGCCAACGTCAATTTTATTGGTTGCTTTTACCCGTAAGGAAACCAATCAAGACTGTACAGCAGCATCAGAACTATGCTAGCATGTCCGAATATTGCTCCTGCTAAGGATAGTGCAGTTTATGTTGTGATTCATAATCGGGACAAAATACCGGTATGGTCTTTTTGAGTGGAAGCGAATCTGTACAGTTTTTATGATTTGTTTATATATGTATTTCCGTTGGAGATTCCGTTATCAAGAGAGGTTGGTTGGGATCCCATTTACCGGTTTAACACCACCATATATTTACTTGTCCCTAGCCAGGATTTGGATTTCCAACGTCATACTGTCGGTATGTCGTGATCTTTTTGTGTTCAGTGAGTTTAGATAAGATTGGATTTGATTTATTTTTTGTTGTTTAACGCCACTTTCAGTAATATTTCAGCTATATCTTGACGACCAGTTTTAGTGGTGGAAGAAGCCAGAGTACCCGGAGAAAACCACCGACCATGGGCAAGCAACTGGTAAACTTTATCAATTGCGGCTGCGAGTCGAGTGCACCCTTTTTTTAATTTACCAAGCCGGGCGCGAACGCACGTCGTATTGGTGATAGGCTTATATAAGTTGTTATATAAACCAATGACCAATACGGCGTGGGTTCGCGCCCGGCTTTTTAAATTACAAACAGGGTGCATTCGACTCGCAGCCGCAAGTTTAGATAAGATGAGAGGTGATTTTTCGTTTTGTTGCTATTGGTGCAATTGATTACCTCCACAGTTTCAGATTTCTAATCATAACGTTTCGCCAGCTTCTTTCTTTTTTGTTCATTCCCGTTGGTTGTTTTTCGATGGTTTTGGAATATTCTAACTTTGCAAGGATTTGTGGGCAAATGTGGACATGGATCAACCATGGTAATTAAGAGAAGATGTGAGATTTCTCCAGAAATATGCAGTCCATGTCCTGATAACTGGCTTAAGGGAAAAATTTCAGTTGGGAGATTTAGACTGGATTTAACTGGTGGTTTAATTGGCAGTGTTTTACAAATCGTAATGAAATTGTTATTTCTGTTCTCCATTTTATATTCCATAAGACAACATAGCTCAATTGTATTACTTTGTAGCATAAAATAACCTGATTTTCTTGTTGGTGTATATGATTTCTTGTTGGTGTATATGATTTTCTTGTTGGTGTATATGACGGACGTTGTATATGTCTCTGATCGACTATACCTGCAGTTTTCCATTTAGCCCATGACACAATTTTCTCTTGTAATTGTCAGGGTAAAGAAATGTTCAAACAAATTTCAAAATGAACAACCTTGCCGGTCGATGGATTAGAAAATGAATAAAATTCGATAAAAATAACAATATACTAAAAATTTGATGGGTTATGGTATTTAGCGACACAGTTCCAACTGAATAGTTCAGTTAGATCGTGGAGCAACCCGGAATACATGAAGAAAACCACATACTCACCAAAATCGCTGACTAACTACATCAGACATATACATTTTCATTATCACATAAAGCTGTATCGAATTCTGAACTGTATTGGTGATAAGACGACTTATTGCGTTACCGTTATAGTATGGAAGTTGAATTTACATCTACTGGTACAATGCCTTACACCATTAAAGTTTAGTGTGCTTAGAAGAAATTGAGGAAACCGTGTTTTAAATATGCCTTATTAAAAAACAGAAAAAAGAAGCTAAAACATTTATGGTCGACAATATAACCTACCACAAAAACGCAAAAATAAATATAGACAGATGTCTAAATCATGGGTTGGAACGAGCATAAAAGTGTGGCGGGTTTAAACCGGGTTTTAAATTTTCAGGATGTCAAGATAGCGACATTACGAAAACAAAATTTGTTTTTAGCTTTTGGCGTAAGTACTGAAAAAGTAAACATATTCTTCGGATATTTGTGCTTATTTTACATGATATTTATTAAAAACAAATATTCAACTACAAATGCAAAATAAACAATGAGATTCAGAAACAATCCAGATTTATATTATTTATATCAAACCTTTTCCTTACTGTGTTTTTCTATATAATTCGCGCTGTTTACCTTTGTAGTCAAGTAACAACACTAGAGGCTCCCAGGAGCCTGTATAGCTCACCTGGGTATAATAACAACATAAGTCAATAAAACTTGGCAACTCCAGTCAAAAAATAACAAATGTGGCCCTCGTCATGGCAGACCCCCTCTTCAAAAAAATTTGGGCAGGGGTTCCCCCTTTAATGTAAGTTATCAATATTGATGTAAAAAAACATAAATGTCAATGATTCTCAAAATTTAGCTTTTGCTACTTCACATGTTGCTATAGAGTTGCTTCCTTTTGATTATTTAAGTATAAAAGCAGTGAAAGTAAAAAAAAAATGCATTTCAAGAGGAATAACTCTTCACACAGTTATCGGACATTTTCAACTGTGAACTTTTTTTGCAGATCTTGACATGCTGAACATTTTTGCAGTTTAAACTTAACATCTATCCCTTATAGTTTTTGAAATAAAAAACGAAAAGTATTAAAATTGTGAAAATTTGAAGGAAAAAAGGCCAATAACTCCAAAATGGGTAATGGAATTTACTTCAAAATTGCAGGGTATGTAGATCTTGACATGCTGAACATGTTTGAAGTTTAAACTTAACATCTATCTCTTATAGTTTCTTTTGAAAAAAAAAAGACGAAAAGTATTAAAATTTTGAAAATTTGATGAATAAAGGGAAATAACTCCAAGATGGGTAATGGGATTTACTTAAAAATTACAGGGTAGGTAGATCGTGACATGCTGCACATTTTTGCAATTTAAACTTAACATCTATCTCTTATAGTTTTTGAAATAAAAAACGAAAAGTATAAAAATTGTGAAAATTTGATGAATAAAGGGAAATAACTCCAAGATGGGTAATCAGATTTACTTCAAAATTGCAGGGTAGGTAGATCTAGACATGCTACATATTTTTGTAATTTAAACTTAACATTTTATCTCTTATAGTTTTTGAAATATAAGACGAAAAGTACTAAAATTTTAAAAATTTGATGAAAAAAAGGGCAATAACTCCAAACGAAAAGTATTAAAATTTTGAAAATTTGATGAAAAAAGGGCAATAACTCCAAGATGGGTAATCAGATTTACTTCAAAATTGCAGGGTAGGTAGATCTAGACATGCTACATATTTTTGTAATTAAACTTAACATTTTATCTCTTATAGTTTTTGAAATATAAGACGAAAAGTACTAAAATTTAAAAAATTTGATGAAAAAAAGGGCAATAACTCCAAACGAAAAGTATTAAAATTTTGAAAATTTGATGAAAAAAGGACAATAACTCCAAAACGAGTAATGGGATTTACTTCAAAATTGCAGGGTATGTAGATCTCAACATGCTGCACATCTTTGCAATTAAATTTAACATCTATCTCTTATAGTTTTGAAATAAAAAACGAAAAGTATAAAAATTGTGAAAATTTTATGAAAAAAGGGCAATAACTCCAAAATGGGTAATGGAATTTACATCAAAATTGCAGTGTAGGTAGATCTTGACATGCTGAACATCTTTACTGTTTAAACTTAACATCTATTTCTTATATTTTTTGAAATATCAGACGAAAAGTATTAAAATTTTAAAAATTTGATGAAAAAAGGGAAATAACTCCAAGATGGGTAATGGGATTTACTTCAAAATTACAGGGTAGGTAGATCGTGACATGCTGCACATTTTTGCAATTTAAACTTAATATTTTATCTCTTATAGTTTTTGAAATATAAGACGAAAAGTACTAAAATTTAAAAAATTTGATGAAAAAAGGGCAATAACTCCAAACGAAAAGTATTAAAATTTTGAAAATTTGTTGAAAAAGGACAATAACTCCAAAACGGGTAATGGGATTTACCTCAAAATTGCAGGGTATGTAGATCTCAACATGCTGCACATTTTTGCAATTAAATTTAACATCTATCTCTTATAGTTTTGAAATAAAAAACGAAAAGTATAAAAATTGTGAAAATTTTATGAAAAAAGGGCAATAACTCCAAAATGGGTAATGGAATTTACTTCAAAATTGCAGGGTAGGTAGATCTTGACATGCTGCACATTTTTGCAGTTTAAATTTAACCTTTATCTCTTATATTTTTTGAAATATCAGACGAAAAGTATTAAAATTTTAAAAATTTGATGAAAAAAGGGAAATAACTCCAAAATAAGTAATGGGATTTACTTCAAAATTGCAGGGTAGGTAGATCTAGACACACTACATATTTTTGCAATTTAAACTTAACATTTATCTCTTATAGTTTTTGAAATATAAGACGAAAAGTACTAAAATTTTAAAAAATTGATGAAAAAAACGGGTCATGGGATTTACTTCAAAATTGCAGGGTATGTAGATCTCAACATGCTGCACATTTTTGCAATTTAAACTTAACATCTATCTCTTATAGTTTTTGAAATAAAAAACGAAAACAGTATAAAAATTGTGAAAATTTGATGAAAAAAGGGCAATAACTCCAAAATGGGTAATGGAATTTACATCAAAATTGCAGTGTAGGTAGATCTTGACATGCTGAACATCTTTACAACGGCTCTAATCCAATGTCACTTTGACTATTCATGTTCCTCGTGGTATGCTGGTGTTTCACAGACCTTAAAAAACAAACTTCAGATTGCCCAGAACAAAACCGTTAGATTTATAAAAGAATTAGGTCCAAGATCTAGTGTTCGCCAACCAGAACTATCAAGTGTTGGATTTCTTAATATTGAGAATAGGGTAAAGCAATTAAGATTAGGACATGCACATAAAATCTATAACAACAAATGTCCAACGTATTTAAAAGATAATTTTATAAAAGTTAGTGAAAATCATGAATATAACACTAGATCAAGCCAATTCAACTTCGTTGTTCCAAAAATCAAAGGTGTGGACTCTTCAACTTTTTTCTTTAATGCTATTAAAGATTGGAACTCGCTTCCAAATAACATAAAATCAATAAAAGACCATAACGCTTTCAAAACAGTAATAAAACAACATCTTAAAAATTAATTACAGCCATATCTTTTAAAATATTATCAACTAAAATTGTGCCATGTGACCTCTTAACTCATTTTTTTTTAATTTTTTTTTTATTTTATTAAACAAGTGATATACACTATAGGACCCCATTGGAAATAAGCGGAAACGCTTTAATGGATTATCCTTGGAAGGATATCAACTTAAAGTGCATTTTAACCTTGATACATTGTTTTATATAATTTTATATTTGTATATTTTTAAACTACACTAGATTTAGTTGGTATCTGTCCTAAATGAATTTTACCTTTTACCTTTACCTTTACTGTTTAAACTTAACATCTATCTCTTATAGTTTTTGAAATAAAGGACGAAAAGTATTAAAATTTTGAAAATTTGATGAATAAAGGGAAGTAACTCCAAAATGGGTACTGGGATTTACTTTAAAATTGCAGGGTAGGTAGATCTTAACATGCTGCAGATTTTTGCAATTTAATCTTAACATCTATCTCTTATAGTTTTTGAAATAAAAAACGAAAAGTATTAAAATTGTGAAAATTTGATGAAAAAAAGGGCAATAACTCCAAAATGGGTGCTGGGATTTACTTCAAAATTGTAGGGTAGGTAGATCCTGACATGCTGCATATTTGCAGTTTAAACTTAACATATATCTATTATAGTTTTTAAAATATAAGACGAAATGTATTAAAATGTTAAAAATTTGATGAAAAAAGGGCAATAACTCCAAGATGGGTAATCAGATTTACTTCAAAATTGCAGGGTAGGTAGATCTTGACATGCTAAACATTTTGCAATTTAAACTTAACATCTAGCTCTTATAGTTTTTGAAATATAAGACGAAAAGTATTAAAATTTTAAAAATTTGACGAAAAAAGGGCAATAACTCCAAGATGGGTCATCAGATTTACTTCAAAATTGCAGGGTAGGTAGATCTTGCTGTGCTGATCATTTTTACCACATGTCAGATTTTTGATATTATTAACGGTTTTTACGTTATTACCCAAAAACCTGCAATTTTACCATATGTTCTATTTTTAGTAACAGCGACCATGTTGGTTGGTGCACGGCATCACCGGACACAATTTTGAAACTAGACACCCTAGCGATGATTCAAACCAAGTTTGGTTTCAATTGGTCAAGTACTTTTAGAGGATAAGATTTTTTAAAAAGTTTACGACGGACGACGGACGACGGACGACGACGACGGACGCCAAGTGATGGCAATAGATCACATGACCCTTCGGGTCAGGTGAGCTAAAAAAGCGGATTGATACATCCAGTCACAGGACACACCTGCTTTCATACCCAGATCGGATTCTTTTCTTATGACAATCTTGGATGGTTTTTGCAGATAACACGTTTTCCCTCATATTTCAGTCAATTATAAACTACTAGGCAACACAGTGATCATAATTGATATTGTTGTGGAATATGATAAGGTTATGCTATCCTTATATCATTCTTGTCCTTGCGGTTCAATTCCACCAATTGGTTTGTTGGATAGTCCATCTCTTTTATTCGTGCATGGTGGCCATATTGGAAAAAGACTCTTTCTTTTGACCATTATTATTCCTGCAATTTTTCGTATGAGAAGTTCCAAATGTAAAAATTACACTGATGTCATTGTCAAGCTTTAAAAACAAGCCCACACAGACTGCCCATTTGAGCAATAAACAAAATCATGGATAAATTGTTGGTGAATAATTTCATGATCAAACCAGGTAAATCGAACACCACGTCACTAGCTTCCATTTGAGTAAAACCAGTCAATTTACATCTTAATTTTAAATGGCTGGACAATGTATGTTAACTACAAATTCTTAAATATCTTGCTTATTACCAACCATCCAGCTTTGATACAGCTGAGGCTTTGGTTTGTCCGTTTTCACATTGTTAACTAAACCCTTTATTGGTCCTTTTTTGACACCGTGTTGGCATTTTCGATATTCCCTTAATATAGCAGATGTGGTTTTCTTTTAATCTATCAAACTTCCTAAAGGATTGGAGATATTACGAAGGATTTTCTGTGTCTCATGAAGTCGTCTATTAGTCGGTGTGAATTTTTCTAATGCCTTTTTCGCCTCTTTGTCATAAAATCTCCTGCTGTTTGCTGGTGTTATACAGCCAAATTCAGCTTCCGGTACATATGATTTCGGGCGATTGAGTTTGGGCAGTTTGTTATGTATATATCTTCCACGCCATCTGGTTGGTGGTTCCGACATGGCATTCCTTCTAATCTTGCTTTGATTCACTTTTCCCACATTCTGAATTCCAAAGGTTTTCCAGTTTGATAATTTTGATGCTAATGTACCTATTGCCGGCAATCTTAGACCATCTTCTGTTGATTCGTTTTTCTTGTCTGTATTTCTATTTTGGTTGTTTTCTTGCTTATAAAGGAGTAATTCTTCTGTTGTCGGTGTAAGAAACGGATCGTCTATCCATTGTTCCACTTGCTCCCGCACTTCGCGGTCCGTTTTCGTGTTTCCAGCAAAAGACATAGGACGCAATTTCGGTGCCACCGAAGGTAATCTGAAGGAACTTGGTCTGACGTCATAATATTCTAATATGTCATTGGGTAATAGTTGACAATCTGGATCCTTTGGTTTTTGTTGAGCGGGTGGCGGTTTAACACGTTTTCCAATCAACGGTAATTCGTCATTGTTAGGATCCTGGCCAATAGAATGTAACTTGTACACATAACCATACGCCATCATAACCTTATAGTCCTGTTTAAGTGCTTCTATTTGCTTCCGGCTCGTTTTTCGAATTTTGTCTATACCTTTTTGCATACTTTGAATATTATTGTCATTTCGAACACGTAATTGCTCATTTTGTTGATAAACATCATACATTCGATTAAAACTGTATCCAGTCATATAGTTATGCCCCTTTTCCCAGTCTTTCCAGTCATAACGTCTCGATCCTAAGTCGTCTTCTCGTTTCTTTGGTTTTTGAGGTTTTTGCATATTTTCCCCCTCTCAAAATAAGTTATATCAAAGTCATTACCATCTATAATAAAGGGTGTTTTGTCACTTTAACCGTCAGTAATTAAATCTGGAGTACAAATAGTTTCTATTGTTAAAAGTTTAATTTTAAAAAGTTTAAATGACTTCATAGGTGAAGAAAACTAATATTTTTGCAGTGATTTGTCGATAATTACTTGTGTAATTATTTCAGTGTGTGCCTTGTTCTTGTATTTCGTATAATTATAATTACCAGTACTGGAATATTGAGTGACACAACCAAAATCAGGCGACTAATAATAACAGCTACTTTCATTTGTGATATAACTTTCAACCTTATCCATTGTATACAGTCGTTTAATGTTAATTGGGGAACTAATTTTCCTGCAGTACACTGATTGAATAAAACAATGCAGATAGTGATCCGAACATAACAAAACTTTTTCTTACCTCGTATTTCTTGAACAGTCGTTCAAAGAATATGTCATAAGATGTGAAATAAAGTGAGAGACAACTTATTAACATTTTTGGTTAAATTCTACCAGAAAATACCGGTGCCCTGTCCGTCCCCTCCCCCCTTATCTCTCCCCGTTTCCCCTGTGCTGTCTATGTCCAACAAGAGGCTTACGGACTTTCTTCAGTTGGAAAGAAAGCCAACACAAGGCCAGAGAACATCGGCTGCAGCAGTTATATCTGACAGTAAAGGCAACTACCTAAAGCGACAAATTGTTCGAGCAGAAGACCGTGCAATTTACTGGTGGTGTCAAGCAGGTGACAATATCGAAAAACGACTGCGCTGGCTGAGACGAAACATACAGGATAAGGTCAATGAGATAGGGAGCATACATTTCTATATTTGGCTGGGTACCTGCAATTTAACTACAAAAGACAAAAGTGTGTACATATCCTTAGCATTTACTGAAACCAATGAAGCTGTAGCAGTAATTACAAATCAGTTCAAGCAATTTA